>JBCNJP010000014.1:23985710-24102769 GCA_039602395.1 Deinandra increscens subsp. villosa | reverse complement strand
CGATTGTTCAACAACAATCAAGTTCAGTTCTATGATTGACTATTGTTGAGCTTAAGATTGACTATTCAACAATGGTCAAGTTGAGTTTAAGGTTCAGCTTATCAACAATAGTCAAGTTGAGTTTAAGTTTGACTATTCAACAATAGTCAAGTTGTAAGAACATAATCACTAATATATATCGAATAGCTAGCTAGGCTATATACATGAAACTTCGCACGTTGATGGTCACCGAAGCTAACAGTTGTTTACAGTTTGCGCAGTTTGCCTTGTTGTGTTTAGGACGAATATAACACCCGTTCGATATCCGATCGGGCCATGCGCTGAGTGGCGCGGGTGGGGTTTGCTGCAGACCCAGTAGTACTACAATATATTTCCCGCTATCGTCATTAAGTTCTTAACGGTACCATAAGAAGGACTTTGTTGTATAGTGTGCTACAAGTACTTCAAGTGATATATAAAAGTCTAATTATCTCAGTTGTGTAAATCACGCATGTTAATCTCCCCAAAAGGGTTAAAACAGTAAAATGGGGCCGTGAAACTCACCTTAGGTTGTTCGGCAAGGTTTCCAGTCAAACAGTTAATTCAAGTAGCAAGAACGAGTCTTGTGCAAGCAATCAATCACCTAACGAGCATACGAGTATAAGTGTGTGTTCTATAGACTATTAGTTTAACGCAATCGACAAGAACGAAAAATCGTGAAGTCCGGATTAAGTCGAGGATGGCACGTGTGCCAAATCCGACGATTATCGAAATAACGCAAGAAAATCCAATATATATTAATAATATATATTTTCCAAGTTCAAAGATTCATTAAATAAATAAATCTATATATATATATATATATACATATATATATATATATAATATGTATTTACTAGATGTTCAAGAAGTGTTAATAACGAATTTGTGAGGACAATATACATTTATATATATAAAAAGGTCATCGTAAAATATTCGATTATTTCAATAAAAATCCAACGACATGAGTTTATATATTAATCTATTCAAGATTTATATATTTTTGCCTATTTGTAAAACTAGAATTTTTATATCAGTGTGGCTATAAACTATTTATAGACACACAATAAATTTTACGCTTTTAAGTGTGGCTATTGGCTCGCCGTTACAATCTGACCTGTCGGGTGGAACCCTGATATTCAAATTCTTATAAACCGTCTAAAACCGGAAATTATGTATATAGGCATAGCGAGTCAATTACTGGTTAATGATGATTATGGTTGGTTTTAGTAGGATCTTAGTTGATTTGTGGTGATTTATGGATGAAATGATAGGGATTAGGGTTTTTGAGGGCATCGGAATCGTGGACGGTGCCGTACCCCGTACCTGAAGCGCGACACGGGGACGGAAACGCCGACCGGAACGGCTGCGAACGTTTTCACGGCGCTTCCAGTTTGCCGGAGACGGCGGATTGATTTTGGGGACGTATCCGGCCCGCTTCCGTTTCTAGTCGATCAAGGCGAGGGCTAGGCGCGATGGTTAGGCGACACTGGATTTATGTATTCCGGCGGCCGGTGATGAATTTTGCTCTGAAATCAGGAGCTAGGAAAAGAGAAGAGAAGATGAGGCTGGAGGCTGCGTGATATGTGTTTTCTTAGGCTTTTTAATAAATTTCCCATATTAACATTTCGGTCCCTCTATCTTTCAGTTAGTTTACAAATTCATCCCTTAAACCTGTTACTTTACTTTAAAACTATAAAACTAGTTTGGATTTATAGTATTTGAATTTATAAGTACTTACTTTGTTATAACTAAGTTCTAGTTCTATGAATTATGAAGTATTAATGTGGATTTGAAAGTATTATTTTCATATAAATGTATATATATATATATATATATATATATATATATGTATGTGAATATATATATATTGAGGTTTGTGTTACATTATCTATAGCATATATATATTTTTTATATTTTTTTATTGCCGTGACCCTGGCCGTACCCTTGCCGTACCCTGTCTGGATTTTTGAGTTTTCCCGTCTTCCCGTTCCCAGTACCAGTACCCGTTTCATGTTCCCTTCTACTGGTTCCGTGACAGATAGGATTAGGATTCATAGCACCAGCAGTTTTAACATTTGGAATTTTCATTGAAGATGATGCAAAGGTTTTCGATGAAGATGATGTGATAGGTTTTCACATATATCATCGAGAATTTCACAATTAACTTCATTTGTTTGATCAAGAACAGTACAGGGGTTACTTGTTTTTCATGGATAGAATAGTTTGTAGTTTTTGAAATTAGTTTGTTTAAGAGTATTGTTCGATAACGTCGCAGATGAGATTTTTATTAGAATCTTTGTTTCTTTAATGGCGGATTTGAATTCACTGACGGGGATTGAAGGTCACCTACCTGATCATCTCTAGAGTATTAGAGTATTAAAGATTAGGGTTAAGTATGAACTCATGGGCTCGTTAGGTACTCAGGGCGCACATATGTTAGACACATATGTTAGAAGCTATTACATGTGTAGCTCAAATGCACTTGTTTCTTTATTTTGTCTATATAACATGTGTAACGTCACACATGTTACAAGTTGTGACATGTATAGCTTAAAAAACTTGTTTATTGTTTTTTTTATTTATATAACGCATGTAATGTTAGATATGTTACAAGTTGTTACATGCGTATCTCAAATAAACTTATATCTTGATTTTTGTCTATATAATAACACATGTAATGTTACATATGCTACAAGTTGTTACACGTGTAACTCACAAAATATTAATAAAATGTATTTTCCAATCACGTTACATATTTAATTTTAATGTGTAACATATTACATTTGTATTTTCTAGTCATGTTATATATATATAATATTGTGAAACGTTACAAATGCTCTAAAGTCTTATATGTGTAACTCAAATAAAATTATTTATTGGTTTTTGTCTATATAATAAGTGTAACGTTTTACGTATATTAACTAATGAACTTGTTTTATTTGAAGAAAGAGAAATTATGAAGGGTGAAAAAAAGGAAAAGAAAGTTGTACATATAACATTCAAGCAAACATTAAACATGTAATTAATTAAATAAAATATTATAAATCAATTAACTAATTTAGTAATATGGAATAATTTTTCCACGTATAGCAAATTGGAAGAAAAAAACCCCGTTTTTAGTTAACATGTTAAACTAAATCCTTTTTATAACATATTTTTAGTTATGTTTTAGACAAACCAGTAAATTAATATAATCAAATTTAGAACCCAAATTTGAAATAAGCTAATTTATGAAGAAAAAAAAACTCATAATTGCTATTTATTATAATATAGAAAAGATGGAAGATGAGAGATGATGAAGGAGGTCGTTCAAATAAAAAGAGAGATGAGGGAGGAGAGATGAGAGAGAAATGATGAATAAGTTAAAAACTATGACAAGGAGAGAGGAAAGAGAAATTATAAAGGATGAGAGAGGAGAGAGGAGAGATGAGATGTACATAGTACACAAAGTATTGTTTATAAATCTTGAGAAAAAAGTTGTCAGGTTGAAGGAAAAGGGGGGAGAGAGTAAATGTCCATTTTGCCCTTTTGCTTATTATAGAAAATGGTGATGTGGATCAAGGAGGTCTTTTCATTTGGGTTCTATGGATTTCTTCACTTAAGAAGGTTTCTATTTTAACATTCCCCTATATATATATATATATATATATATATATATATATATATATATATATATATACTATATAATAAACTAGGTTAGTAACCTGTGTATTACACGGGTTGAATTTACGTTCATCATATTAGATAAATACATAAGAAAAAAAGTTAATAGATTTGAACGTTATTAATGGCGTAATTCAATATTAAACATTAACTGCTAATTTAATATATTAAAGAAATTTATTACATTAGACAAATTGCTAATGAGATTCTTTAAAAATACTCAAACTATTGAGTAATTTATCAAATTCACATTAAGATGAGATCAATACAAAAAAATAATGATGAGATGTTTGAAAATTATATATGACATAATTCGTTATCAATTATGGCTATGTTAAACCAGAATTGAGTTCCTTTAAGTTTAAGAGTTATGCCATTACGAATTTTGTTTATCAAGTAATAGATTCAGTAATTACCGTAATCATGTTTGAACGATCTAATATATTTTATTTTCGATGTTACAATTTAGGTTAGATGGTTGACCTTTTACCAAATAATGTTGTCATGTTTAAAATATGGCTTTATAAAGCAGTAGGATCGCCAACACGGTCATTTAATTGTTATAGCATATCTTATAAAAATATGGTTTTCATGATTTCTATCTAGATAAAACCAAATGATACTACATATTGAGAGCAGTTTTCTCATGAATGTAGATACAACCAAACGGTCCTCAAAATATTATGAGACAAAGCTTGTAGCTGACCCATCTTTTAAGTGAGACAAATATTGAGAAACTTAAATAGAAGAAAGCTACGAAATTACCTTTGTGCCTAAAATCAGATCCTTCATTATTATTTTAACCAAATTATAAATATTTATTAAGTGTTTATTAAATGTTGTTTAACAGGTCATAAAGCTCCCATTCTTTGCAACACAAGTGAAATCAGGCCGTGGTGCCGTTGATGAAATATATCAACTTGGTCCTTTGAACAAGTGTGAAAGGTAATGATACACATAAGTATTCCAATTTTGTGTGAATTTTAATTAAATAACGAGAATTTGACCTATCCGCGCGTTGCAGCGGGAATTCTTATTTCAATGCAATCTTGTTACTTTCAAGAGAGAACCGTAATTTAAATGAGATTATTACAATCAATATAAAAAAAACTTTTATAGAAGGTGACCATAATTTAGATGAAATTATTACAACCACTATAAAAAAACTTTTATTTGTGTTTTATTTCTTAAAAGTTGGAATAACTCTATCATGGTTTGAACTCATTTCTATCATCATATAAATTGCATCAAGTTTATTTGTTTTTGTCATTAAAATTAACTCTTTAAAATAAGGCTCAGCTTATATGTCAATTATCATCGCGAATACCGCTCAGATTGTATACACGAAGTAGGGTAACGATAACAATTTCAACAAAGGATCGTTGCCAATACCACTTGGTTCTAAAACTGCAAAGACAATAATCATCATTGCCTATTGTTAGTTTGAAGGAAACCAAATAAATTGTAAACGCCATCACGTATCATAGCACGGAACTTGGTTACTCGCAGCAAATATTCAACAAAGATCACAAAAAGATGCAAACTTCAGGCAGTTCACGAAACTCAGGTGCACGTCATAAGTCAAAATCAAAGATCCAATATCTAATCAGAATCAACTACCTGATTCGTAAGCTTTAACTGTAAAGCCACACGATCGTTCTCCAACCTGTGATTAGGGCTCACAATCCGGCGACGGCTGCGATAACGCCCGCCGCCGCCGGTAACGTCATTTTCTCCCAAAATTACACAGATTTCCAGCGGCCAGAACCTCCGACAACATAAACCCAAAAAAACAATAATCGAAACAGAATCATGTGATGTGTTATCATCGCCTTCAAGGCTCAAATAAGTGAAAAGCTCAGATCTAGCCTACGGCGGCGCTAACGTCATGCCGTGGCCAGAAAATCATAGCTAATCGATGTGAAAAGCTCAGATCTAGCCTACGGCGGCGCTAACGCCATGCCGTGGCCAGAAAATCACAGCCAAACTGCGCATGCATCTGTAAATGAAGAGGATTTGTCCAACCGGAGCTCCGATCGGCAAATGGCAGGGAGTCGCGAAATACGACCACCACAAATCGGTGGCTATCGCGGCGGCACGACTACTACCAGTCCCAAAGACCGACGGTGAGAGGAAATGGCAGTGAGATAGGCAAGAAGAGAGGAAATGGCGGTGAGATAGAGAGATGAGAGAGAAATTGAGAAAGTCAAATGAAAATCTCTCACTCTTTACAACTATATGAAAACCAAATGACATGTGTTGCACAAAAAAAAAAACACTCGGAGGAATCTGATTAGATAAAAGCAAGCACAGTACTATCACTCACATTGAAAGAAATGTGAATTGTTAATATATATAATGTGTTGCAAAAAAAAAAACACTCGGAGGAATCTGATTTGATAAAAGCAAGCACAATACTATCACTCACATTGAAAGAAATGTGAACAAAAAAAAAACACTCGGAGGAATCTGATTTGATAAAAGCAAGCACAGTACTATCACTCACATTGAAAGAAATGTGAATTGTTAATATACGAGTAAATCGACCCGCGCCTTGCGGCGGGTCGAAAATATTTTCGTGTTGCAGCGGAAGTTGATGTTCAATGTTATTAAGTTGATGTTTTCTTGTCATTTCGTTATCGCAAGTAGTTTTTCTATAAGTTGAAAAAACATTGACGTATTTTACTCTAAGCATTTCTACCATGTAAATAAACATCAAATTGAGACCTTGATATATAGCATTGCTTTCATCTAGCATTTCTACCATGTAAATAAACATCAAATTGAGACCTTGATATATAGCATTGCTTTCATCTAGGATGTTGAAACCTACTACTTCTTAAATACAAATTTGATAATGATTTTGTACCAATTTCAAAACAACATATTTTGGTCTTGTTGCTTGTTAAATAGATGAACTTAATTAGCAAAAGTATTTTAGGAATTTCTCAAACTTCTGGATACTAAACAGCAATACAATTGACATAATTGAAACACAAACTGTTCGTGTTGATTCGTGTTAATCAACACATTGTTCTTGTCCCTGTAATGTGATAAAGATAAGGCTGGTTACCAAAACTCTCAATCATCAAGAAAATAGTTATATCAGTCGAGGTATACATTTATTTTTAGTGGAATTACATTAAGAAACTCCTGTACCCATAAAAATTTATGTACTTCAGATTAAATAACCTTCAACAAACAACCAATCAGTTAACAGTTACAAATCGAAAACGAAAACCAAAAATAAGAAACATGAAAGAAAGAATACATACCATCTCACAAATATAAGGCAACGACCGAAAGATCAATCCTGCAAAACCAATCAACATGAATCAATGGAAATTTAAATCCTAAACGGGTCAATATGTCACTACTGGGTTAATGCAAACACAGCTCGTTAAACAGGTGAATCTGTCACTACCGGGTTAATGCAAACACAGCTCGTTTAGCTAAACACATTCATCCTAAATTTAACCCCACCACTAAAGAATATATAAATTCTGTTTACACACGCAAAAATCTCTGAAACACACAGACGGACTATTATAAAAAACATCAGTCATAAGTTAGATATTATAAAGTCTTGATAAAAGCAAACATAAATAAAAAAGAAAACAAAAAGAAGGGGCCGTTGTTAACCCGCTTGATCCGTTTAAACTTTATAAATTAGATAGTATAAAGCCTTAATAGAGGCTAATCAAAAGAAAACAAAACCATACTTAAAACATGACACATAGTTAAATGAAGTACTAATTAGTTTTAGTTAACAAATGACCTTGATTAGAATCAAATGAAGTATTAGATTGGTGATCCGCTTCTTTTACACCATAAACTGTATAACAATTTGAAAAGTGACGATGGGATTTATATTTAATGTGTGGTTTGAAAATCTGTTTGGGCTGCAAACTTTTACAAAATAGTTTTTAACTTTGAAATCTTAAAGAAAGTAGTCATAGAAAGAAATGTGAATATTTAAACAACAAAAAAAGGAAGAAAAACACACCTCAACCTTAAAATAGCTCCACTGAAACCTACCATGAGAGTTAAAAACAAACACTAAAAGTCTTAGAAGTAGTAACCAGTTTATCTTACAAAATTCTATAACTACACTTACATTTTTAAAAGAGGACTCTATACATATAATTTATATACAAATAACTTTCTTAATCAACCATGTCAACCATATCGGAAAAAGAAACAACAAACTTCATTCGGAAAGGTAACAATATCATAGATTAAAAGCATGCAAATCGTTCTAAAACCCGGTTAATACAAAAACAAACCTGTAGCAGCGATTGAATTTTGAAGACAAAAACGAAGATAAATCGAAACCCAAATTGTTGAAGCTTTCTGAATCGTGTGATAATCGGAGAACGATTATACCGTAATCGCTCTACCAAGGTCATCTTCAGTTGGAGGTCGTCTTTGTTACATTCAATCTAGAAGATTCAGCGATGAAATTAGGGTTACACAGTGGCGATGAAAAACAAAACATCAAATTCAATTAAAGACGAACAAATTTAAACACAATGAGAAATCAAAATCGTCGGCAAGAGCAAATTGAAAACATTAGATTTGATACAAAGCAAGTCCCATTCAGTTTGACTTCAAAAGTTAAAATTCCACCTGTTGCAATTGCGAAGTTCAATTTACTAATTTTCATTTAAAATTTACTCAAGAAGTTGTAAACATAGCAAATCTCATATCGACTTCACTTTGAATTCCAGATTACCCAAAAATTAGAATCAATTTAATACATATTACAAAACAAATACCTTAAAAATCAGCAATCGGAAGCAATGAGATGCGATTCTGCACACAAACCACTGTTATAAAAGAAAAAACAGATATCTTGAAGCAGTAGATAAATGCTAAAAAATAAAACCTAACCACAAAACACCGGAACGATCGAGGATGGCGGCGTCGAGAATCGGACGGCGTTGAGAATCAGAACGACCGACGGTTGCTGTGATATGAGAGATGAAGTGGACAACAATGGCAACGATGGTGAGGAGAAGTGACAGAGATAGAGAGAGTAAAGATGAAGCGCAGAAGCGGCGATGAAAAATGAAGAAGAAGAGAGGTTTAGAGAGAGAATGCGTGTATAGGATGTGGAGGAAAGAGATAAGGACCTGTGTGTGATGTGTGTGTACAGCAAGCTACGTTGCACCGCCACAAATAGCAAGTAAGAAAATGGTAAAATGATTAGATGGACTTAACAGTGCAAAAGATGAGTACACGTAAGCAATTGGATTTGTTATATAATTAATATAATGTGTTGCAAAAAAAAAAAAACACTCGGAGGAATCTGATTTGATAAAAGCAAGCACAGTACTATCACTCACATTGAAAGAAATGTGAATTGTTAATATATATAATATTAAGTTTATGTTCCCGTTCTTTGTGACACATGTGAAATTAGGCCGTGGTGGAGGAAGCCAAAAAGGAGTTGGCAACAAACATTGAGAAAGGAGTTTCTTTCGTAAGGAAATGAAAGGGTGTGAGGTTGAAGTGGTCTACAAGTGTTAATTCTCTTATCATGGCTTCGTTTATTACTTCATGTTCCTCATAATGTACGCAATCAAGTTGTCATTCAAATAGATGTATCATAATACTTATATATTTATATAGTATGTTAATCTTGTCACATCCATGGTTTCAAACCTTTTATATAAGGTATATCCCAAGTACATTGTACAAAACAATGTTTACTAGAATGGATTAAACTTCAAGTCGTGCAATACCCTTCTAACTAATGGGATCAGGTATATCGTTCTGTTGTACACAAAGAAGTTTTTAATTACTTGTAATTTCTATTGGTGTTTCTATATGTATTTTGTTACGTAGACAATTGTAGTTAAATCTTTAATCTGAAAATGAAAAGTTTTTATAGGTTTTGTTTGTTTCATAGATGTGTTTTGTATTTCATTTTTTTTAATAATCGTATCTATCATCTCAAATGAATCAAACTTGCAATCTTCAATGTCAATTCACCTGATATTATAACGATCTATTAGCTATGTCATTTAAAACTATAATTTTATCAAAAGTTATCTTATTTCAATAATTAATATGTATTATAAAATTTAAACATAACCCGTGAAACTCACATCTATATAATCTAGTTAACAAAGATAAAAATTAGCCCTTGCCCATAAAAAAAAAGGGAAAAAGACGAAACTAGCCGGTTTGATCACGGTTGGACGAGAATAGCCGCTTCGACGGTCGTCCTAGCCGTTCAACCACGGTCGGACGACCGTGAGTTTCCACCAAATCACCGTCTGACACGTATAGGTTTTTGACAGTCGCCCGACCGTGCGATTGGTCGGCACGACCGTCGATACATTCTGTCTGCGACGGTCGGCTCGACCGTCTGACACACTGTCGGGTGCGCCACGACCGTGGTTTTTATTTTTTTTTATTCGAAAAAACAAATTATTGAAGGTCGTCCGACCGTCTGGGAACACGGTCGCGGTCGGAGAATCCACGGTCGTCAATGGTTTCAAATGAGTTAGACGGTCGGACCGACCGTGGCAGTAGGACCGACCGTGGCAATATGATTTTTAAATTTAAAAAAAAAATTATTTTCCACGGTCGGGACGCCTCCGACAAACGTGTCAGACGGTCGGACCGACCGTGGCAGTAGGAATGTCGGAACGGTCGCTGGGCCCCGGAGAACAGTCGGACGACCATTGACCAAGGGCTTGTCCGACCGTGGAATGCTGAGGTGGCGTTTTTTTATTGGTTTTGGGTACAGTCGGACGACCGTCGATGGACGGTGCTAGACGACCGTGGAACCAGCTAGTTTGGTCTTTTTTTTAAAAAGTGTGGACATTCTCGTCCAACCGTGGTCAAACCGGCTATTCTCGTCCTTTTCTCTAAAAAAAACGTACTTGGCATCACCCCAGCAGATATTCTGATTCTCACGTAACTTTCCCTCTCGTGGGTTTTTTTTTGGGAGAGACTAAAAAACACACGGATCTTAAAAGATCCGCCCCGCTTCTTTCTTCAAACCCGCTTATTCACAAAAACCCTAATCTTCCTCATTCTTCATTCACATCGTATTGAAATCCACACGGCGATACATCCACCGATCTCACCTCCAGCAGATCATCGTTGCTATATCGATTTAGGTATAATCATCTCTTAATCCATCATAGACATCATCTAATCAAATTACAGTTCGTCATGGATTTACCTAACGTAATTGCAGATCCGCCGATATGAAGATGACAAAAAACGGATGTTTATTGTGTGATTGCAGCAGATCTGTTGCAAAAATTGTTCATTATAATCGGCTACCAACCGTTTGTTGTTATTTTAGAAGAGCTGATCATCCATAACCTGATATGCTAAAATGGTTGATGAGTTATGGTAAAAATGCTTAGGAGCTCAAAGATGATTGCATCCTTGAATTACTACTGTGTGATTCTTCACAATTTTAGTTATAAACCACAAGCACTACTGGTAATTTAGTTTATGATAGTCTGTGGTATATGATTGAATCCTCCGATTATCCATGTTACTGACCAAATATGTTTGAAATCTTTGGTTTTATAATCTTTTTGGTAGTTATCAGATATTATTTGTAGTGCTTTGTTATGTACAGGGGCGAATCTTAGTTAGTCCCAGCAGTGATCGAGGTCACTGCTGGTTTTTTGTCCGGAGGTAACGAGTATACGTGTTTTACGAAGAAAATTTTTATATATACGCGTTTTACGAAGAAAATTTGTTTATATATCGTGTCCGTCACCACTAAATCTTTTTTTATATATTGATTTGGTCACCACAAATTTTCGGTCACCCATGAAAAAAAATTCAAGATCCGCCACTCTGTGTATAGCAACTAAATTTGCCTATTTCTTTATAAATCTATCTAGAGTGAATATTTTGGTTGGCTTACAGTTGCATAATTTAAAATGGATTGAATAATGATAGTGTTCTGGTTCATTTCCAGTACACATGATTCTTAATTTGAAAGTTAATGCAACAAAGCTGTATGCTAATCTTTTTGTAACATCTTAATTCATATTTACTGTGTGTTAAGATTTTTGCTGGATATTCACTATGCCTTCAGGTTTAAGTATGATTATATAGTTATTAAGGCATGGGGTATACCCCATGTTATGTTATGGTTTAACACCGCCACATAGGCGTCACGTCAGCTTTAACACCACATTAGAAAGTTTAACATGGGTGGGGGATACTCCATGTGGTGTTAAACTTATTTTATTTATTTTTTTTTTCTTTTTACTTTCCAATTATTTTAATGACTACAAATCGGTTTTTTTTTTTGTTTTTTTATGGCCTTCGAATAATTAAAATAAATTAAAGAAAATGCTTAAATAATTAAAATAAAAAGAAACACTACAAATAGATTTCTTAAAAAACATAAAAACTACAAATATTCCAAAAAAAAAACAACTACAAATACTTCATTTAAATAAAAAAAAACTACTCGTCGTCACGTAACTCCGCCATGATTTTTCGCTTTTCTTTCTCAATCATATCTCGTTGCTCCGGAGTCAAGTTCGTGGTATCCATGCCGAGAAGACGGAATTGTTCTCATGAATTTGGGTTCTTTTTTCATGCTCCGCGTTAAACCTCGACATTTGCGCGTTCATCTTCTCGTCCATTTCGAGCTCCTTTTGTAGACGAATTGACGTTTGAGGGTTGTTGACCCAAAAACAACGGGTTAGGTTGGCCCCCCCACATCGGCATATGCCACGGTTGAAGGTTCGGGTTGTTGGGAGGGGTGTTGCTTGAGGAATCTTGATTTTGTTGGTTTGGATTCATGGTGTTTTTTTTTTAAATATTAAAGAAAGAAGGAGTAGAATAGAGAGAAAGGTGTAAAAATATGAATAAAGTGGGGTTTTTATAGGTGAAAAGGTAAAAAAATTGGGTGAATTAATTTTTTTTTTAATTAAATAGCCAACGTTCGAATTTTTGCCCGTTGGACAACGGTCCCCTTCCATTTAACGCCGTGGAATTGTTGGCGTGGGTGGTTGGCGCCACGGTATAACACGAGGGCGGGGCGGTGTTAGCGCCACTTGGTGCCGCCAAAGGGGTGTTTGGCGCGGGTATACCCCTTGCCCTTATTGGTGTTTTAAAGTGTTTTGGCAAATGTAATTAATAATTTATGTATGTTTATCTCGCACCTTGATTGGTTGCTTATTGATTTTTTTTAATCAATAGTTTGTGGTCTTGCTATTTGTGTGTTTGTTTGTTGCACCCTGCAGGGTAATTGAGATAGCTAACTCCAACACTCGCTCTGTAAGGCTACTTTTTTTCTATGTTTTCTATGTCCGCTCTTATTTATGCTTTAGTTACATCTTTAAGGCCATATAAGACTTTAATAACAGATTAAAAAAACAATTTTTTAGTAACCATGGGCTTCACTATTCCAGTTCTGATCTGATTTGTAAGCAAAATTAATATCGTAAATTCATGTCAAAATTGAATTTTACATGGGTCTTGATTATAGGTGAACGAGCTAGCCATTGGGATATTGAGCAATAAATTTATTCTTGAATATATACACAACGAATATGGAATTATGGATAAAGGTATGATTCTTGATTTTGGATTTGTATGCAAATTAAGTGATAATTTATTGATTCATTGGAATAGGTTCTTCTATTGTCATAGCTAACAGAGATAAACGTTATTGTCGGGTTAGTGAATTAAGTTTTTGTATGTTTCATTCTTTATTTGGTTTTTCCTAATTGTTTTTCTGTAATGTGGTACTGTTGATTGGTCTATGTGTTTAAAAATTGTTTAATGTAATTTCAATTTTCTTATTGTGGCAATTTGTTTACACCACCTCTGTGATATTCAATACTTGCTGTCATAAACGCAAGTTGTTGAGTACTAATGTTTGTTTGCTTATCAAATTGTTCTTAAATTGAAGGCGCAAAGAGCATATATATGGCTTTAGCTAAAGAACTTGCTGCAATGGCATTGTATAAGTGTATTATATGTGGAAGAACCAAAAGCTTTTCTTGGTTCTCTTTGCTTTAAATTAGCTTACAATCACAATACTGTTTGTATCTGAATATGTACTCTTTTTCTTTATGTTTGACCCATAAGTCATTAATGTGAAAACTAATATCTGGGGGCTTTTTTTCTCCTAAGTAACGGTCTTACTCTACCTTTTTTAATAAGCTATGTGTATATTCTTTAAAATTCAGATTCTTTCCTTTCTTTAAATTGTTTCACACTCCATCTCTTTTATATAAAGAGCTTTCAACTGTTGTGCACACAAGCTTTTCCAACATGCCTTTTATCTGTTTACCTCTTTTAGCTTTCAAATGTTGTGCACGCGGGCTTTTCCAACTATTGTTTGGATGTGATTTGTCCATATAAAGTGGATCCAATTTGCAGGATATGAGATGGTCCAGGTGGTGTATTTCTCATTTGCAATAGCTGGACTGTATCAGTTATTTTTCTTTTATTTTTTTTAAACGCTTAATACGCACCTTGTAATCCTACTACTAGATGGATGAAAACTATCTATATTGCATGTGCTATTTTCTTGAATACACACCTTTTACTTAGAAATGCCATTTAGTAAAACAGAAAGTATTTAATGTGTTGGGAATACATTGGAGACCCAACGGAAGCACTGATTTTAATATCACTATTTGCAACCAAAAGTCTATTGTTCATCACCTTCATTTTTAGACAGGTATGCATACATCATCACTTTGTTTGGTCTGAATTGTTACTAATATTGTTCTTATGCTTTTCATCTTTCATCTTCAGTACATTATTGACCATGTAAGTCTCCTTTCATTGTTTAAGAGTACAAGATTGATATATCTTCCATCTTGAGTAGTTGAGTTTAAGTTGTAAAATGTTTTTTTTATTGTAAATAGGTACAATAAGACTTTACTAAGAGATGGCACAGGAAGATTTCTGCTGTCATGGAAAAACTACCTTATGAGAGGTCAGTGGGTACCCTCTTTTAGTTTTTTTGAACTAACAAGTCATAAACAAATAGATCATTTTATTATATCATAGATGCATTAGGCCACAATTGGGCTATTATTAGCTTGCTGATTTTTATTTATTGCATTTTTTCAGACGCGTCATTATTCGTTGCTACATGTTCTCAAGCGATAAGAGGTGAGTCGGTTTCTTTTTTCAATCACATCGTACACACACTTAGATCAATGAGGAGTATGTTTTATCTTATATCGTACTTTAATGGTGCTTTAGTTTACTTAAGGGTTCTACCCGACTCATTGGAACTTCCTTATTTAACTACGGTATCGTTTTGGTGTTTGTTGTTGAGTTTTGAGTATGCTTGCACAATGTTTGCTAATACTTCATTATAAAACTGACCAGCCGTGAATCAAACAATAAGTTACCCTTCTCATAGGTTTGTATGTTCGCTCCTTTTCAACTATTGGAGTTCTGGAAAATACAATCAATAAGTGGATAGATCACTTCTCACAAATTGTACCCATTTCTCTTCTAAAGTAGTAACTATCAACTTCCATATTTCCCTACTTGCATTCTTCTACGTCTAAACGATACTTCCTTCTCTATCAATATCTTATTTGTCTTACATTTTTACATCTTTTTGCGAATGGAAACATATGATTTGCCAATCCTTGCTTTGTCAATTTTAATTATCTTCAGTGTCCATGGTTCCGTCAGATTTAAAACACCGAGACATCTTCTTTCGCCTATTGATTAAAGGTAATTTCCTCACATATGTATTACATATAAAATATATAGTTTCAGTTTTGTTCATTAACCTTTTAACTATGTTACCTTCCAATTTTAGATTCATTCTTTAGCTTACACAATACTTACTTTTTATAATGTATTTGCAAATACACATTTAAACATTTTATTTTGGTTGGTATCAAAATTAATTCTGTATATATGTGAGTTGGTGGGAAATCTAGTTGTCGGGACCGTAAATCTAGCGGTATCATGGTGGATATTGGAGAATATCGACAACTTATGTGATATTGACAACGGTTTCCTTCCGGAGAGCCCGAGGACACGCCCCAAGTTTAAAGTCAAATTTGATGCTTCTGTTATATGGGGACTCATTGGATTACAAAGACCGGTTGGACCAAGAGGTTTGTATAGAAACCTTGTATGGTTGTTTTCAATAGGAGCGATTTTACCAGTTCCCATAGAAGACGAGATAGACTCAGAGTGGAAGGAAGGTGAATGTATAGGACATATACCAGGCTGACTCTAGGAGCCAGAACTATTATCCCATAGAAGACCAGATAATAGTTCTTGCTCATAGAGTCAGCTCGGTATATGTCCTATGTCTTCCCCTTCCCTCCACTCCGAGTCTCTCTGGTCTTCTATGGGAACTGGTAAAACCGCTCCTATTGGAAACAACCATACAAGGTTTCTATACAAACCTCCTGGTCCAAACAGTCTTTGTGATCCATTGAGTACCCGTATAACATAAGCATCAAATTTGACTTTGAACTTGGAGCATATCCACGGGATCTCCAGATGGATACCGTCGTCGATATTACATAAGTTGTCGATATTCTCCAACATTCACCATGATAACGCTAGATTTACGGTTCCAGCAACTAGATTTCTCACCAACTGACCTATATACAAAATTAACATTAGATACCAATAAAAAAAATTGTTTAAATGTGTATTTGCTCTGATCGAAACTCCACAGTTCGCAAACATCGTGATTATCATGTGCTCTTTCATATTAAACGGACCCGGGTTGAAACTGAAACTCCGACCCAACAGCTTATACTCCTTCGTAGTTAATGTAGCAGCCATGAATTTCTTGATGGGCAAAACGGTAATTTGCATCAGAATCGCCGATATAGAACGGTTGAGTTCAGTATATGAACTCAACGCCACCTCCTCGACGGCGCATTCGGTGGTGGTTTGTTTCTCGCCGGCTGTAGCTTCGGTAATCTGATTTGTATTGCCATACTTGTGTTTTTATAGGAGTGGGAAAGAGAAGGGTTTTGATTACAAAATACTATTCGATATTTGTTATTATATATTTATTCATTTTCTTATTTCTTATTTTATCTTTAAAAAAATTAGTGTAATATTATTGATAAAAAATGATATTATGTAATAAGTCGTTAAGGACGTGTGTTATATATTAGTTTGATAAAAACTAAGTTGTTAATTCATAATATTTTAGACGCATGATTCTTTTTATAATTATTATCAAATGAAATTTTTAATTACAACCATATGTATTAAAAAATATATAATAATTTTTAAAAGTAATTAATAAATTGCATTAAATAAATTTAAAATTTACACTTATTCTTCACTAGCTAGGAAAATGTATTTGGCTTTCATTCAGTATGTGTTGTACGTGTTTCCTTTCGTGTGGGTGGGGTGATTTTTTAGGTCTCCATATGTGGCGGATTAATTCTAAACTCATCTAGGGGAGGTCAGTTTCGTAAAATGTGTACTTGCCGTTGAAGTCATCCAGTTTTGAACACAAACGGGACGCAGGATGGGCCGGCTTTAAAAGGTAGGTGGGTGTGAAGTTTATTTATAGGGGCCAAGTGCCTGCCATATATGTTTGGTGTGGGGTTCTGGTTTACAGAGTGAAGATACTAGCTAGGGTGATGATTGCTGCGGTGGTGTTGATCCATTCCAGTCCCAATGGTTTCGGGGAGATATGGTCTGCAGCGTTAAAGTCGGGATGTGGTTCCTATTTTGCCCATTCAACTATTTTCGAGAATTCTCGCTTGCACCCATGAACACATCCTATAAAGATGAAGGTTCAAGGCAGAAAACAAGAAATTATATTAGCTTGGTAAAGAAAAACTAACATCATATAATAGAATATGGCTCATAGTCATATTAGAATAAATACAAAACATAAAAAAATAAGCAAAGAAATTAATAAAACAAATCTAGATATAAATAAATGAAATATATAATGAAAGAATATGAGATGGTATCTTAATAAAGATTTGCTCTCTCGATCTTGTAAGAAAATGCGTTTGTCTCCATGAATATATATTATATATTTTGTTGTGCTCAATCATTTACTATATTAGGGCCGTTCAAAAAAAAAAAACCAAATTATTCTCATAATTTGTGAACAATTCATAACCAAATTATATATTTTGTTGTGTTCAACCCGTCCGAAAATAGCGGGTCAAACCTATACTTTGACTATAGATATACGTATATACATGTGTCTAACTTGAATTAGTAGTAATATTAGTAAATACTGTACACGTAAACGTCCATCCTTAATAAATTCCCTAATATATAATATATTATATATATTATATATTATACACTTGCACTCCTTTTAGAGAAGCCATGGAGTATGGAGGAGAAGAAACCAGATGTTATGTGAAGATAAGTAAAATGTGTTCTATTACTTAATTTTTCTGGGTATTCTGCATGCCCCTTAAAACCATTTACAGTGGGGTATTATTTATACTACATTTTATGATAATCTCATCGTGACGTGGGATATATGCATAGATCAAAGTCTAGGGATGGCAAACTATATAAGTTTTATGTAGTTTTATTCAAACTATATTTATTCAAAACAAACTATACTGAAGTCACGAGCGAACATAAATCAAGTCTAGGTATGACACGTGCTACCCCTTAAACTCGTACGCGAAGTGGAAAAAATTGAATTTTTTTGGTTTTTATGTATGATTTTTTGCTTTTTATAACGTGTGTTACTCCTAAAAAAAATTGTGTGTGTGCTACCCCTTAAGAAATTCTTTAGTTCGGCTCCTGATTTGGAGTGTTGTATATACGCATCCAGTTCTTCATCATTTAGCGTGAGTGTGAGACTTATAAATTAAACACTAGTTCAAATAGTTGACTAGAGCCGGTTTTCGTCCGGTTGAACCATAATAATCAACGGTTCAAAAGTTAACTCGGAATTAGACTAAACCAACCACAACTGAACTGGCTTAAACTCCGATCGGCGGTCCAACCAGTTGAACCGACCGGTTCAAAGCGAGTTGTAAAACATTGGTATCAGACATACTGTGGTTTACATTTATTGTAATTCAAGTCCACGCCATTAATTAATTATGTTGTTAACTTTCATAAAAAGACCAAAATGTCATTAGATGTAATTACAATTAGGGGAACTACATGGACTACAACGAAGTTTTACACTTATATTTTTATTAAAGTAAATATCGATATGCAATTAGGTAAGGGTCTGACTATATTCACACACTCTATACAGTTGTTTTGGGTAAAATGGTTGTATAGAGAGGTTGTTTTGCCTAAAACGGTCGTTTGGGTCTAAATTTTATTATATAAACACTCTCGATCCCCTGAATTTTATACGGTCGTCGTCGATTCACGTTGGTTTTTTTTGCCCAAAACGATCGTGTTAGATTGTTTTGCCCTAAACAATCGTATGGAGTATGTGTAGATATCAAATGTACGTGTGAATATATAATGAAAGGTCTTAAAGCTTCAACTTAGTTGACTTGAAGCAAAACCATTGAAAATGATATTCACCAATCAATGTACATGTGACAAAATGGTCCACCATGACAATCATGACAAGCGACTAGACCATAGATTCTTGAACCGGTCATATTTTAAAAATCTTATACACTTTTTTAATACAAAAAGTTTGATACTTAATACACATTATATTATTACACACGATCGCCAAATAAACGCAAGTGCAATGAAAATGATAACGAAACTTCTAATAATTTGATATAGGGAAGCGTAGGCTAGGAACAAGACGTAGACTACAAGTCTTGTAACATGTCATTCCAAAAGTCTCGTTCATGTCTAAATCTTGCGGTTTCTCATCACCCGCTAGCTTCCAATCGAAATGATAAAGTAAAGAAGCGAGAGAAAGCTCCGTATTCGTCATCCCCAGAGAAATTCCAGGACAAGCTCTGCGACCAGCGCCAAAAGGAATGTACTCGAAGTCATGACCTCTGTAATCTTTAGTTTCGTCTTGAAACCTCTCGGGATTGAATATATTTGGATCCTTCCAGCTGACAGGATCCCGGGCTATGGCCCAGTAGTTAACAAGAACCCGGGTTTGTGAAGGGATTTCATACCCGTTGATCATGCATCTTTCCATGGACTCTCGTGGGAGTAAAAGAGGAACCGGAGGGTGAAACCTTAGAGTCTCCTTGATTACCATTTTCATGTAATTCAATTCGGGGAGATCCGTCTCTTCTATGGTAGGGTTGACCTTTTTACGAATGACCTCTCTAATCTCGGTTTGTGCCTTTTTCATCATGTTTGGGGTTTTTAACATCTCTGCCATCGCCCATTCCACTATATTCGATGAATTCTCACTTGCACCCGTGAACACATCCTATAAAGATGAAGGTTCAAGGCCGAAAACAAGAAATTATATTAGCTTGGTAAAGAAAAAATACAAAACATAAAAAAGTACACAAAAAATAAATAAAACTAATCTAGATATTAATAAATGAAATATACAATGAAAGAAGACGATATGCTTAATAGTTCGTGTAGATCCGGTATCTTAATAAAGATTTTGCTGTCTCGATCTTGTAAGAAAATGTGTTTGTCTCGATCTTTATTTGTTCTGTTCAATCATTTATGCAATTTAATCAGTTTTATAACTAATAGCTTTTCTTAAACGGCATTGAACTTTATCAGCCAGGTCATCCGGGGAATTAATGTACATGAAAATGAAAATCTTAATTAGTGTTTATAATGAGATGTATTATACTATTATGAAAATGAAAATCTTAGGGCGTGTTTGGTTGTGGAAAACATGGGGTGTTTTCCATTTCTGTTTTCTAAGAAAACATGGAAAACAGAAAACGCGTTCTAGTGATAGTTTTCTGAAAAAAATTTCCTAGAAAACAGAAAATACAGTTTTCCATTCTTTTAACTAAATTTGGAAAATAGTTTTGCATTGTTTTCCAATTTCCGTTTTCTATTTTCCAGAAAATGGAAAACACATCTTTTGGTTAGATCGCGTTTTCAAAATTTTCCAAGTGTTTTCTAGAAATGGAAAACCCATTTCATTTTCTAGAAAACTGAAAATGGAAAACTGGAAAACGTTTTCCACAACCAAACGCAACCTTAATTACTTCTACTTTTTTTGATGTTTTTGAGATTCCTTTAAAATAAACAACATAAAAGTAGTAAGGTAATTTGGCTCATCCGTATTACATTAAGTATCATGATTTAGGATAAGACTTAATATTTCTATACGCTAAGACTTTAATTTATGTTTCGATAAAAAAAAATTAAGAAGATAAAAAATAAACTATTTGATAAAATTAGAGACTGTTACCATGAGAATAGATTTGATGTTGTCTGTAGTCAGAGGTTCCTCGAGCTCTCCTCCGGCTTCTTGAAGCCGGAGGAGAACGTCAACCAGACATTCACGTTCTGTCGTCTCGAGTTTACCTCGGTCGATATGATGTTGTATTTTCTTATCCATGATCTCACTAAGCTCCACACGACACTCTTCCATCCTCCTATTCATTCCCGTGAACTTAGCCACAAAACCAAGTGAAGGAAAGAAATCACCGATCTGAAACCCGGCCGCCAACGCGGTCCCTTCCCTAATCGCCAACCGAAACCTCAACTCATCATCAAACCTATCACTATCCCCAAATGTAATCCGACTGATAACGTTATGATTCAACGCGAAAAGCCTCTCGACCAAGTTTATCGGCTCACAACTCTTACTAATCGACTCAACAACCCGTCTCACCTCTTCTTCACGTATAAACCGCGATGCATCCATACTCTTCGTAGTCGAGAGTTCAAGAACACATATCTTTTTAAGTTGCCTCCAATACGGCCCGTATGGAGCAAACGCTATGTCGCTATAGTTGTAGCCCAAGATCTTTGGAGCCACGAGCTTCGGGCGGTTACAAAAGATACTATCGTGGGTCTTCATGATCTGTCTGGCTGCTTCGGCCGAGGAGACCACGATGGTGGATATGGAGCCGAGTTTGAGGTGCATGATGGGACCGTATTTCACGGCTAAGTTGTTGAGGGCTCGGTGTGGTGCGGGATGGAGAAGGTGGTTCATGTTACCGATCAAAGGAAGCTTTGGAGGACCAGGAGGGAGGAGGTTTTTTTGACGATGTTTTTTAATGAGGAAGAAGATGAAAAGGAAGAAGAGAGGAATGAGTAGAGATTCTTGAAGCATGTTTGGTTGAGTTGAAAATATTGTTACCAAATGTGTGGTCACTGATACACTATATATAAAGCTAATTTTCGCCAATGGAGGTGTTTATAAAATAAAATTAAGGGCCGGCTATGACATTAAAAGTTAAAACAACCAAAAGATCTTGCTGCATCCAAAAATAAATTATTTTATTAGAATTAGTTTAGACTTTTAATAATAAGTGAAGAGGATGCATTTGGTTTTAGCCCAATGGATCTTCATAGCTCTTATTGACCTACAAGTTTGCACATGAATTCCAGGTGGTCCCACGTGAATTATTTGGCCCCATAGAAGTATTTTAGAGGCTCTACATTCTCTATACACCCTATTTAAATGTCTTATACAGGCCTATTCGTGATATATGAAGGACATTTAACCAGCAACTACAATTAATATAGTTAAAATTTATCTTATTTTAAAAAAATAAATTCAAAACTTTTACATACGACATTATTTAAAAAAAAAATTCACCATAAAAACAAACGATTTTTTATCTTTAAAACACGTATAGTGTTGGTATATAAAAAGTTTAAAAAAATACTCTTTCGATTGTATATTGTTAGTATTTTAAAAAAATGCGTTTTAAAGAGTAAGTTTTTTTATTAATTTTTATATATAGCAACACTATATGCGTTTTAAAGATAAAAAACGCTCGTTTTTATGGTGTAATTGTTTTAAAAAAATAATGTCGTATGTGAAAATTATGAATGTTAAAAAAAATGGTTAATTTTAACTGCATTAATTGTAGTTGTTGGGTTAAATGCCCCACATATGCCACAGATAGGCCTTATGTAACGGTTGAGGAGAGTGTATAGAAAAAAGGATGAGGATGTAAATAGCAAGACCATTATGTTATAACAGGTGTCGCCAAGAATTAAAACAAATTAAATTGTCCATCTCGATGTTATCTCATAGTCCATAGTGCCTCACTCCAAACCGTGAATTGATTAGACGATTAATTACACGCGACAATATTGGCTCTCTTTAAAAAAAAAAGAAGAGTAAACTTCATTTTTGGCTTATGACGTTTGTTTATTTTATCTCTTTTAGTCTAAAGTTTTTTAAAATCTGATTTTAATGCCTCACATATCATTTTTGTATAGTTTTAATTTTGTTCATTAACCTTTTAACTATGTTACCTTTCAAGAAAAAAAAATCTGGAAAGAGAGTTCCAGACGTGGGTCGCGATCAAGAGGGGGGGGGGAGAAAAGGGAAACCTAGTTCTTGAGCTAATTCTCCAAAATTGAGTCAAGTAGTGGAAGAATTAAGCAGGAGGAATCCGAATTTGGGCATAGGGAGCTCTTTAGGTTGTGATTTCACTCTCAAATTTGGATCTTCTTGTCAAGTAAGTGGGTTCAAGTTATGTGTTATGAAAATTAAGGGTTGGTTAAATTGATGTAGAAGGAGTGTTGTATATGTGATTTTAGTTTATGTAGTGCATGATTTTGTCCCTGCATGTTTATGTTTTCATGATTGCTAGTAGAATTGTGATTGGGTTTAAAACCCATCACAAGTAAATCGAAATTTTGGAAGTAAGGAAGGTTGGGTTGGGATGTTTAGATCATATAAGCTATGGATTCTATGTCGGTAGTGTAAATTATTCATGATATGTGTGTGATTGTGCATCTATGTGCAAAGATGGTCAATTAGAGAAGAAGAAGGATACATGATTGCAACTATGACATTTGTGCACCTGAGGTTTTTTACAAAATGCCAAGGTGAAAAATAGTAGGAGGTTAATGTGTTCTCTTATGCCAAACATGTTGTGCCATGATGTGCAAATGTGATTGTGTTTGTGGATTGATAGATATCAATATAAGTTAGGCTTTTTGATGTCCATCATGTGAAATTGCTAGATACTAGAAAAGAATATAGGAAAGCCAAGTGTGGCAAACTTGGCATTGAATTGAATAAGTTAGTGATATGTGAGTTATGTGAATATTCATGATTATCTAATAATCATGATAATATAGGTGAAACCAGTGGAAGCTCAAGCCGCCAACGTGAAGGGAAAGCCAAGAGTTAAACGCTTGAGGTAACGTAAGATGTGCATAGATTATCGATGTTTAAATGTGGGTAATCATATCTTAATTAGTAATGTTCTAGTTATTTGGAATGTTCGAATTATGATTATTAAGGAATGTGGACTGGGTTAACCATCCTACAACTAAGTGAATGAGTAGAGTAGTAAAATTGACCCGTTTGGGTAAGATGTGAAGATGACCCGTTCGGGTAAGAAAGTGGATATATGAACCAATAAGTGTGACCTTCGGAAAGATGGGAATTATATTATATATAATTCCAAGTATGCACCCTTTGGGTGAAAGTGAGTTAATTAAATTAAATTTATGTAACTAAGAGGATATGTAAGAATGAGGATAAGAAGTAAACAAATGCTTATTGTCATAATTGGTGGTAGCGTGTCGAACGGGTTGGATTTTCGGTAGTTGGATTCCCGAACGTTTATCCCTTAAAATTGTAGATGAATTATATGTTCTAAAAGCATAAATATTTATTTGTGTTTTAGAACTTGGTTAAATCAAAAGAGAGGTGCACAACGAAAGATACGAAGCACAAAGCAAAAAAAAAATGTTGAATGTGCAGGTGGGGGCGTCCCAGACGCCTAAAAGGGAGTCTGGACGCTGGTGGAGTCTGGACGCCAATTCATGGACGCCGGGTGAGTCTGGACGCCATTTTTTGGGTTCTGCCTACGCCCCTGGACCACTTTTCACAATTTTTCACGATTTGATGTTTCATTATTATTAGTAGCTTGGGTGAGCATATGAATGAGATATGTAGTTCCTTAAGACTAACAAATGGTATGCGAAGGTTTGAGAATGCACCCGACAAGTGGGGTGGTTGTTTATTTGTCTATAATGTCATTGTTACTAACCCGTTACTGATAACGGTTTGTCAGGCCGTTTCAAATCCCCAACTGAATTAATTTGTAGTAGTGGTAAGTTAGGGTTATCGAACCAAGGGAATATGTGGAAATTGACTAGTTGATTATTAAATTGAACTAAATTACTGATTACCCTAAAATTATCTACTTGCCACTTAGCTGTTTTGAGTTGTTGGGTGAATTAACTAACAAATTAACTAACTTTAACCTAAAAACTTAATTGAATTCAAATGAGACAAATCTAACCACTTCTGGATCCTGGTTGGCTACCGATCTAGAAAAACCTAATTACTTAACCGTGACACATAGACATGCCCCCCAATTGCTTCCTTGACCTAATAACCTAGTTTCCTAATGGGCTGATTAGTCCTGCCGCAAGAAAGTGCTAGATCAATAAACAGTGGACCACTAAAACCCTAGATTACTAGTTAATTTTAACAAACCCGCATGTAGGTATTCAACGGTAGCAAGTATTCCGGAATAACTAGTTAAGCAATAGGTTAATCATAGAACGAATCCACCAACCAATCACCAAAAGTGGTTAGTGGTGGATTAGCCGGACATGGCTAATGAAACAAACATGATTTTACTAAAAGATTGCATAAAAATAATGTACCGAATGATTGAAATCTCTCAAAAAGCTCCAAAACAAGGTGGAATTCGCAAACCCTACTGCTCTGGTCGTCTAGAATGAAGATTGATTCTGAAAATAACTTAACAAACAAGTTTAAATATGAAACCCTAATTTTTTCTGCCGACTGAATTGGGGCGTACCGCCCCAAAGTGTGAAACTCTGGGCGTACCGCCCGGATTTAATCTTCTGGCTGCGCCTCTAAACTTTAGGGCGTACCGCCCTGACTTCTTCTCTTCTGGGCGTACCGCCCTGATTTGAATCTCAGGAACTTTCTTCAATTTTCTTCTAAGTCTTCACTCGTTCCCGGTTTTTCTCGAACTTTGTACCGACAGCTTCCAGCTTCTCTCGTAACTGCTTCAATTTAACTCATTAAGCATCCGGTACCTCAAAACATAAAACCCGTGAAAATGCAACATAATCCAACCATTATTGTTATTAAATAAGACAATATAAACATAATAATGACGACACATTGGACTAACATCAGTTACTGGTGATAATGGCAGGTAAGTCTAGGGGTGTAAATGAGTCAAGACAGCTCGTGCTCGGCTCGAGATCGGATCGGTAAAAAGCTCGAACGAGCCGAGCCTAATCGAGCCCGAGCACGAGCTCGAGCCTGAAATATAACTCGTTTAATAAACGAGCTCGAGCCCGAGCTTTACATTTCGAGCCCGAGCCGGCTCGCGAGCTTAACGAGCTTTTATATTTTTATAGCTTTTATTTATATTTATATAGTTTTTATTTATTTTTTTATATACATTTAGATATATATTAGTTATATTATAAATAAAATTATAAAAAAATCATTAAGATAATACGTATTTAATTGTATATAAAATATTTAATTATAAATATGTACAAATTTAATTAATAAAATAATATAATAATAATTATAAAATATTAAACGAGCCGAGCCGAGCCGAGCTCGAGCCAGGATAATTTCTCACGAGCCGAGCTCGAGCTTTACAAACAAAACTCGAAACGAGCAGAGCTCGAGCTCGAGCTCTGTTATTTTTAAACGAGCCGAGCTCGAGCCTAGTCGAGCTCGGGCTCGGCTCGGCTCGTTTACACCCCTACAGGTAACGAGTAGGAAAAGTAAGCGGGTCCGGATTGAGCATTGAATGAAGAACCGAACACCAACAAAGGGCTTTGTGGAGACGCATGCTATATTAATTTGTCATATCATAACCTGTGTACTTGTAATGTTTTAAATGATTGATAATTGTAACATCCCGAAACCCAAATGAATATTGTATTTGTAAATAAATGAGATGGGACGCTAGTCCAGAACTCAACCCGTTATGTACATGAGAGATTATCATGTAAAATAAAATCTTGGATCAAATGGGAATTTAGTTGCTTAAAATGTTAATATTGAAATTTGAGGGGCCAGAATAGTAATTACACTAATGTGTAATAAATAAAAAGAAAAGGGAAAGGAGGGGGATCGTAATTCTCCCCAGGAGTTCGACATCCACCCTCCAAGCCCTAGCAAACCTCAAATTCTGCAATTCAAGGTGTTAAGCTGCGATTTTGGTGCATCAAAACAGAAATTGGAAGTGTTTGCTAGCATCTAAACCCATCTTTGAATCAAGTAAGTAAACCCCATCTCCATGCATGCTTAGGGTCCGAAATTTTGACCAAATTGGATGCCTTAAAGCTGTGATTTAGTGTTGTGATGATTATATAATGATATGCCCATGATATAGACACATAAATGCTTGAAATTGTGACCAAAACATCAAGTTTTGGTGGGGTGAATTCTAGGCTACGAATTTTAAGCCATGGGGGTTAAGGTTTTGGATTTCCATGTTGTTAATTGCTGAAATTGTGTGTGTTTGTTTACTCGTATGAGTTAATTGATGCACGATAAGGTGAAACATTGTTGTAAAACCTTGATATGCAAGTTATGGGAATTAAACCTAAATCAAAGTAGGTTGAAATGATGATATCATGTTGATGCACACCAAGTGCTCGATGAAATGTCCAAATGAGCTAGTGATTAGCAAATGGATGTTTACGAATGCTAAACATGAGGCCTTAATGTATTAAACAAATTAAGTGCCAAAGATGTGAGTAGGGACTAATGTGAAATTCATGCTTACATAATGTGTTAAATGGAATGATATAAAACCATAAAAATGATGAAAATCTAGTTATGGGGCTGTTTTGAAAGTGTTGTATAAGATCACTCGAATGTCCGTTTGGGATGTATGATATACGGTCGAAAAGCTTGTTGTGAATACTATGTTTCGTGTTTGAACACTAGAAGCTGATTCTGACTTATAATGGGTCAAAACGACACACCAACATGGCCATTTAATTTTCCAGCAAGCTGTTTGGAAATAATTATAGTTGCTGTCCTGTTTTTAGAAAAATCGTATAAAATCATAGAAACGTTGTTAGAAGGTGTACCATATATGGTTGGAAAGGTCTTTGAACCTACTTCAACTCATTTTTATAAATCTGAAGCTGATTCAGTCATTAAGTGGGACAAAAATGATGATTTCCACAGCTATGCAGGTTACTCAGCATGCTGTTTGGAATAAATATAGTTGCTGTCCTGTTTTTGTAAAAATTGTATAAAATCATAGGAACATCGTTAGAAGGTGTGCCTTATATGCCTGGAAAGGTATTTCAGTCTACTACGTTCCATGTTTGAACATGGAATGCTGGAAAATTTTATAAAATGGTCAAAATGGACTGTTACTGCAGCATTGCTGCAAATGTTGCACAAGAAATTATGTTTCTAAAATGCTAGTAATAGTGAACAAGTTGAATTGCTTATATATTGATAATTTGTGTTATAAACCTAATATGGTTGATAAAATTAGTAGGTAACCAAGTGGAAGGAGCAAACGGAAACCGGGTAGGAATGATTAAAGCTCTCGAGGTAACATCTATGCTATGTTACATATTTGGTTAATGACTCATATTTGCATTAAAGATATAGAATGTATGATCTTATGAAATGTGATAAACTTTCCCTACGAGGCAAGTTGTTGAATTGCGTATAATTACAAAGTTAAATAATTAGAGTTGAGCTCTAAGAAGGTAATGAGTCAAAGAACAATGCATAATTAAATGGTTCATAGGAACCATGGCTATAAGAATGTATGTCATTAGCGGTAAATGAATTGTAGGATTCATGCTAATGGGTTAAACGGGTCGAACGAATCGGAAGGATTCATCGTAATGGGTCGAAGAATAAAACTTACTAATTGATTCATAGAGACCATAATAATGGCTAAATGAGTAATTGATCGATAATGGTTTGTAGGAACCAAATGCATGTGTAACATTATTTATGTTACATGAAGTAGTTAAGTAAATGCGTATTTACAATTTAAAAGAATAAACTATGAATTGTGTAAATGGGTGATGAATGGTTCTAGGAACCGTGAAGCCCAAGGCCAAGAGGTTCTCCAATGACAAACTTGACCATATAAAAGATTCGGATGAATCAATTAACGAAAGAAAGTTACAATGGCGGAAATTGGCTTATAGAGTCTATGTCAAGTAACTAGAGAAAAGGAATCGTAAACGGTTATAGAACCATAGATTCCAAGGCTTATATGTGGTCAAGTTAGGCATTTGGGGTAAACCAAAGGCAAGGACCCGTCTTAACGGGTCAAAGAATGGTACAAGGATCATTTGGACATCAACTAGAATGGTTTAGTGAACCAATGTTATGTAGAGTGATAACCTTTGATGGTTGTCACAAGAAATCCCTTAACGGGTCAAACGTGTACAATAACCCAAATTGGTTGAATGAATTAGATAGTGACTCCCTAAAAGTTAATTGATGCTTAAATAGGTTGTCACATGAGTTTAGGATCATAATCCTTTAAAACTGTGTTATTTCCAATAAGTAACAAGCACACGAAGTGCGTAGAACCCATAAAGGTTTAAATGGCATAATTAGCTTATGGAATTGATTTGTTATACATGTTTGCCAATGGATTACGGTAAAATTAGCTTGCAATAAGGACAGGTCATTGGCAATAAAGCTATGGGTGTTCTAATGGGTCAAACGGGTTGGTTGAACCCGCATATGCAAAGTTTGAATTCGCCTTGAATAAGGTATGTTGATGTGTATGAAAACATGTTTTAGAAGTGTTTTGTGAGTGTTAAAACACTTGAAAAATGATGGAAATCCGGTTGGTGAAATCTGGTAGAAAACAGGGGAAAGAAAGCCAAAATTTGGCTAAGTATGGAACTGGTCGAAAATAGCCAATATTCTGTCAAAAATGGTCCAGGGCGTACCGCCCAGGAATTATTAATTCTGGGCGTACCGCCCCAGAATGAAAAACCAAATTTTATTGTTTTTCTTCATTATTTGATATTGTAATAAATGGTTATGCAATAGAAGCTCACTATTGAAAGTGAGTATGTTGCAGGTAAAGGGAAAGCCTAGTGGATGCTCATCAAAGACTACGAAGAACCGATCACATCGAGAACGAACGACACGTCTTGTATTTATGGTGAGAAGAACTTATATATAAGTCGAAGATCACATTTGGATGTCAAACCAACAATAAGTAAATTTTGTAAATGTAAACCACTATGGTGGCATCTTATGATTACAAATCATATGTTTTGTAAAGAAATTTTCTGGGACCAAAATTTTAACGTTATAATGTGTAAATTTGGCATCAAATTGTATACGGGTGTTACAATAATCGAACTAACTAAGTGGATGCTAATGATTATTTTGGTCAAGGATGAACACGTTTATATAAAAAAAAATTAGATCGACCAAAATAACTATAAAAGGGTGTTGGGGTGTTTAAGGAATTCATTTTTTGCAATAAAAGCCAGAGTCAGTCGTTTTTAAGAGTTGGTTTGTATTTAAGGAATTCATTTTTTAGTCATGGCCTATTGTACATCTCATTGTTAAAAGTGAAGAGCAAAGATGGACTCTTAAACTGTTGATATTGGATGAAGATGAGAATGTGATCAACAACACCTTAAATGTAGTCTATAAATCTATATTTTCAAATTTATAATTTTTTTTCAATATTACCGGTCTTTCCTTTATGTTATTTGCAATAATCTAGTTAATTATATGAAATTTCATTTTTATTGGTCCTTTAATTTTTTGTTACATACCGTGCGATGAACGGGTTTTTAAGACTTGTTTACATGTATACGTAATATATACATATATATATATATATATATATATATATATTTCTTTTTCACAATTTGTTTATTGTATCACATATAATAAGTCTCATCTGTCTACGTGTTATAATTAAAACGCTCAACACAATTACTTCATCAACTATTATTAAACATAATCATGATTAGTTAGCAAATTAACATTCTTATTCGTTTTTCAAAGTATAACACTTTCTAATCGTACCCCGATAATAAAGTTTCGTAATCCAACAATACTTAGGTTTTACTTATATTGTTTTGCACAAAATTTGTAGCTTTTTTAAAACCAACCAATAACAAGTGATGGTAAACAAAACAAAACATAACTATCTCCACTCATCAATTCAACCCAACACTGCGCCTAGAAAACCGGGCAACCGGTGACATTTACTCCTGGAGCCGTGGGGCATTTCGCCAAAGGACAGTGATCCACCTTCGCCCCCCCCCCCCCCCCCCCACACCAATTCAACCCAACACCCTCGTTTTGCAGGGCGAAAAACAACATCACCCCCATGAAAGCGGTACCTGCATTAAGTGCGGCTGACAATATATAATTGTACTTCTGCCACCACTGTTTGCGGTACTTAAACACGAAGTAGTTAAAGATTATTCCTGTAACAAGCCAGCTAGCTATATTTGTCGGGGTTGTTGGCGGTATTCCCGCAAAACCGCACAATATAACAGGTATATTAATGAAGGGAATCCATTTCTTTTCGGGGAAAATCTTACTCATTATCCATATGGGAACCGTTAAAGCGCTCCTATTGGAAACAACCATACAAGGTTTCTATACAAACCTCCTGGTCCAAACAGTCTTTGTGGTCCAATGAGTCCCCATATAACAGAACCATCAAATTTGACTTTGAACTTGGGGCATGTCCACGGGCTCTCCGGATGGAGACCGTCGATATCACATAAGTTGTCGATATTCTTCAACATCCACCATGATACCGCTAGATTTACTGTCCCATCAACTAGATTTCCCAGAAACTGACATATACATATATATACAGAATTAACATTAGATACAAACCAAAACAAATTTAAACATTAATTTGCAGCTAGTATACAAAACAAAGAAAACAAAACCTGTGCTACGAACATGCATCGCGGTGGGATCTTCATGTAGTGCCCGAGCTTAAGATCAGATAAGAAAGAAAGTGCGTGAACTGTGCTGATTCGACCGTAGATCTTGAAGAGCAAGTTGGCAATGGGCTTTCGGGGCAAGACATATCCGAATATGAACTGGGATATGATGTCATATCCCAGTCGCTGCATCGCGATTTTAATCAAATTAACACTTAAAAACACATTCATCCAAACGAGTAAAAGATTGACGTGTTGGTGGGCCTATTAAAACCTTTTAAGGCGAAACGAAACAGTAATTGGTACATGGTTAGTAGTAGCTTGAATGACACCGATGGGGAGTGTAACGACAAAAGCTAGTGCAAAAGCGAAGAGAAAGCCCCACCACGGGAGTTGGATGTCGACAGGGGCGGATCCAGGAAAAAGATTCAGGGGTAGCGTTAAAAAAATTTATTTGTCGGGACTAACGAGGGTTCGGGGGCAGCGCCCCCGAATTATTATTTTTTAGGTACCCCTCGAATAAATTTTATGGTCTTTATTCAAATTTTCAGGGGTAGCGAAAAATTCATTTGAGGGGTAGCGAAATACCGAAAACCAAAATAAATTACACATCGCAGTAAAAGTTCAGGGGTAGTGGGCGCTACCCCTGGGCTGTGGGTAGGTCCGCCCCTGGATGTCGTCTTCGTATACAAAACACATCAGCATCGATAAGACGATGCTCCCGATCAATAACACGAGATACCACCATTGCTTATAGGTTTTCATCAGTTTTGCGTGAATGTCGGTTTTCATATTATGCACAGCAGATTTACTTTGCTTCCATATATCCCTGGAAAGAGAAAGCTAGCTTGTAAAGTGTAGTTTTCAGCATAGATCAAAAGATTGGAAAGAGAAATAGATTGACTAATAATTACCAGCCATGAAAAAGGGCAGCATGGGTGAGGGTTGCGGTGAACCTAGCGAATCCCGAACCAATGGAAAGTGCAAACACAGGACTTAGATAGAGTTTGCTATAACTATCGTAAGCCGCAACGTTTAAGTCAAACTGCGGAGTCAAGACGCGAGTGATGTTATACTCGTGACCCGTTTGGGTGAATAACTTGTTGGAGAAAATCGGGAATTTGTGAGCATCGAAAGTACCATACTTCTAGTAACAAATGGGAACAATAATGTAAATGAACATGATAAAGCCTACTCCAACATTGACAATGGTAGTCCAAGGTGTGACTAATGGGCTACCATGGTAAGCCGAAATCCCCGCCCAATCTAGCGTAAACGCACCCACACCTAGACCATGGTGGCCCGACCCGATCTGTTGTGCCGTTATGCTGTTTGGCCAAGCCCAACATACCCATGAGAAGAATGTCAAGATTGGGAAAAGATAGCCAGGAAGTGCATAGTATGCAAAACTTAAAACCAGGAAGATCATAAAAAAACGCATTCTCGTCATGCCATGCGCTTTCGTTTCCTTTTCGTGCAATGCTCTGGGTTTAAAACAAGTCATCCGTGTTAGTTTAAACATAACAGCTTCCAGTTAATTAATCGATTAACGACTTAGTGAGTCGATGGGTTATTCGACTCACCGAAGAAAAAAAAAATCTTTGCTTTATAACTTTTTGACATAGTGTCTGATCACAAGAATATATCACAGAAATGTATTCATCTTTTAAAAAATTCCAAACAGACCTAAAGAGGGAAACCTGAGCAAGGTTTGAAGGCCACCACATCTCCACTGGGTCAACCAGATACCTTCTCAACATCCCTGCCCATCCATACCCTAATATCTGTCACACAAATTAGACACACTTAACTAGTTAACAACTGTTACAAATTTATTAAAAAAGATTGATTAAAAAACGAACCTGAGTAGTCAAGACAATAATGAAGGCACACAGGAAGCTTAAACTCTGTCTATAATAAGCTTTCATAACCGTTATAGCTCCGATAAAGGACGCAAGGCTTGGTGAAGCCATGCTCACCAACCAATCATCATGTGCCAACTCAATTTTGGTGTTTTTGAAGCCTTGTCAAGCCACACCATATGGTATGGTTGTGGTGTGGCTTGGGTGGGTTGGTATGTGCAAACATGAAAAAACAAATGAAAAAACAAGAAGAGCCATGCGGCTTAGGAGGCTTCACAAAACCGTGCCACACAAAAAATAGGAGCCAGGTGGAGGAGCCATGCACACGCGGTATGGTTGCCAAGAAGAGCCATGCGGCTCCCCTTGGAACCGCAACCCGGTACCACCACCATACCGCCCCCCTCACCCCCACCATCGAAACCCCACAATTCGCAAATTAAACACCGTGATTATCACGTGCTCTTTCATATTAAACGGACCCGGGTTCAAACTGAAACTCCGACCCAACAGCTTATACTCCTTTGTAGGTAATGTAGCAGCCATGAATTTCCCGATGGGCAAAACGGTAATTTGCATCAGAATCGCCGATATGGCCAACGGTTGAGTTCGGTATATGAAGAAGGTGTTTAGGAATACTAGAAGTACGCATGATCCCATTCCGAGCGTCCACGCTCGGAATGTCATCACCGGAAGCGACGTGTCGTCAGTTTCCGACACCACCAGCGCCACCTCCTCGACTGCGGCTGCGTATTCAGTGGCGGTGGCGGTTTGTTTCTCGCCGGTGGACATTGTTGCTTTGAGGTGGTTTTGTAATCTTGATTTGTTTCATACACTTGTGTTTTTATAGGAGGGTAAGAGAAGAAGTATATTCATTTTCTTATTTTTTCTTTAAAAAAATTAGTGTAATTTTATTGATAAAAAATGATATTATGTAATAAGTCGTTAAGGACGTGTGTTTTATTTGTATTAGTTTGATAAAAACTAAGTTGTTTTCATAATATTTTAGACGCACTGTATTAAATAAATTTAAAAATTACACAAATTCTTCACCAGGTATAACACTATTTTAGCGAGTGGGTTCGTGACTTAGAGTCGACCAAAATATTTAGATGACAACGTTTTATTACTCACCACTCACAAACTATATATATTAATTAGTTCATGCTAATTTTTAAGTTTATATTATTTTCTTATTGTAATTTATCTTTTTTTGTTGTTAAGAAATATATATTTTTTACATTGTATATGTTATTTCAATTTTTAAATCGATAATAATATAACTATGTTTTTAATGTGGGAAATAAATGAGTGAATTAAATACAAATTGAGTTCAATGAATAATTCACACACGCACTCACGCACCATTCGTTAAAAAAAGAGAAACTAGGTGTCCACGTGGGACTCAATCCCTTTCATTCCACGTGTCATTCTTTTGCCACGTCGACTAACATGTAGGTCATGCAGTTGTGGAGCTTAAGTTCACCCGTGTAATGTAAGCTGCAAACTCAATCAAGCGATGAAAATATTGTATTTTGTAAGTAATCTAATAAATTTGCCATCTTAAGACAAATACAACAAAATACGGGTCGAACTCGTTGGAATATATGATATATGTGTCTAGTTGGTTGTATGAGCAATATGTAGTGGGTTTATAAATCAAATGACTACTGGTTTGTGAAAAGACTTTTGTTTGTGTCATTTTTTCTATTTCTTTAAAAGCATAATTAAATAATATTTTTTTATATTATTATTATTATAATTTCTTACTCTTTTAATAAGAATCAAACATCAAATTTTACCAAAACAATAGTTTTTCTATAAAATATATAGGGTCAACAATAATGTTTTCTCTCTCATCTACCATTTTTCTCACTTTTAGTTCAATTTAAAAAAAAATCGATTTAAGGGTCTCACCTTTGTTTTTTTTTCTCAATTTTGGTCACCTTTAAATGTTCGTCCAAATTAATCGTTAAAATGAAGAGCATTTATTTCCAAATTAAACTCTTATTCACCTATAGATAGATCGACTTCCTTTGTAAGTTGGTGAATTAGAGTTTAATTTGGACATAAATGTCCTTCATTTTACCAATTAATTTGGACGGATTTTTAAAAGTGAGTAAAATTGAGAAAAAACCAAAGGTGAGACCCTTAAATCGATTTTTTTAAAAAAACTGGACTAAAAGTGAGAAAACTAGTAAACCTCAGGGACCAAAAAGGAAGTTAACTCATTAATTAATCTGGCGTGCATGCAGATGAAACATACGAAGATGGCTTTTGCACTCCGAACCGGTGGGATGGGTAGTGTTAGAAGGTTTGCTCTACACATCCCCATACGCATTCATATATTTTTTTAACAGCAAATTAATATTTACACCAAATTACATCACTGCCTGTCTGCCTGGGTTATATATTCCTGAGTTAGTTAATCATCTAAGTTGCGGTGTGTTTTGACTTGACATACAGAAAGAAGAAGGTCGCACATAAAACAACAACAGCGGCGGCTACAAATGACATGGATATAGCTGTCCGAACGGGTGGGAAGGGTACCGTTGCAAGGTTGTTCCGTATTCATATCGAATCATCAGATGATGACACATTCCCCTTCAACATCAAGGAAGGACCTGGTAACAAATATATAATCAAATCTGTTAATTTGTATCCATCTATTTATCTATCTATGTTGTTGTATATTCTTCAGTTGTAGAAGAAGAAAAAAAAGAAGAAGAAAAAGATGATGATGATGATGATGATTATGTCCCATTTATATTAAGAAATGCTGAGGGGGTCGTGCTTGCTTGGCGGAATCGTTAGGATCATCATCTTTGAATGCCACTGCTTATAACTCCCTTATTTGCAGTTTCTTTTCAGTTGTTCCTATATATGCTTCTTTTGCTAATTAGAAGCCAGTGTGATGATGAATCTTTCTTGATGGTATTATTTGACTTTGATATAAATCTGTGCTGTGCTGACTAATTTATTAGTTTTCTGTGATGAATCTGTTGTTAAAGCAATTGAATTGTGCTATGCATATGATTATTATCTTTAGGGTTATTACCTAATTAAGTAAGGCTTGAGACTTGAACAACACTGACGGCAGAGATTGAGCGGCGGCGACGGCAGAGATTGAGCGACGGCAGTGGATTTAGAGGAGAGCGTCGGTAGTGGAGGTCGCTTTAGGTGAACGTGGAGCGACGGTGGCAGCTAGAACTCGATGGAGGAGAGCGACGGCAGGTGAATGTGGAGCGGAGGGCGACGGCAGTGGAGGTGTAGAGCGAAATTTGGGAATAAGATGGAGGGAACCAAAGAAATATTCGCGCTAAAAAATAATAGGGTTTTAGCGGCGACATGTCGCCGCTAATACCCTTTTCCAGATAAATCCTTAACGGTTGGATGTGTTTGCAGATCGACGGACCAAATAAGCTCTTGTGAGCGCATACGGATAACCAAGTATTAGCGGCGACTGTCGCCGCTAATAGTTTTGTCGCCGCTAATACTCATTTTTCTTGTAGTGTAAGAGGAAAAATTAGGATAAAATGATTATTTTAGAAGCTTTTGTCTGACCCGAGAAATTAGGATAAAATGATTGGTGGCCGGGCCTCTCACTGGCCCGAACTCCCAGGAGAAAGCCCATGCATATGTTTCACATAAAGTCTATATTTTTAAAAATGAAAATAGAAAAGTTAAAAGACATAAAACGTATAAGTCTAAAAGTTTCGTGGCCATAGCATAAAACTATAAAAAAAAATATACTAAAAGACGAAAGTAGAAAAGTTAAAGGGTATAAGACGTAAAAGTCTATAACTTTAGCGGTAAAATATAAAACCATAAAAAAATATTTGCAAAGTTAAAAACCCTAAACTTTATGATCAAAGTTTAAAACACTAAACTTTAGATGGCCAAAGTTAAAATGCCAAAAGTTTGTGGCCAAATTTTGGTGGCCAAACAGAAAGAACCTAAACTAAATTGTGGTGTTCAAAGTTAAAATATGAAAAGCTTCTGACAAAAGTAATAGAAACCTAAAGAATACTATTAATCTATGAAATTTGATTGTTATATATATAATATAATAAAACTTTAAGGGGTATAAATTGCCAAAACAAGAAAATCTTGTGGTCAAACTATAAGACACAAAAAGTTTCCTATTCAAATTCAAAATTTCATTGTATTAATAATAAATAATAGTAATAATAATAATAAGTTTAATAATAATAATACTAAGTTTAATAATAATAAGTTTAATAATAATAATAATAAATAATTATTATAAGTTCTAAATTCAGTGTATTAGGTAAGATACGCAGAACCAGTTGCATTTGTATGGAGTGAATATGTGTATCTATATATGTATAATTACTTTTATATGAATATGTGTACCTATATGTGTGTGTGTACGTATACTAACATGTATGTGAGTTTATATATGTTTATATACATCTAAATAATATAAAATGTTGAAAATATAAAAATCTTAATGCAGGATTAAGGTCTTAATGAAGCATTAATGTCAACCTTAGTGGCCAATTAAGAGCATAAAGCAGCATTATGCTCCTCAGTAATGCCACATTTGGCTTTTTAGTGGGGCGTTTAGAAACTTAACGGGCCATTAAGGCCTTAATGGGCAATTAAGCTAACCCCATTACTGGAGAGTTATGGCTCACTAGTGGGGAGTTAAGGCCCATTAGTGGAGAGTTAAGGCCTTATTGAGGAATTAAGTTTAATAATAATAATAATAATAATAATAATAATAATAATAATAATAATAATAATAATAATAATAATAATAATAATAATAATAATGATAACAATATGTTTTATAATAATAACAATATTGATAATAAATAATAAGTTGAATAATAATAATAATAAAAAATAATAATAAGTTTAATAATAATAATAAGTTTTATCATAATAATAACAAGATGGTGACCCGTCCGCGCTTCGCGGCGGGCCACTCGTTACCTAGTCAGTTTAAGTAAGAAAAGTTTTAATGTGTTCAAAGTATAAAACTATAAAAAAGTCGTGGCCAAAGTAAAAAACCATAAAAGTATAATAATAAAAGAAAGTAGAAAAATTAGGGGGTATAAAACGTAAAAGTCTAAAAAAAAAACAAAAGTGGAAAACTTAAGGGGTATAAAACGTAAAACTATAAAAGTTTCATGACCAATGTATAAAAATATAAAAACAATAAAAAACAAAAGTTTTAAATTTAAGGGTATAAAACATAAAATTATAAAAGTTTCGTGGTTAACGTTGAAGACGATAAAACTTAAAACAAAAAAAAAACAAAATTAGAGGGCAGAAAATGTAAAAGTATCAAACTTTAGTGGCCAAAGTTTGAAAACCAAAAAGTTCCCTAACGTAAAATTATAAAAGTATTGTGACTAAAGTAGAAAACAACAAAACTTAAAACAAAAAAAAAATTACAAAACTTAGAGGGTTAAAAATGTAAAAGTAGCAAACCTTTGTTGTCAAAGTATGAAAACCTAAAACTTTCTTATTCACCTTCAATTCTTATTGTTATATATATATAAATAAGGTTAATAATAATAATAATAATAATAATAATAATAATAATAAATAATAATAATTATTGTAAGTTCCAAATTCAGTGTATTAAGGGAGATACGCAGAACTAGTTGCATTTGCATGGAGTGAATATGTGTATCTATATATGTATATATATGTACATATAATATTTTCTACTTTCATTTTTTTAGTATATTTTTTTATAGTTTTATACTTCGACGACACAACTTATAGACTTTAACGTTTTATTATTATAAAAATATTATTATTATTATTTATTATTAATTTTTAATAAACTTTTACTTGCGAATATAATAAATTAACGTTTTAATATTTGTAAGTTATTAAAAAGAAAAGTTGAACAAGTTATTAAAAATAAATAGAAAAAAACCTTATAATATACGACCATACGATCGTTTATATTCGTGTTAACGAAAAAGATTTATTAACTTTTAGTCCCGAGAGAACTTTATAAACTTTTAGTAACGAATAAAACAAACTAACATTTCAATATTTGTAAGTTACTAAAAAGTTAAACATATTTTATAAACCTTTATAAAAAATTACTTTTAATTAAAAAAAAAATACAAGTTTGAAACAAAAGAGGGTCAAATGTAAGTTAGAAAATTTCTGGGATCTTTAATGTCCCATTTAGGGTTTAACTGTGTATTTAGGTCATACCTCTCTCCAATCATTGGCGTCGATTCCTATGAAACATGTGTTAAATGATGTGTCAGGACTTAACTGGACATTAAAGGCATAATGGAGCATTTAGATTTATACAAATGAGACATTATAACCTTAACGGGCCATTAAAAACGGTGTCCCTAACAATTTTTTTGTGTCTCTAGCAACACCCAACACCCATTAAATAACCTTACAACTATTTTGTTGTGTGTAATAAAGGAGGGACTTAATTGTAATAAATATAATTTGAGGGCAGATCTTGTCAGAATTAACTTACCAATCAACGTTCGTTAATATAAACAGATCGATGGTTATTGAGCAGTTACGCAATGTAATGAGACTTCTCTTCTTCCGTTTTCTGCATCTTGATGTTACGGATGAGAGCTATCAATCATCATCGGAGCTCCGGTAAACCACCAAATTCCAGCGATTGATAACATGCACTAACTGAATGTTGATGGATGAAATTGAAGATACTTTGAAGAGACATGGAAATGCTCTGTTACGGATGGAACTTGGAAGATCGTTTTAATCAATCTCTTGCGGAATTAAAGCTCACTTTGGAAGCAGAAATGGCGAAGATGAAAAACAACTAATGATGAATTTCAGCAATGTACTGACGAAAGAGACGCATACGGTAGACGATACCCTTCTTATACCCTCTGTTCATAGATTGAATAATCAGTTAAATCAACTGGGTAAGATCAATTCTCCAAAGATTATTAGGGAAAAAAATTTGGATGACGAGATTACAGATTCTTCCAAGATTAGTGTAGAAAATTGTGATGATATGGTTACTAATTTTACCAAGATTCAGGTGAGTACACCTAACTTCCAACACAATTTAAGTTTAATCTTGTTGGTGATGAATGATGATGAAGGATATTGTAGATCATGGTATCATACTAAACCCGTTGAACTTAAGTGTGCCCTCAAGGTGTTTGATGAAATGCCTAAGGAGTTTAGTATGCCCTTAGAAGTGAAATTCACAATTCAATGAGTAGTGTTGTTAAAGAAATTAGGAAAGAAATTGTTGGCACTGAAGAAAATCAAACACATGAACCATGGAAAACTGATATAAAAGAGATTGATAACATAGGGCATACAGTGATCAGTGAGACTATGAGAGACTCGAAGATAGTTGCTTTTAGGGAAAAAAGCTGAAGGTATAAGATTACAAATTATGAAATATCAATCTAATCTTCGAAAGTTTTATTTATATTGTGACTTTATGTTTATATAGACGTATATTTTACCTTTTTGGGTTGGGTTTGTTATTTTTTTGTTATATTATGTTTTAACTTTTTTAGATTACTAAGGTGTTTTTTTTTCTTTCAGGATTTCATATATATATTTCACAATCTTTTTTTTAACGGCTAAATTACACATCAATTTATACCATTCCTAAGTTTTGAACTTGGATCTCCACCAAACAGGACATTACCTCTTACTACTAAACTACAAACTAAGTGATTTGCATTTCACTATCTAGATTCATATTTGAAAATTTGGATTTTCGGATACGGATTTGGATATTAAAATCAGCTATCTGAATATTTAGATATTCGGTTTTAAACACCCCTAGCCCCTAACCCCCAGTAAATACATGTTAATGATAACAATAAAGTTAATTCAGCAAAATTATACCAAGTCCAATAAATTTTAAAATTATCAAAAAGATGTTCAATTTCAAAATGTTAACATGTATGTATAATCTAAAATTACCACGGGTGGGAGGTAAAAATAAGTAGACATGCATTTTCTTTTTACCAATTTCATTGAAAAGTGTTGTGGGTTTTTTCTTTCTTTTTCTTTTTTTGACTGATATTACACACCAGTTTCTTTTAGCTTTCATTTGAAGAATTCTGAACCTTTTTTTTAGTATTCAAATGTGGGCCCTACAAAATTATTTATTTTAATTATGCTAGTTCGCATGCATCTTCTTTGCAAGTCCGTTAAAGTTCATGTAACTTGCAATCTAAATTATTTATAACTTATAAGTCCTTGAAGTTCATGTAACTTGCGGGCTAAATACACAACCTTTAGCTTAGTCTATTGATAAAGGTGCCTCTCATTTTTTAAATGTTAGGTTCAAGTCTCACTTACATAGTGGATAATATATGAAATTTAATGGTCTATTTAGCATTATAAAAATCTAAAGTAAAATTGGGCGCGTGACCATAAAACAACATAAACAATTATCTATTCTATATTATAATACATTTGAGGTGGTGGAATTGTCTTTTTATATTAATTTTTAAGAGTTTAAGACGGTAAAGTTGTCTTTTTGCCAAATATGTGATTAAATACAAAAAAAGTAACTAAATAAACAATTTATAATTATATTTCTTTAAAAATCTAATTATCCTAAACAATCAATTTAGTGTTTAACTAAATTCTCAAAATTAATTTTATTTTATATGATTTTATATTTATTTTATTTTATAAACTTTTAATAAACCTTAAAATCTATATAATAATTTATAATTAATTTACCAATTAATTGTTCATACACATTTACCAGTGTCTCTCACCTCGTATCGTGCAGATACCCATCTAGTTTATTATATACAAATGAATTATTTGTGTTCTTTTCATAACGGCCCCACATCATTTACTATTATTGCATCTCCTTCTGAAGTTGTACAATATGGAGGTCTAGTTGTAATAACAAGATTCGATCTTGACTTGAACAATTCATTTCTGTTCACATTATGCCAGAAAGACTTAGAAGTTAGACCCATTCAATGCTTTTATGACAAAAATCTCAGATGGGTTCACACTTTACACAGCAACATGCCAGAAAGACTTTGATGGGTTCACACTTAGGATCACCAATAAGTCTTTGTTCTCATCTACGAAATCAAAGGGAACCTTCAGGTCATCTCTTAACTATAAGTATTATCACCAAAGTTCAATTCCATTTGCCAGGTATGCACTTCCAAATTCTCATTTTTTTTAGAATAATATTTTCTTATTTTTGTGTTCATGCTAATCTTGAACTACTATGCTCTCTGGTCTAAATAATTTGAATAAATATTTTTTTATCTGCAATTCTAGGTCAATGTAACCAGAATCCATTGAAATCATATATTTGATTAGTTTGCATTTCCAATCTCATGGTTTGTAACAGCCCAATTTAAATGTACAAGAACTCACGGGTTTGTTTTCACATGATGAGGTGCTCGTGTTTAGACAAAACACGTCTTAGTAAAGGAGGTATCTACCTCCTTATAAAAAGACTACGTTTCCCCCCTCAACCGATGTGAGATGATAAGGGAGCCTTCCTTATAAAAGGAGGTGGATATCTCTTCTACCAAAACATCTTTTGCCTGAATGAGCAACTCATCAAATGAAAACAAAACCATGAGTTCCTGGATGGCAACCCATCTAGGACAAACGAACAATATCTTGGTTGGTATGGTTAGCATGGGCTGTTAGATGGTTGGTGTGTTAAACTTGAAATCTTTGTAGGCAATAGGATCATAAACTTAAGGTGTTTCTTATGGTATTTGATCTTCTAATTAGTTGTACTTTTATTAAGGAAAAAAAAGGTGTCTTCTTACACCAAATGCATTTAACAGTAACACAAGTAATAAACCGAGATCATATATGGTGCGAATTTAATCCGCTTACACACATGACGGCACAACATCGATCCGGGCCTCAAACGAAATTTTCAGGCCTTTTCATTTTGAGAATTTATATGAAATAAAGATACATGTGACACAAATTGAGACCAGACCTTGACACATTCGGACCTAACATGGGAACATGTATGACCAGGTACTATGGATACATGACGTATACAGCGGACAATGGAATTATCACAAAATGCAGACCAAGCTGTCAATTAGAAGAACACCTTACGCATTTTACGGGTTACAAAGATCACTTATAGGAAAGTAAGACATCAGATGTTCACATGGCCATTTAGTCTTCAAAAGATATATTCTGTTACATAATGATATTCCTATATATGTATGGCACACATACACCAAATTTGTAAGTTTCTCTCCTCACTTCTCTCTATTCTTTCTAAAAACACACATACAACATACAATCATGTATTGAGTGTGCACACTAGACCACAAGATCCATGGTTAGATCGCGGGTCTTTGAATTCAGTTAGGAGGGGCAAAATTCAAACTAGGGGTTTTATGTTAGTGTGATTAAACCGGTCAAAATTCTTTTAGCGTGACCCAGACCCATTGGACTCTGTGTCCCCGATAGAGGCATTCCGGATCCCCTAGGACTCGCCACTTTGGAACCCCTTGGTCTAGGCGGCTTCGCCCCCTAGATCACCCTTAAGAATTGAGATCTCTTAAGTAATAGAAATCGTAACAGTCTTGAGAAGGGTACTTTTCACATCTTCTAACTTCTATCAATGTTTGTTATTTCTTCTTTTAAATGTAAGTAAATTCAATTAAACCAAAATGAGTTTGATCACATCACACTAAAATCACCAATAAAGAGGTATGCTTGCATAGTTCTCTAGAGAACAAATTATTTCACAATATAAACCGTGAAGCATATTAGAGTTTCAAGAGAAAACGAAATATATACTTAACTCTAGTATGAAAGAGGGGGTTCTCAAGAACATATAAAATTAAATTAAACATTGCATTGATGCTAGATAAGAAAAACTTTAGAGCTCATCCAGAGTTATGAACACAAATTCTTAAATCTACATAAGAAAACAGAAGACTAGTGACCAATATCATGTGTTCATGTGCTACAAAATCTATTGACAAAGTTGTTGATGATGAACCATGAGATGCATTTTCCAAGCCAATCAATCAGCCATGAAAACAAACCAACTAAAACACAACCTGCCCACAGCTTCCAGTTCAATTTTGCACCATGACCAAAGATATCTTGTACCACCACAAAACTAACATGTAAAACTATAAAGGCAGTTATAGCAAGCCAAAACTCTTTTTGCCGATGAATAAATCTGAAAAAATTCTTCTTCTGTAGCTCCCTTGCATTGAATAGATTGAAGAACTGGCATATAACAAAGATATTAGAAATCACGGTTTTCATGCACTGATTTGAGCCCACGACTCCGGATCCTTTGGTTTGAATAACCATTAAAGAGGTAACCTGATAAGAAACTTGAACTAGTATGTTTGTGATCATTTGTGCATTTACAAGTGATCTTTTACAAGGTTTTGGAACCAAACTCACTGGTTTCTCTGGTGATGTATTTGTTAACAATGCCAAACCACCAAGAAAAAGCACTGCAAAATTCACCCATAGGGATTGAACTATCGTTAAAGAAGCATCGCCCCAAAGAGCTGTCTGAATGAAGGTTATCAAAGAGCCACTAATGGTCAGGATTAGAACAGGCTGCAGAAAGCTTTGAATATTTAGCTGAAAGCTTTTGCCAGCATAAACCAGGCTGATTATTTCGGAAAAACTCCGTCTTCCCATAGCTATCCCTATATCGGCTCCCATTAATGCAGGGGCTTCGTCTGTTCTTTGTCCAAGAAACACCACCACGTCACCATTTTCCCTCAAAGTCTCTACAAGGAGTAGCTTATCAGATGAGAAGGCCTCACCTAGAACGCGAATCTTGTTGATGTTTTGAAGCCTCTCCTTATCTGTGTATTTCCTGAAATCTTCTCCTCTAAGCAATAAAGATTGTGGATCATCACTGGTTATAAGTCCATGCTGGAGGGCATTATCTTTCAGAACTGTTAACTTTTCGCTAGAGGCGATTATAATTTCAATTCCACATTCTCTACATGCCTTCACTTCTGCTTGTGTAGCTTCCTCTGTGAACTCGCCAAACATGTCTGTGCAAATTTTTGTTACTGCTGCCATCTTTGAAATACAAAATGGATCTTGTTCAGGAGCTTTAGCAGATAGCATCTGGTGGTTCCGGTAAAGAATTGCTAATGTAACAACAAAAGCTACACCTTCCGTTAACGCAACTAACGACACACTTAGTATCTTCATAACAATTTTGATTGGTTCAGCAACTAATCTTTGTCGATTAACATTCTCATCATCTATCTTTCCAGCCTCATAACGTAAAAATAGCACAATAACTATTAGAAAACCGACTAGGATCCGAATATAGTGCATGCAAGTGTTCAACTTGTGGAGGTGGGTTTCTAATTCCGACCTCGTATTTGGATCGCATGTGGCCTTTCTCATCATCATGTTTTCAGATGTAACGATCATCCGAGCGTTACCATTTATCACCCTCCCACCATATGACAAAAATGGTTTCTGCGCATTAACTGTATATAATTCAGATCCATAATCCAGTTCTAGGTCTTCACCATCTACAAACAAACCATCAGCTGGGACTTGACATCCTATCTTCAATAACACAAGATCACCACATACGAGTTCTGACTCACAAATATCGTTACTTTCACCTCCCCTTATAACACAGATTTCCTTCACACCCCCTTCTACTGATTGTTGCTCTTGCAACTTCTTTCTAGCCATTTGTTCTTTCCAGTAAATCCGGATGGAAGTGAATAATACTTGAAGAACAATGGCTACGAGCATAGCTACCCCATCAATCCAACCGTTCTCTAGACCCTTTTCCTTACTCTCAAATACGATTGATAGTACTGCAACCACGAAATAAAAGAGAACAGTTTTTTTCTTCACTTCTTCCCATACCAAATGAAAGAATGAACGTGTGGGGGCCAGGTTTCGGGTGAGCTCCTGCTTTAGGTGTAGAACATCTTCTGATACTCCCTTTTCCAAATCTGTGCCAAGTGCATCTGCAACTCCAACTACACCATGGAACTCTTGAAGGGTTGCAAAATTCTTCTGCCGCACAATTCTTGAGATGTTTTTGGTTTGGCTACACCGTAGTTGATTTATAGTTCTGTGGTTCTCAGATGAAGTAGCTAAACCATCACTTGCATCTGTAAGTTCTTGTTTCTGCTAAATGTTAAAATAAAGAAAAAAATCACATAAGAATCTTTATGTATATTTGACTAAGATAATAGCATATTAGATTAATAAAGAGGTCATCCTATGTATACATATTGAGTAAATTTAATAGGATCAGTGAAATGATTTTGCTATCTTTAGTAGGGAAAATGAGCTTACTCCTATGGTTGGACCAGAGCTAGCTACTGATGCGGCATGTGCTTTAAAGGCTAGGCTACAACAGATGACATAGGTAAGCGTTCTTAACCGCTTCACTGAATGCAAAGTATTATCTGTTGTTGTATCTACATCCCTAAATTCGACCGTGACATGTTCAGTGTCTTCACATCTAGCCTGTACATATTGAAACCAACTAGTATGTTAACATGTAGTCGCACATCAACACACATATATGTATGTATGCATTGTATTGACTAACTGGAATTGTGTGTTTGCCCGTGATGATGTTGTTGAGTAATTCAAACATGGGCTGAGTCAGGTTAAGTGCGGTTTTGGTAGTTATTTGTTGCCCAAAATTGAATCAAAAGTAATCGATCTAAGCACATGAAGAGATATTGATGGTTTAATGAAGAATCACAAGCTAAAGTGGTTGCATATCGGGAAGAGGATAAGGGTTCTTACGAGGACCAACATTTGTTCTTTGTGTGCATTCCTATACAAGGAACTCGATCATGATGAACTTTAGTTCATATTTATGGATAATATAACCCATGAACACCCACTAATAATTATATATGGTTTATGGATTCAGGATGCTTAAACCATATGATAGATTAATGGGCTAGCTTTACTAGATTGGATGAATCATTTAAGCTATGAGTGCAACTTGGAGATCATTGACAGGAAGTCTAGTGTCTTTGATAAGTTTTTAAATGTGTGTGTCCCTAGTTGGGATACTAGGTGAATGTCATATAAAGATCTTAAGAATGTTGACCGAATTGTTTGAAAAAGTTTGAGTAAGTTAGAGTATCAAGGTTTATATTCACTTATGTAATTAGTGTAAACTTAAGTTTGATGTTATCTATGTATCTCTAAAGTGTCAAAGGGTTAGTATGTAATGTTAGGAACCTAATAACTAATGGAATGGCATCCTTTAGGAGATGTCAATTAAACTTAATGAGTATTTTAGCATCCATGGATACATTAGATGTGAGAATGAACCTAGACTTAATTTATGTGAATTATGCTGGTCTAAATAATTGTATGTCGTTATGTTTGGATATAATATATACCAACCCTAACCTAGATTTGAGCAACTCCTTTAAGCTTGGAAGGATGAAAGAGCTAGTTTGAAGTGACATGCATGGAGACACTGAAGTACTTTCTTAGGTTTGAAGAGCTCAAATTGACCAAGGAATCTTTGTGAACCAAGGAAAGTATGCTATGTAAACCTAAAGACAAACCGATTGAATGCAACAAGAAGCTGCAAGTTAATGATCTAGTGGTCATTTGTACTTGATGCATGCAAGGTTGCATATAGCAGACTCAGTAGGGATGATATCAAGATTTATGCAAAGCCCCTTGATAGATTGCACACACAATAAAGTTTGGAATACTACACAGTAGAAGTCAGGAAGTAAATCTAGTTGGGTTTTCTGATAATGACAAGCAAGATGTGTTGATGACAGATAGAGTGTATCAGTTGAGTCTTTTCTCGTTAGAAAGTGGTGCTGTAGAGCTAAAAAATATGGCAGTTTCAAGCATTGATCGAGACTAAGTATACTGCAAGCATAAGTGTAACATGCCCAGCATCTTTTATACTGCAATTTATCAATTATGGTTATTTTCTTAACTATGTAAGGAAAAGCTATATGTGGAACAGTTAAGCGGTTCTAAGCCTGGATATATAAGGAAGGGTTCACAACAAAGACATAAAGTAAATGCCCCAATTTTCCTTTAGTTGACCGAGTGGGTCTATCAAGCCCACAACTTGTCCCATTATAAATAAAGGTTGCTACTTGAAATGGGGTTCATTTTTTATCCTCACAACTCAACTTCATATAAAGACCTTCTATTTGCTTAAAAACATAGTACACATGTACACTCGTGTAAGATTTCGACCTATATACATTATCGAATGGCGTTCTCGGGATTTGGCCTCCAGCCGACACCTTCTAACTAGTTCTTTACACATTGCAGCTCTATTCCAAGCTTGGGAAAGACTAGATTAGAAGACCCACACATTTACACATTATTACAATATTTTTTTGTCTTTAGATGTGGTCATCTATCTAGGTTTGAGTTTTAGTTCTCGCTCCTGATTCTAATTTCATGTTCATGTTTGTGTTCTTGAATTTAGCTTAGAGGTTTAAATCCTTCTCTATATATATATCCTGACTCCAATTCATGCTAACAAAATTTGTTCCTAGTCCCCCCTCATGGTCCGAGATTCGATATATCTGCAAGTTCATGTTCTAGATTCGATTCGACTTCCTAGTCGACACTCAAACCAATGAAAACCATAGTGAACAAGGTGCAAAAGAATGAAACCAACATTTCCTCGATGAGATGAGGGTCCATATCAAGATCAATGGGTATAATATTGAGTTCTTGATCATTTCACATGTGAGGGGGGGTAAATCATGAGTTAAGGTTATATTAGTATTATCTAGCATATTATCTTGAGTCTTAAAAAGTTTTTTAGTTTCATTTATTTCCTAATTTAAGTTGACTAGTAGTTTTTTTTTTTCCAAGGTGATGTTTAGTATAAAAATAGATTTACACAAAACAATTAACATTAGCATAATGTAACTAAAAAAATGAGAAAAAGCTTCGATCTCGGTCTTCGACTCGGAATTGCAAGCATATTCTTCATAATATTTGAAAGCATTGATCGAAGTCCTGGTCTTCAAAAGCACGTGGTTGTGGGGCTGAATTTGACACAACTAATTTGTAGAGCCATTAATCTTCAAAAAAAGATAACTAATTTTGTTGAAATTACACTGTTGTATTTGACCAACCATAAACAGATTTGTATAAGAACCATTATAGTCAAAGAATCGCAATTTTGTGAATGGAGTTGAAAGATAATGTTAGAAAAAATGAACGAGCTCTCACTAATAAACTTTCTTTATATGTCAAAAAAAAGTAATTAGTTGAAAACATCCAAGAAAAGAATGACACCCAGTGACCAAATTGGTGAGGCTACCAGAGTATTTTAACGTCACAATGAAAGGTAAATAGACATATTTTAATAATCACTGCAGGAGCAGCGTTGATTAATCATTAATCATTAACGGTATATGTCGAAACCAAATCTCGAGCAAACACAACTAAATAAGGAAACTAGATTAATCATATCATGGGTGTATTATTAGATTTGGTTATTAAAATAGTCCAAAATGGAAGGTCATCCAAGATTTGCTTTGAAGGTTTATTCTTAGATTTGGTTTCGTCATATACCGTTAATCATGGGTTCATTAAAACACGAGTTTATTAGTCATGTAGTTTTTGTTTTCAACTGTCAGTTTTTGATCGCCTAATAAATGAGGGCTTGATTTTATTTTTATTTTTCTCCTTCTCGCAAATTAAATATATCAACTTTCTGTTAAGAAAAGTCATTATTTCCTTTTGTATGCTTCTCCTCTTCCGTACAAATCCTATGATTCTTGTCATGGAAAAAAAAGGGTAAAATGAGGGTCGTTGAGGAACCTCAAAAAAATGGTCCACCGGAGAGAACAAAATCCGATTGAACTCATTCCAGGGACGTTGGAATCAGTTCGTCGAAGTAATCGAACCCCAAACTAGAAACCTTAAACTATATTCCTAGAGGCTAGACCCTAAAAGCTAAACGCTCTCTCTCTCTATATGTGTGTGTGTATGTGAGTGTATGTAGTATTCATATAACCGATATGCAAGTCGGATATGGCAGTTATGGAAGTTACCATTTCATCTTGTTGATCATGCAGGACTAGGACTGCTGCTATAAAAGCTTTTGGATGAAGAAGCCGGTGGAGATCTTAGCTGTTCACGAAACATTCTTAGAGACCGGGCAACTTGTATTGCCGTATGTATTAATCGTTTGGCACTGGATCTGCCACCATGGTTTCGTGTTGGCAGCAGCTGCATCTCAAGATCCACAGGATCAGGAACCTGATCTTGCATCCTTAATTCTTCACTGCACAACACCAACAGAAAATCAATTTTATCAGCAACAATTGAGTTAACTTCTTAATCATATATATGAACCTAGCTAGCTAGCTCAAACCCACACACCTTTGTGGCTTTGTACCCGCGAGACCGCAACGTCAAACTGACAGTATTCGAGGCCCGTTGAGTACTTCCCGATCGATCAGCAAAATAAGAGAGTGGGAGTCATATATGACATGCATGCACTCATGTGATTTTGTTGTATACATATAAATCAATAAAACCCACACGCGGTTTATATCCCACTTTTAAATTATATGGAAAGTTCAAGGGTATTTAATGGCGGTCTCTATGAAATTCTTATAGTTACTACACCAAATATGGAAGTTTTTTCTTTATTTATTAGAAAATGTAAAAATAAAAAAATATATGTCACGCTAGTAACTTGTAAGTAGAATGAATAACATGAGTTTTTTTTAACGTCAAATACATGCATTTCTACTCCTAAACCTATTTACGAACTAAAAGGACAAAGCCTCTGCAAGTAGATTACTCTCACATTGGCAATAGGGTTGTTCAAAAAACTCGTGACTCGGAGCTCGCTCAGAAATAACTCGCTTGAAGATGGCTCGGTTTGTAAATGAGCCGAGCACGAGCAGTAGCTCGCTTGGTTTTGGCATGTTAGCTCGCTAGCTCGCATGACGGCTCGAATTTATTTACCTTCATTTTATTTTTCTATATAATATTTTAATATATATAAGTCCATTTTACATTTTACATTTGTCCAAATAAAAATATCCCATGGTTTTTATCCTAAATCCCTAAGTATATATTAGTTTACGTCTCTAAACCATCGCCACTTCTCATATCACTGTTTTCAAAACCATCCAGCTGCTTCTCTAAAACTCCAACTACCTACTACTAGCTCAAAGCGCAAGTTGCAGGCAACGCCACACAGCCTACCACCGGCTCCGCCTACCACCATCGAGGTATATTCATTTCATTCAATCATCATCAAAGCTTCTTTTTTTTATCTAACCACCGGCTCGATTGTTTTTATCTATTCACTTTTACTTTAACTATTATTTGCTAAACATGTTTTAGCCCCAAAATGATATGGAATGAAAGTATTTTGTATTTGTTGGACTTCATCAACATTTATCTTGTAGTTGTTACCTTTTACACTTGATGTGTAGTGTATTTTACTATTTTTTACTTGTTGGGCCTAATAGGACTAGTGTTGTGTATGTGTTGCTTAAGATTTTATACGACAAACCATTTTACTTTAATGTTTTATCTAATATTTCAATTAAAAGGAGACAAAACCAAACCGAGCAGAACCCGAGCTTAAAATTTTAGCACGGTTTAAAAGTCGAGCCGAGCCGGCTCGGTTTAGAATTCAAGCCGAGCCCGAACCAGTCCTGGCTCGGCTCATGAACAATCCTAACTGGTAACATGAGTTTTATATAAATAGTAGTGGTAACAGTTTAATAAGTTTAGTAAGTTTGGATAAGAAAAGGTTATAAAAGTGTATGATTATGTGCGAAGCCAATAAAAATAGTCATTAATTTAGATAGACATTAATTTCAATTCCAATTAAATATATGCACATTCAAATTAATTAAACTAAGAAATTTTAAAACGCATGATATATTTGTTTCAGATAAACAACTAGGGGTGGTTATCGGGTCCAAACCGAACGTCTAAACTCGTAAATCAAGAACTCGGAACCAGACCGGTCTATATATAGACTGAACCGATATTCACGGGTCGTTTTCAACAAGATTGGGCCGCGAATAACAATTGAGCTAGATAATTCCATACATGGTGATTATAATCACAAATAAAGGACTCCAAATACACGTTACTTTAACCTTAATTTCTATACATGTTGAATGTTTAGACAGACTAATCTAGTTTAAAAAAAAAAAAAAAACACATAACTTTGATCAAGCTCGATATCCCCATAAATTAAACAAGCCGAGCTCTAAGCTTAAACGGGTTTGGCATCAACTCGGCCCGTTGTACACCCTACTAGTTTGTGGCCCATTTGTTTCATGTCTTGTCCCCAAGGGTATTATTGCATAGTTTACAACTTAGTTTAGGCTGCTCTGGACTTTGGTGACTAACATAACAAATGTTTTAGCATTCAACCTAACGAAATTTGATGACTCACACCATATTTTCTTACCAAGTTAACATATCCACAAGAAGCTGAATTAGTTCAAAAATATTTGCAATAAAACTAAGAATAACATAATATGTTAATTAACTTTCAAGAACAATGATTTAGCCTTCCAATTTCTCAATACAAAACAAAATTTTCCAAGAGCAAAAGAGGCAAATTGCTGACCTTTAAAGACCAGAGAACATTTCAAACAACTTCAGGTTGAAGCAGCCCACAAACTGTGGAATCTGAGACCAATGTAAAGTAACAAAGTTCAATCTAACTAGTATCAAATATGAAAGAAATTATATACAGAAAGTCAGAAGTCTGTCTAAAATACAAACCTGCTCATAATCTGCGCCATTATGCAACTGAATTAACCGATATTCAGAGTTCCTCGCCTTCATAGACTTCAAATCATCACTGTTTCTTCAAACTGTGCTTCATTATTTATCACGTTTACTTTATTCCGTGGACCTCAATCGACATACAAAAATGTCAACCGTCATAACACCAATCAACTGAATCCTTCAGAAGTTGGAGACTTGGACCAGTTAAACCATGGATCGCTTTCAATTTGATTCAAAGCTCCATTTTCAACATTATACAACAACAACAAATGTACTCGGTTTAATCCCACTCAGAGTTTCATTCCAAAATGCACAAATCTATCTATAAATCATCAACCTCTTTAACAAAACTGGAAACCAATATATACCATGTTACATCATTAGGTACAAATCCTTTAGCAACACCTCTATTTAGAAGCAAATATGCATCATCAAACATGCTTTCTTTACAATACGAAAATATTAAAGTATTATAAGTAATCACATTAGGTTTCATACCTTCAAACTGCAAGTTTTCAAACAGATTCAACGCTTCTTGAATATGACCCATCTTGCACAACCCATTAATCAAACTATTATAAGTTACAATATCAGGAATCATCCCTAAATGCACCATATCCTTCAAGAATTCAAATGCTCTTTGCACTTTACCAGTTCTGCACAATCCATTGACCAAAAGATTGCACGAAACCGTACTAGGCTTCACACCCTTTTCCACCATCTCCTCAAATAACCCCCACGCCTTTTCAACGGCTCCATCTCTACATAATGCCTTTATTAATCCGTTATATGTGATTTCATCAAGTGGGCATCCTCTGAATAGCATGTCATTCACAAGCTTAAAAGCTTCATGAATAGCACCCCGTTTCAGAAACGCGTGTATCAGAGTGTTGTAAGTAACAGTATCCGGGACGATACCTTCCAACACCATATCTTGGAACATTTTTAGAGCACTTTCCATGTCATCAACATCACACATGCCAAAGATTAACGAATTGAAAGTGTAAATGTCGGGTTTGCATCCTTGGATACACATGTCATGAAACATGTTTAGAGCTTCAGGGACGTTTTGGACTTTACATAAAGCGTGTATGATCGAATTGTATCCCACTGTGTTCAAACGAAGCCCCTTTATAGTCATTTCATGCATGATCTCACTCGCTTCATCTAACCTTTGTTTCTTGCAGAACCCATCAATCAAGATTGTGTAAGAAATTGCGTTCGGCTCACAGCCTTTCAATCTCATTTCTTTTATCAAATCACGAGCTGAAACCAAATGCCCAGTTTTGCAGAGACCACGAATGAGTGTATTGTATGTATGAATATCAGGCTGGCAGCCAGTTCTATACATGTTATCACTAATAACCAACTTACCTTCCTCAAACTGTCCTTTTGTTACAAACCCGTTAATTAACATGTTAAACATGATGCTATTTGGTTCAGGAACTTTGCTAAGCACAGCCTTAGCTTCCTCCACTTGTCCTGTTTGACACAACCCATGAATCAGAGCTCCATAAGTTAGAGAATTAGGATTGAAACCGCGAAGAAGCATTCTATCAACCAACTTTGCAGCCTCATGGATCCGTTTCGCCCTACAAAGACCATGAATAACATCATTAAAAGTCTCAACATCAGGTGTACACCCCATGAGTATCATCTCCTCCAAAAGTTTCAATCCTTCATCAATTCTATCAAACTTACACAAGGCGTGCATTAGCGTCTGGTAAACTATCGCATTCGGGACACATCCATGCTTCGTCATGTCTCGTAAAAGCTTACAAGCCGAATCAACCTCGTTAACAGAACATAGTCCTTTCATCACAATAGCAAAACTAAACACATCAGGAGCAACTCCTCTTTGAAGCATTTCATCGAACACATTGCGTGCAACTTTCGCACAACCTCCTTCGACCAATACATCCAACACCGTATTATACGATTTACAACTCGGTTCGCATAAGAACACAGACCTCATTTCCAACAGCAATCTGGTAGCTTGACCAGGTAAACCAGCTCTCTGATAATGCCTCATGATCATAACAAAAAGGGTTTCTTTAAAAACTATACCTTCATCTTTCATCTGCAATAATAATCTATCAATGGTTTTCAACTCTCCCTCCGCCCCAATTTTATCAATCAAAGCATAATACACATCGAAAGTATGACAATACCCTTTCTGAACATTCGCCCAATTGAATAACTCAAGCGAAGTTGATACATCAAGTGGAAGTTTAAGCAGTTTTTGAAGCTGAAGTGGGGTGATACGATTGAGCGATTTCCTGAGCTGTTCGATGTCGAAAGGTTTTAGTAATTCCACCCAGTCTGTTTCAGATTCTGAAGAGCTCTGATTAACACAATTCGTGGAGTCATTGCCGTTTGAATTTGAAGATGAGTGTAAGGTTTTGTTTGGAAATTTTAGGGTTTTGAGCACATGGGTTGATGAAAGTCTTGATCTTTTTAGCATAGCTTCGAGAATTCAGATGATATTTGGTGATGTAGTAGAAGAAGAAGAAGTACAAAATCGTATAGTAGAAAACTCAAACCGGTGAAACCAGCGGTTTCTTACAAGTTCTTAACCGGTTCGGTCTCTGATTCATGAACCGATCCGGCTTGTTAAACCGGTTTATTTTAACACGTCTAAACAGAAATCGTACTGATTGGTTTCAAAGCTCACCCTGAAACATCATGTCAATTAGGAGATGTTTGTATTTTATGGATTATTGTGTTTTTCTAATTTAAATTTTACTCTCAACTTATCAAATCTCAAGTGTTAGGATATAAATATCCATAGATAAAGTTTGCTTACTTAGACTTTTTATGTTTTAAAGTGATGTCTTTATGATGATGATGATAGAATGATAGCTACCACTCCAAAGACTTATAAGATCAAATCTTACAAAATACAGTGACCATTTAAGTGTTTAAAATAAATAGATTATTCGATTCATAAAAGTAAAGTGATTATTATATGTATGATGCATGATTTTTTATAAAATCTTAACAAAACTAGATTTGTTGCCTACGTGTTGTCATGGGAATAAGCCGAATACACAAAACAATTACATTGTTATAACACTACGTTAAGAAAACTAAAATATAAAAGTAGGTAATAACATTAAAATTAGAAGAGACGCTTATAGTATTGAACCTTTCACCCGGAGGTTATGTAACACAATTGTATTCATTATACCACCAACTTATGTGCTAAACTCGTTGCGACATACAAAACAGTTGCATGGTCTAAAAACCATACGCTTAAATCTTAAGACTTAGACGTTATGAATTATGATACACAACCGTATCTTTTACACCATCAACTTTTGTGCAAAATTAGTTACTCTTAGATTGTCTAAAAAACGATTATGAAATTGTTCATAGACAGTTCAAAATGTACATATAGAAATACTGATTACAATATAGCCCTAATCACATCTGCAACACAAGAGGCTCACACAAGCATCACCTCATGGGACCTTTGCCTCCCCGGCTCCCCCCTCCCTCTCACAGGAATAGTTGAGCTCTTCAATAGATGTGCAAAAATAACCGGTTAGTAACCAATAACTGGCTTTGGGTTTTATGTTCCACCCCGGCGAGAACTCTTGGACCTGTAGAAATTTTAGGCCAGACCAGGCTTAAGTTCATGCTTCTCGGGCAAGGCTTTTCTAGGCCAGGCCAAGAATAGATCATGCTTCAAACCCAAGAGAATACACACACCTCAAAGCTTTGAACTAAAATCATTTTATACATAAACTACAATAGTTACAGAAAAATGCAAGGCATCCTAAGAAAGGGTGGGTGAATCTCAATTTCAAATTCCAATGTTCAAACACGAATCTATAGTTTCGATGCTTAATAAAGGGACATGGAGACCTACATCAACGAACTACACCGCACCGTGTGTGTTTGAAGAACAGTTCTTGCAGCCTCTTTGACCACTTGACCACTTGCATAGTGATGTCTACAAACTGGCATGTATACATCTGAACCAGCAACCAGTTCTCTCTCGGTTTCCTCTGTCTTCCTTAACGTAAAAGCAGCGGGCTTTCCACACAGCTCACATCTCGCCTTTAATTTAGTTACAGAATCTGCAAGTGGTATTATATCAAGCACTCCAAAGCTCCTTCTGCAAAGTGCAAACCTTAAGTATCATTTTTAATAATTATATTTGAAATATATTGTATGGCTGCAATAAAACATATATAAAAAGGAAAATTGGATAATCCCAAGTTTTGAGAGTTGGCCGGTAATAATCCCACTTTTAAAAATAACCCTCAGTGATCCCAAGTTTCATCTTATTTACTGATAGTGGTCCTGCCATTAAAAAAACTTAACGCCGTTAAGTTTTTAATGACGTGGCATGTGTGAATATTTATTATTTTTTTTACCCATGCCACATCATCATCTTCATCCTCATATTATTTTTCACCCTACCACCACCTGCAACCCTCAGCCACCATTGGACCAAAGAGGGCCGGCGAGCCTGCTCCTTCGGCGAGCACTCTGAAAAACTCCGGTGACTGCACCTTCATCTCAAATCATCTCTTTTTCTTCTTCCCGTTCACATGATACATTTCAGTTAATTCCAATTTTCAATTTGCAGAGAAATCAAATCCAATCCATGGGCTTTGACGGCACAAGCTAGCAACCCTCCGAACCGACGACGTGCGCTAACGGCTGCGACTTCCTTAGCACCGCCGCCACCAACGTCCGCGACATCCAAATCCACGAGGAGCAAGCGGCGTCCGCCAATGGCGTGGATAAACTCGTAAACAAGGTTGTAAGCTTCCCTCCCCAATCCTCTCCCTCTTCCTCGTCCGGATCTGAGCCGCTTTCGCCGCCGGCCGCCTACGCCGACGTCCAGGTGAAACCAAAGGCGGCGAACCAGTGCTTACCGTTTCCTTGACTCGCCGCTCAAATATGGTCCGACGAAGACATTCTGGCTCGTTTTAAGATTCATACCGCGGCAGAGGAGCCGGAGAGTTAAACGATCTGGTGGCGGGGTGCGGGGAGTCCATCAATACCAGAGTTTACCGACGTGCGGAGGAACAAAGAACCTCTGTATATGGCAGTTCAACTTCCGTGAGTTTAACGTGAATAACGATGTTTTTACGAACGATTCGGTTGAGCTTTTGAGAGAGGGCGGTATGGATTTCAAAATAAACAACAAAAAATATAGATGCACGAAGATTCCGTTTTAAGGATGAACTGGGTAATTAATTTGGGGATGAACTGGTAATTAATTTGAGGATGAACTGGGCAATTGATATGGGGGAAATTTGGGTTTACATGTCATCTGGAACGGGATATCGATGCTAGGTGGAATGAGGGACTAAAAATTTAAAAGCAGTATTTACATGTCATTTGCCATGTCATTAATGTTTAACGGTGTTAAAAAAAGTTAACGGTAGGTCCAACAGAAAAAATAATGTTAAAAGTTGGGACTAGTGAGAATGATTTTTAAAGGTGGGATTATTGTTGGCCAACACCCAAAAGTTGGGATTTTGACCAAGTTATATAAAAGGTCACAAGTTTTAGAACGACCCGTTTTGACCTAAACCAGTTGGCCTGTAACCAACCCAACTAGCCTGGTTTGCCAGGTTTAGTCGTATACTCGTATGGAATCAGGTCGACCAAGCTGACAGTTGCCCAAAATCTATTTTCATGCATACAACCTCCAAATTGTTTTGCCCAAAGAATTTAAATCAATATTGTAATCAAAGTTAAACCCGGGGGTCTTTCTTGGAGCGGCCTCTTTATCCCATGGGATAAAAGTAAGGTTTGCCCTCATCCTACCCTCCCCAAACCCTAGTCACCCTACCATTTGTGATGACGTAGTATATTGTTGAATTTGTTTGTTTGTTTGTTTGTTGTAATCATAATCATATAACGGACAACAAAGTGTTTGCCACCTATTCACAAAACGCTTACACTAGTAATTATTTTTTTCTTGAATCAAATTTCAAGTTTTCTTATCTGAAGCATATGAACTGTGAAAGTTAAATTTGAGACTTTTCAGTGTTACCTTAGATAGTCACCATCCAAACCAGCAACAATTACTGTTTTACCATCATGGTCAGCAGCTTTGATGCAGAAATCATACAGGTCTCCAAAAAACTGAGCTTCATCGATTCCAATCACCTCTAGCTATTACCACCAAGAAGCAGCCATATGAATAAAAATCACTAAAAAACTACACATCAAGCAAAAAGCAAACAATATACCATTTTTTATTTATTTTCAATCATACGAAAGAGCATCACAAACTTAATTTAGCCTCCCACCATACATTGGGCCCACAACATATATCTTGGAGGTGGCAAAATATGTAGGTTAAGCAAGTTAGTAACAGGTCAAAAGTCAAAACAAGCAAGTTTTTTAGTTTGGGTATGCTTGGGTTAACTGCACATGCTTCACTTCCTTCTATTTTGGTTTTTTCATAAGAGACTATTATATTAAATACGATTTAAAACCATACTATACAGTAATAATATTTAATTTACTAATACAATAATTTAAATGGCTGTATACATTTAAATAAACTTTGGGCAATTTTCGACCCATTTGTGTTATTTTCTTTTTAGCTGCAATTTTTTTTTAAAAAAGGCTTGTTTCACCCTCTCTAGACAAAAGGTCAGACAATAAATCGAGTCAGTTATACGTGGATGGGTTGAAATAGCAGCCAGTAATAAACATGTTGCGGGAAATTCTCAAAAACAGATAAATCTTAGACATGATTATAAGGCCGTGTTTGCTTGTCAAAGCCATGATCTAGTGTTTACCAAATTTAACTTTAAGACAATAAGTTTCACACTGAAGTCACCTGACGATAAGCTTCAAGACCAATTCTTTCTTTGAATGATGATAAAGCTGCCAGTGGCCAACATGGTAACTTCTCCCCATCATGTGTCACAATGGAATCCAATCCATATCTTGTATCCTTGCTGGACTTTATAACAGCCACTTGTCTGTTTAAAAACACATATTAAATAAAAATGACTCGCCGCCCACAACTTAAAATATATACAGATATGAACAATAACATATATACCATGCAAATTGCCTGGTAAGAAAATGAAAAACTGGCTTATTCGCCAGAAACGTCAATAATTCTCCACACCAAATTTCCCAACCAAACAAGAAAAAGTACAGATTCACAACTAGCTAGAGAGCATAAGAAAAACAGAGATGATATTTTTTATAAGAAATCAGCACTGACAAAGCTATAAAAGCAGCAATAGCCCAAGAAACAGAGCTTCAACAAACATGGAGTGACCAAGATCTCTAGTTGTAGACTATACTAACTTGAGCTATCACGCCCATATATATACTTACAAATGAGCCAATTCAGGTTATATTTTGTGTCTAACATGTCTAATGCGTAAAATTAAAAAAAAAAATTGTTTAAAGGAAACACATCAAATGAGCTGAAGGTAGCCTAATGTGTTTTAATACATGATTTCATGCAACCTCTTCAATTATTTTACTCAATAAATAATATGATTATTAAGTAACAGAAACTACTGTAATCGTATTTGACCTAATACTTCTATACAAAAAAGGCGTTTCGGGCCACAAGCCAACTCATACAAAAGTTACTTCTTTCAATCCAAACCCATCACCTAAGTACGCACTCAACCCACCCATTTTACCACCTCTAATACTAACCTTTTATTTTGGTAATCAGTTCATTAGAAATACCACCTACCGCCTACTGCTCCATTTTTAACATCAAATCCATTATCAGATAGCCAGTGCCATACCAAAGATGAGCCATGGCCTGGCCCCCATGCCATATATAATCCGCATTCACCCATAGAAACTGATCAGGGAAGATCGAATGCTTTTCACCCATGTGAAGCAACTACTTATTTGCTAGCAACTGTGAAATCAGGAAAATAACCTGCATCTTTTAAAACACAATTCATATCCTTGACCATCTGATATATTTGTTCAGTTTGTTCATGCATGTTATGTCCCATAAAGAAAAAGTGGACCTTCTTTTGAACCTCAATCATACTATAACCAGGCTCCTTTTTCATCCCTAGCTCTTTTAACCCGCTTCTAATTATAGCAACATTACTCCACTGATCAAAAGCGGCAAAAGCATTAGATAAAACGACGTATTTACCAACATTATCAGTTTCCAACTCGAAGTAATTTTTAGCAGCAATTTTCATCATATCCATGTTTCCATACATCTTACAAGCCTGAAGAAGAGCCCCCCATATCACTGGGTGTTGTTTACATGGTGCGTTTTTTACAAACTCATAAGCTTCATCTAGCTTTCCCAAACGTCCTAAAATGTCCACCATGGCTGCATAATGTTTTTCTCTGGGCTGAATCCCATAATCTTTTTTCATTGAATGGAAGTAATCCTCACCCTCTTTAGCTAAACCTCCATGACTACAAGCAGCAAGAACTGCAAGAAAAGTAACACTGTTTGGTCTAAATCCTTCATCTATCATCCTATGGAAACATTCCATTACCTCTTTGACTCTCCCATGTTGACCATATCCAGATATCAATGAAGTCCATGTAATGACATTTTTATCAGATGACTTATTAAATACTAGATGTCCATCAGATGAGCAGCTACATTTAAAATACATATCAATTAGGGCACTATTCACAACAACATTTCCCCTTATATGGTTTTTTATCAGAACACCGTGTGCTTGTTTACCCTTCTCTAACATCGCCAGGGTGGCACAGGCCCTGAAAACCGAGGCAAACGTGAACTGGTCAGGTGTTAAACCACTTTGTCTCATTTCATCATAAAGATTTAATCCCCTTTCTTCGAGACCCTTTTGCACATACCCTGCAATCATGGCATTCCATGAAATTACGTTTGGCATGACTAACTTATTGAAAATAATATGAGCCGTAACTAGATCTCCTGATTTTGCATACAATATTAACAACTTGATCTTCAAATACGTGTTGGGAACAAAACCAGTCATCACCATTTGTGAATGGATTCTTCTGCCAAGCTGATAATCTTTTTTGAATATGCAATCTTGCAAAAGAAGAGAATAAGTCTGTGAGTCCACCTGGTGTCCTGTATGGCTTAATAATCGGACCGCTTCTGCCAGTCTTCCTGAAAAACATAGACTCTTCAATGTTTCATCCGTGCAGAAGACATCGTTAGGAACCCTAGCCTGAAATCTGGGAATATCTCACCAATGATGATTGGATTCAGCTATTGGAGCGGAAAGAAAGAAGTAAACTTTCCATTATCCACTTGTTTTATATAAGAATGATGAAGGCAAGTACAAACATTCCAATCTTTTATGTTATAGGAATTTTGGTGTAGAAGTAAATTTTGTTTAAGTAAACATCAGCAACTTATAAGAACACTCAACATTATAAGAGATACTATTTCAGTGTTTAAAATAAAATGGTATAAGTTTGTCTGCACATTATAACTATTAAAATAAATAAGTTAAAAACTTGAGTGGGGAAGTCGTTTGCATACTATGTGTCTTCACAAGCTTAAGCATTTATAATTGGTCATGTTTCTGAGCCAAAACCCTTCGAATTTAGGAATGGTTCCAGAAAGTTTTCAATCAATATAATGAGCTTATGAAGATGATGAAAAGCTTAACAATGACATCAAAATGTCCAATCATGTTATGAAATAAAGTGACAAACACCTAGAGACACATCCTTTCAAACAATAAATCATGCTACAGCACTTGGTTTGCATCTGGAATGCAACCTTAATCTAATGCCATCTCAATAACCAGTTCCAACTATAATAGGTTTATGCTGTAACTTGATTCTTAAACCTCCAGCCTTAATCTAACACAGACCTAATTCTATGAATATGAACCCTTCCTGCTTCCAAACATTGGGTTGCGCCCGAGCACCTAGGAGAACACCTTGTGCGCATTTGACAACATAAGTACCAGAAAATCATTGGTAAATGTCACTAATTATCCATAAAAAGGCCTGAGCCTAACATATTCAGTGCCATAACGAAATTCAAAGACAGACTATAGCCTTGATGACAAAACAGGGTTAATTAGATAACATTCAATAATACATTAATACCACCCTAACTAGGAGATGATCTCTATGTTAATCTGTCTTACAAATTGGGGCTTAGTTTTACCTCAAAACAACACATCTAGTTATGTTCAATCTGTCATTAATAAGACCTAGACTCTTCACATAAATCATGAATCCAGAAATAATAGTGTGACATACAAACCTGCCATTGGAGCTTTCAGATTTAAGCCGTCTGAGCAAAGTGGTGGTTTTTCCGGCGAACATGGGGCCCACAATAACGTGAATTTCACCGTCAGTTTGATAACAATGGCCGCCGTTTCCATCTGCGCTGTGAGAAGCGTAAGAAGAAAACGAAGACGAGGATAATCTACGGGAACGTAATCCAGAGAGAAAATTAGGGTTTGTGAGAGATGCGAAAGTAGAAACGGAAGAAAGCGACTTAGATGGAGTAAAAACAAGATTTGGAAACAAGATCAAAGGTGTTCTTGATGGAAAGACGAGTGATTTCATCATTAGGTTAGAAACAGCAGAGCAAAATCTCAAAAAACTGAAGTAAATTGCAGTGGAAACGAGGGTTTAGGGTTTTGGGATTTTGGAGCCGAAAGATAGAGACCCGCCGATTATAAACTCAACTCAACTCAACCGTATTTCTTTAACGATTTATAAACTTTCATCGTTAAATAAAAACATATTAAATAGGAAAAATCATAAAATTAACAACGTGACCGACCCTAATTAACAAAATAGTCATTGACCAAGAAGAAATTAAAAGTGGATACACTTTTTAGTATTCTATTTTCATTTTTTTAATTAATTAAGCATTTTAATATGTATTTTTCAGTAAATTATATTTGATGAACTTTAAAAAAAACAAATCCAAAATACTTTATAATCTTTTTCTACACATTTTAACCTAAGTTTCATTAAAAATAATAACCAACTTTTTATAATTCTTAGAAAAAAGACGAGGGTTGGAGAGAATGTATAAATTGATTAGTTAAAAATCTTATACAAAGACGAGTTCAAATAAATAGAGTCTTGTAGTTAGAGAGAAAATATAAGTAATTATATAAAACTTTAAAAATGTGAGTTCAACAAAATATAGTATTTAAACTTGTAAACTTTATGGTAAAGTTTCTTTTTCCAAAAGATATTTCAAAGTTCAAACTCTTAAATTTTCTTCTTTTAAAAGTATTAAAACTTTTTTTCGTTTTCAAACAAAAAATCAAAACTATTATAACTATATTTTAAAAAAAACTAATTGTATCGCCATAAATTAAAATACGGAGTTTATTTTTAAAGGAAAATGGATTTAAAGAATGTTAACTATTGTTTATTGGTCGACAATAATGTTATATTTTTTTTTGTAATAAAACAATCGTATATTTATATCATATTTTATTTAATAATTTTCTCGTTAAATCCCACTAACCGTCGTTAAATCCATTTGAACCCTAACTCTTTGAACCCAAAATTGACACTCGATTCGTGAATTTTTGCAACAATAAGCATGGAGCTTATACTGAAGACTAAAAATCGAACAAAATGACTGGAGGCTCGTCGAAAAACTGTCAACATATACTGATGGCACTAGTGGATTTAACAGAAAAATTATTAAATAAAATAGGGTATAAAGATAAGATTGTTTTATTACAAAAAAAATGGTGGGATTATTACCGGCCAATAGGCAATAGTTGGAATTATTTAAATTCAATTTTCCTTTTTAAAAATATCGTTTATAAAAAATTGGCGTTTATAAATAATTGACGTCACATATCTTTATTTATATTCATTTTTTAGAAGCACAAAAATTTATTGAAAATATATGTTATAGTTAAAGTTTTATAAAACATATATTTTAAAATATATTATTGTAAAAAAATATAGAAGTTATAAATTAATGTAAACTAAATTCATCTTTTTAAAAAAGGTTTTAAACAAAAAAAATATTTATTAAAGAAAACTAAAAATTATTTGGGAAAAGAAACCCGATTTAATATCGCTAACATGTAAAAGGTTTTACTTTTCACAAGATTCGAACATATATTAAAAGTTGAATATTTTTAAGGTATTAAAAAAAGGTTAAAATGAACTTATAAATTTTATGTATCTCCAAAGCAAATAAAAATCATGTATTATTACAATTAAACAAAATTTAAATAAGATGAATAGCGAGTATAACAATTATAAGTTGAGTATAACAATCAGGGGTGGAACTACAAAAAAAATTTGAGGAGGTACACAATTTTTTTAAGGAGTCACTATTTTTAGATATTTCAGATTAATAGAAACATATATAAAGAAATTTGGTCCGGATTGGGTTGGTCACATAAGATAAATACGACACAAGACACAAAAACCGAAGAAATATCGTCATTAGAATTTAAATAATATAGAAAAAATAGAATGATGTAAGATTTCAATAAAAATGAAAAAACTTAAAAGTAAATAAAAAATTAACGTGACAAAAATGAAAAAAGAAAAAATAATATAGTTAAAACGAAAACCCTGAAAGTAAATAAAGTGACGTGACTAAAATGAAGTAAAAAAACAACATGAAAAAAATGAAAACTTAAAAGTAAAATGGAAGTATGGTCAATAGATTTATAAATCATGTGCATTTTATAAGTATGTTTTATTGTTTTATTTCGTCCGAAAGCATTTGATAATATCGATATTAATTATTTTATTTAAAATAATAATAATGTTGACATAGTTATTCACTTATTTGTACGCTAAATCATTAAACTCATTTACTCTTCACCCTTATATGTAATCTAATAGGAAAAAAAAAGACTCATTTACTCTCCACCATAATATGTATAGAGGGTTGAATCTAATAAAAAAAAGGTGGTAAAGATTTCAGAGCACCAACCTCGAACACGGGCCGTTTCAAAAGTCGTGGATGATCGGACCATAGGCCAGTAGCAAGTTTTGGTATGTTTTACAAAACCAAATATTTAATACTCCCAGTTATATAAAAAAAGGTAAAAACCCGCTCATATTATTTTCACTTTACGTACGAGGTTGAGGAGGTTCATAGGGACCCCTGGGCCTATTATAGGTCCGCCCTTGGTTATGATTATAAATTTTTAAGTATAAGTATAACATTTATAGTAAGTATAAGTTGTTAAGCATTAAAGTACAACCAATATAACATCCACTCACATCATATTATAGTTTTTTATTTTATTTTGGTGGATCACATTGTTTCGTTAGATGGATGTTATTTGATATTTTTAGTTTTTTTTTTTTTAAGTTTCATTCGTAGATAAACTTGTCTAAACATAACGCATAGATGATGTATTGGGTAAAGACGTTTAACCTAATTAACCTTTAGGTTTCAGTTTGCTCTTTGGTGCGTTTGATTTATAATTCTTTTTTCTCTAGTAATATTTTTCTCTTTTTTTTACTTTTTTTAAAGTTTTTTTGGTTTTAATTTCACACTATTGTGTTTTTTTTCATCTCCTCTATTATTTTTGTTTAACGCAGTAGCACAATCTTTTTGTATTTATGTTTTTACATTGCGTTCTAGAAATGCAAATGTTTTTTATACTCGCGTTATCTCCGCTACCACACACGGAAAACAAAATCTAGTTCACTACATAGTAAAATTGTTGTCCCTTTTAACATGCATCGTTAATTTGACAAATTAAGAAATATATGAGTGTTTTTTTTTTTTGGCTTAGAAACATGCTCATCTTCTCTTAATACATCTAACATTTATTTATTTGTATTAGTGTTTTTTTAACAAAAGTCCATCACTCCTACTTTTTAAACTACAAACACTTGTTCACGTTTCAACCCGAACCCTTCCTAAACAATACACTTAGAGACAATGTCTCTTCCATTTTACCACCAACTCCAATAAGTCAATAGTAAAAACAAAATACACATCAACATTTGTTAAATACGTTGCGTATACACTACATCCAAAATTCAAGAAGCTTAAAACTGTAATATATAATATATTACTTTTAATTAATACAGTTATATATTAGTAAATATTTTCATAATTGTATATATATACAAAGGGGAACTTTGCCTATGGTTTTGCGTCTATTGCCTCTTGAAAAAAAGACTTACAGTTTTATATATATAGTAGTGATATAATTTAGTTAACATATTGTATTGTAGTTTGGTTGGTTACATATGTTGAAGTGATTTGGTGTTACGTGAGTTCGAGCCTCCATTCAACCTTTTTTTTTTGCTATCATTTTGGGACAGATATGAGGCTGGCTCCAGTTCAGAAAGTTTCTTTCCTATATAGCTGGGTTCGAATTCGTCACCCAACGAAATTTCACTACCCATTTTTGGTTTACAAAATAAACGCTCAAATTTTTAACAAATTTGTCGTTCAAAAAACAAAAAAAAAGAAAATAATAATTATTAAAAAAAAAGATTATGAAACTTTACTCAATAACGTCTTATGTTCAAGTTCAACTTAACTACAACGTTTATGCTCATTTACTTGACACCCTACTAAGTACAAAAATTGATTATAACATAATATTTTGTATTCATATACTATAAAAAGTGTGTGTAACATTTCAAGTAACAAAAAACCTTTTTAATCAGTTCGTGACGGAGCCTATGTTTAAGCCATATTCTTCGGATATGCTTGGGTTCGACTCCTGTTAATTTTTTTAAACCTTTTACCCATCTGAACCGTAATTAATTGGCAACACTTTTTTCTTCGTTCTCGCGTCTTTCTCCTTCGCTTCCCGAGCATAACGCCGTTTCGCCACACCAGTTCTCTATTACAGCCGTTCTTCTAATATTTAGAAAAAACTTTTTCATTTTAAATGAATTAAGGTTCATAAAAGTTTTTTTTTTGAACGGCGGTAAAGGTTGATAAAAGTTAACAAACGTGATTTAGCTTAATTGGCGGAACTTATTTAGGAGGTTTTTCAATGATCAACTTCATATATATATAGCATGAAGTTCATTGTAGACACTTTTATTTCTTGTAAAATAATGGAAGCATTTCGAGATATGAAGTCTGAGTAATGGTTATATAATAATTGAAGCATTTCGGTGATGGTATACAACACTAAAACTTTGTTATGAATTATCCATTTCAATGGTTATCAAATGCATGTGGTCAAATATTTAAAATGTTGTTTTCTACTTTTTATTTCTTATAAAATCATGGAAGCATTTCGAGATTTTGCCAATTGCCATTTGAGTTAAATAAACAATAAAATAAAATATTTCTATTATCACCTACATTTCACCGGTGAATGATAAATTTAAAATATGACATGTCAACCAAATTTTTTTACATCACCCATAAAACATGATTTTTAGTTTTTACCAACTGTGTTTATTGAAATTTATTATGATGTTAAGTTAAAGAAATTGATCTATATTTTATTGTTTGACGAGTTATGTGAAGATAGTGATTTATTTATTATAAAAAAATTAATATAACTAGGCCAAGGTAAAGTTTAGATAAACATAAGAAATTACGATACACATTTTTATCCGTTACCTTACCTGTCACTTTCTTATTGTGATAAAATACAAATAAATAGTTCTTTTTCGTTTTTTTTTTAAATTGAGCTGTAAATGCTAACATGTTATATCTTTTGTTATATAATTTTCTGCATATTCTACATACGCAACTACTAACACAATATATAGTTCAGAAAATCTTCTCAACTCACACGGATCAAATTTTATTTCTATAGTGTTTTATATGTTAATTCAATATTTTAAGAAATCATATTTATTTTTCATGTATGTCTAATAATCCTGACAACTCATATACTTCGGTTTACTCATTTTTTATTTACTAATTTATACAGAAAATATGTATGACCACAGCAACGCGCGGTTGATCTCTAGTTGATAATAAAATGGAATATTCTACATATTTTATAATTTACAACAATAAATAAGAAATATTCCTATATGTTACAAAGTTACCCCTTATTTGTAATTTACAATAATAAATATAAATTATATTGCATGCGGAAACCTACCTTCTACATACTATAAATACTCCAACATAAACTCATTCACACAAACACATTTTATAACCCATTAAAAATGACTTCTACCGGTATGCTAGTTAAAGAACTCACTGATTCTGACACATGCTATAAAGGAAGAATTATTTTAAAAAAGCAAGATGTTGATATTAATTTGATGCCATATATAGATAGTCGTGTGCATAGTCAAATCCGCGATGGACATAGAGATCTTGAAGTTGTTTTAACTCACCAGGATGGGCGTACTTTCGATCTAAGCTTTGGTGTAGAGAGCAAGACATATGTTTTCAAACATTTCTATCGTGTAGTCCAAGCATATGGCCTGAAAACCGGTGACACTGCGCGTTTCTTCTTTGATGATGGTGTAATTGACTACCAAAAGTTACACTTAAAGTTCGCATTTACCCGTAAGTAACCTACTATGTACACCACATGAAGAATGAAGTGGTTAAAGAAGGATCATAGTACCTAGCTACCATATTAAGAACAACATATATTTATGTCTCTCACACACACATATATGTTTAAACTATTTATATTTTATTAATGTAATTGTTCCAACAAATGTGTTTCCTTAATCGCGAGGAAATGTGCTGACTTGGTCAAACGACCCACTATTACCTAAATAGAATCATGCTCGCGATTTGTCTTAGGGAATTTCGTGATGAAGTCCATAGTAATTAGTTCACATTTCCAAACCGGCAACTCCAACTGTTACAGGCATCACGACAGTTTCCGGTTCTATGCTTTGACTTGTAAGCACGTGGTACACTTCCTAACGTATTCTGAGATATCTTTTTTCATGTCCGGCTCCTATTGTTTGACTTAAGATCCTAGGATATTTTATCCCCTTGTGGGTGCATCATATACTTATTTTTGTGGGCCTCCTCGAAGATAATTTTTTCTCAAACCATCCACCTTCGGCACCCAGAGTCGATTTCTCATCCTGAGAATCTTGTTAGACCCAACTCTCAATCCCTTCATAGCCCTCATCATCTCATCCTTGTTAACATTTGTGATGCCTACTCCCAGACTTGGCCCTAGGAGCGGTCACGCATCAGATTTACTCATGAACACAAGGTACAACATAGATAACTAAAGCAGCGGAAATAAAAAACTTTTATTCATATGCCAAGCACTACATAGTAAGAGAGACAAATACAAAAGAGAAATAAATATCTCCATGCCAGTCTTCGAAAATGTCTTGTCTTGATAGCTTGACATTGTCTTGATAGTGTACGCCCCCTAGTTCCTGCTCACATCTTAGCCTTCCCTTTTCGATCCGAAGGTCCAGCCTCATCTGACATACATAACTTAACAAGTCAGCTTACGCTGGTGAGTTCTACGTTTTCGGAAAACTTTACCTTTCGAAGGCACTTAGGTCTGTCAAATACATTTCTGCAATTAGACAATCAAACACAAAGCATATAGCACATATATTCACATACCCTAATCTCGTGAATAGACTAACCTTCTGTTGCTTTGTCATCCTTGTCTCACATTAAGAACGCATCCTAATGTTAAGTGTCATCTTAGGGAAATAGTGTTTCTATTTTCCTTACGAACACATCGTGTAGCAACGGTCCCTTTAGTTTTGACACTATATAGCTTTGACGCTTTCTGGCTTTGACGCCGCTTAGCTTTGACGCTTGGTTTTGACACCATTGGGACAACACTATTTAACTTCTTATTTCAGAAGCCCCTTACTCACCAATCTTTTCTCGATTACCATCCTTAATCTATTCTACTAGAAACATCGAAATGGCAATCTATCTTTCCTCTAATCATCACCATACAGTCAATACATATAACAAGCAATTATAACAATTGAGAGTATTTTCACAATACGTTATGTATATCAGCCCAAAATGGTTTAAAGCATTTAAAGAAATTAAAAGAGGGCTCATAGAACTCACCTTAGGTTGCGAAGTAGTTTCTTGCCTTATTCCTTTATGAAACTAACTTGCTTTAACGTGATGTCCCTAGCAAGACATCCTAGAGGTTACAAGCGGTCATTAAGGCTAACCCCTTTATCCTAAACCCAATCCCTTATTGGTTTAACATCCATTTGTCTAAATAACTGTTTTGCCCCTTATGGGAAAAAGTATTCTTTTAGTGATACTTATGAAGATGTGCATTCCTATAAGTAAATGCTCACTCCGGGATCGCCTAGTGAAGCGTATGCCATGTCCCAGTTGGGATTTATGCGACACCGTCACTATGCCAGAAACCCCAGTGTACAGGCACCACCCTTCCAGTCCGCACCAACTTCTAGATATCCGAGTAACTCGGTACATTCAATACTTTATCAAAACCCATGTTTTAACTTATATATACTTAGTACATATATATAATTATGTTCTTTTGTTGAATATCATTACCCTTGCCCAAGCCTTTATGCCCTTGATGAGTGATTCTCATGACCGACTGTATAGGCGTTATCACGACCAGGAGGCGGGATTACTATGAGATATCAGCCATATTTGTGTTTTAGTTTGGTGATGATCATGACCGACCGTATAGGTGTTATCACGACCAGAAGGCGGAATTACTATGATCAAAACACCAATGTTTATGTTCTTGTTCTTGGTTTACTTGTTCTTGATAAACCAACATGGTGAAACCATACCAACCCTTCTTTAAACATGAACTAACTTAAGGCTTTCTTAAAACATGTTATTCTAAGGTTTCATACCAAATTTCAACCCATGATTCCCACTAGAACTCCCAACATGTTCAAGAACCTTAGTCTTGCATTACTTTTAAAAGGCATATCTAAGTGTTATGAATCATGAAACTAATTGAAGACTTATGTTAAACATACCTTAAGTTGATCTATTCCAGAAGATGGGCTCCTAACTCCCTTTTAATCTTCAAAAATGCAAGCTAGAGTGTCCTTGGTGTTCTTGAGGTTTCTTAGAGGTTTTAGGTTGATTTTAGGTGAATTAGCAAGGAAAAATAGATGGATTTATGGCCTATTTATAGCCAAACACTCCTAACCTGATGCTTACACATGACATGATGACTAAGCATCAATTTTGACACCTAAGGGTGGTGAACATGACACATGGCAAGTGAATATGACACCAAATTAACAAAAAAAAAATGGCACTTGTCATGAGCTCCTCTTTTGCTTTTCAAACAAGCCTAGAAGTTTCCCAAATTAATGCCATCTTTAACCCTCGAACTTATATAAAACATGCATCTCAGGTTCCTAAATATCCTAATACTTTTTCTTATAATCATCTAAGCCTCGGGACGCACAAAACGATAAGATAAACTTAATTATTTATCTAACTGTTATTCCGATTTCGCCTATATTTCTTTCTATCAAATATCTTCGCAACTACGTATTCACCTATATCATCATGTGTATACATGTATCACTAATATAACTCATATATAACATTTATATAACATGCAAACACATATTTTATTACTATTTTAACCCGATAAACTCATAGTTTATCGTTATAACTTCAATTACATACTACTTAACATTTTTACATGTTTATAACATAAACACACACCTATAAATATATAAACACATATACATTTATTACCTTAACTTTTGGGGTGTTACAACATTCTACTCACTTAACAACTTTTGTGCCATCTTAATATGTTGATTAGACACACCCACCCGTCCAATCTTAAGACACGTACTCGCAGAGGCTTTTCGTTGAGGGGTTCCATCCAAAGCCTTGCCTCATATTGAACTCTTTCTCATTGAACACTACAATCAGTGGGACGATTGTGATATTTTAAGTATAGGTTCCCCGGTTTAGTGCGAACACGATGATAGTATTTGTGTGGCACATACGACCAGTGTTATCAACTACGGTTCCTACGAATGTGGTGGGCAACAACTAGAATATAAAGGGGAAAAAATATAAGAAATGCCATTAAATTTATATAAAACATCAGGAAAAATATATTTTTTAAAATAAAAAATAGAGAGTAAAGAAAAAAATATATAAAAAATGCCACAAGACATAAATGTGTAAATAGCATTCGAAAGGGGTGCAACTAGAACGAGCCTTTTATTTTTATACCAAAAAAATAACACACTGTTATGTATTTTCCTTTTTGTGTTATGGTGGTTTATGGTTTCATTCTTGGGCAAAAGTATTTTCAAAACTCTATACAAGATGAAGCATGATTCACATATGTCAACATTGCGCTTCAAACGACTCAATAATCTTTAAATCGTTCACTGTTAATGTTCCAGAACAATCAACATCAAGATTCTTAAATCCTTCTGTTAAAATTGGAATCAAATTATGAAATGTAAACACACAAATCAATAGCCAACGATTATCGTTTATTATGAATTGGAGGAATACAAGAAATGAAAGATGATTACAACTGAAATCAAAAGCGCCTAAAACTGAATTGAACGAGCTGTTCTTATGCTAACGGCAATTAACAAACTAATCACCAAACTTACACAACAGACCCTCAAGTTTCTATATTAACAGAATAAACCCTCCAAGTTTCGTTGACCATCGTTGACTGACCCAAAACCCATTCCAACAATCTCCACCTTTTGGTCAGTCAACCAAACAACTATCAGATTAGAACCAACCAATTACACCATAAGTAACAACTAAACATCTCCGAATACCAGGGATCCAATGGATTTGTGTATTCTAGAGTGCAAAGCTATCACCAATGTAACTAGCTGATTCAACCAACATTTAACAAATCCAAACAAAATTGAAACTTTGACCCAGAAAGAACTTTAGTTAACATGTCCGCTGCATTCTCTAAGGTATCAACCTCACAGACTTCTATCTCCTTATTCTTGACAACTTCTCGAATGAAATGCATCTTGACTGATATGTGCTTAGTTCTTTCATGGTGAATTTGATTCCTAGTCAACTGTACTGCACTCTGATTATCACATACCACAGTTGACCTTACCAAGTTCACACCAAGTTCAGTAATAAATCCCTTTAACCAAAGACACTCTTTAGCAGCTTCTGTCAATGAAATATATTCTGATTCAGTAGTTGACAAGGCAACTACATGCTGCAACATTGACTTCCAACTAACCAATGCACAATTTAGAGTGAAGGCATACCCAGTCATACTTCTACCTTTATCTAAATCCCTTGCAAAATCAGCATCTGCAAACCCCAATATTTCAAATTCATTCTCAGAACCACTTTGAAATATCAACCCAACATCTTGAGTTCCTTGGAGATATCTAAGTATCCACTGAGCTGCTCTCCAGTGCTCTCTACCAGGATTTGAAATGTACCTGCTAACCATGCTTACAGCATAGCCCAAATCTGGCCTTGTACACACCATCAAATACATTAATGATCCAACAAGATTAGCATAAGGTACCCTGCTCATATACTCCTTTTCTTTATCATCTTTGGGACAATTCAAAGATGACAGCTTGAAATGCATTGCTAATGGAACAGTAACTCTTTTGCTACCCTCCATACAATAATTTCCCAATATCTTCTTCACATAAGATGACTGAGTGAGTTTGAGAATACCTTTTTCTCTATCTCTAAAGATCTCAATGCCCAATATCTTTTTGGCTTCTCCCAACTCTTTCATTTCAAATTCTTGTTTTAAAACCTGGATTGTAGATTGAATGACAGATTTGTCCCTGCAGGCTATCAGCATATCATCAACATATAATAGCAAGTATACATATTCATTTGCATTATACTTTCTAAAGTAAACACAGCTATCATATTGACTTCTGATAAAACCATTAGAAGTCATATAATCATCAAACCTCAAATACCACTGCCTTGGAGACTGCTTAAGCCCATACAGTGATCTTTTCAGGAGACAAACCATATTTTCTTGTCCCTCAACCTCAAACCCTTTAGGTTGATGCATATAAATTTGTTCCTCCAGGTTACCATGTAAAAAAGCTGTCTTTACATCAAGCTGTTCTAACTCAAAATTGTGATATGCTGTTAATGCTAAGATTACTCTGATAGATGTGTGTTTGACTACAGGAGAAAAAATCTCATTGTAGTCAACACCAGGCTTTTGAGTAAACCCCTTAGCAACCAGTCTTGACTTGTATCTAGGAGGATCTCCATTCATACCTTCTTTAATTTTGTACAGCCATTTACAAGAAACAGGTCTTTTTCCTTTAGGACACACAACCAATTCCCAGGTATTATTCTTATACAAAGAATTCATTTCATCTTTCATAGAAGATATCCACTTTTCTTTATCAATTGAACAAATTGCTTCTTCATAGGACATGGGCTCAAAAATGCTTTCTTCTTCTGCAATATTGAAAACAAATGCAGAAATATCATCTTCCTGTCTAAACCTGGCAGGGGTAACAATAGTCCTTTTTGTTCTATTTCTGGCAATGCTATAACTTGTTGAAGCTCCAGTATTGTTTCCTGATACTGGTTCATCATTATCTTCTTGAGAATCATCTGTATCTTGAACAATTCCCTTCAACTTTTGCTGATGACCAAACTCCACCTCAAATGGAACTTCTTGTGAGTCACAGTTTACCATTGAGCCCTTCTTCAAATCTTTGTACATAACTTCTTCTTTGAAGACTACATTCCTGCTCAAAACAATTTTGTACCCACCTACTTCATGACACCAAAGCTTATAACCCTTGACTCCAGAGGGATACCCAATCATTATACACTTTTGGGCTCTAGGTTCCAACTTCCCTTGATTAATATGTGAATAAGAAACACAGCCAAATACCCTTAAATCAGTATAGCTTACCTTTTCACCAGACCACTTCTCCAAAGGAACCAGCATTCCAATTGCTGAACAAGGAGATCTATTAACCAAATGTGCTGCAGTTGATACAGCCTCAGCCCAAAACACTTTAGGTAACCCTGATGAATGCAACATACACCTCACTTTATCTAACAATGTTCTGTTCATTCTCTCAGCCAAGCCATTTTGTTGTGGAGTTCCTGGAATAGTTAGATGTCTACTAATCCCCTCAGCCCTGCAGAATTTATCAAACTCACCACTGCAAAATTCAAGCCCATTATCTGTCCTAAACTTCTTTAATTTCTTACCCTTTTGATTTTCAACAAGTGCTTTCCATTCCTTAAATTTGGAGAAGGCTTCTGACTTGTGTTTCAAGAAATATACCCATACCCTTCTTGAATGGTCATCAATAATGGACATAAAGTAAGAAGCTCCACCTATGGACTGAACTTGTGAAGGTCCCCACAAATCAGCATGTGCATAGTCTAACACTGCTTCAGTGTTATGTTTTCCTTTAGTGAACCTTACTTTATGTGATTTCCCCATTACACAATTCTCACAGAAACCAAAATCACATGAGTCAAGGTCTGATATTACACCTTGTTTCTTTAACTCAACCATTCCTTGATGACTCATATGACCCAGCCTCAAATGCCACAACATAGAACCATTTATGGCAGATACCTGAGCCACTGCAACTTCACTTTCTATCACATGACCATCCAAGACATATATGTTATTATTTCTTCTAGTTCCCACAAGAATCACCATAGATCCTTTAACAACCCTGGCTTTCCCTCCCTTGAGATTAACAGAATACCCTTGACTCTCAAAGGTACCTAATGAAATCAGATTCTTAGTAAGACCAGGAATGTACCTTACATCTTTTAACTCTATTTCTGATCCATTATCCATCTTCAAGCACACTATGCCATAACCTTGAATTTTGTATGGCCTATCATCACCAAGCCTTACAGTTCCAAGATCTTCAATCTGCAAATGCTTGAAATGACTCTTGACAGGTGACATGTGATAAGAACAGCCAGAATCCATGATCCATTCACTCTTGTTCACTGTGTTTGACACAACCAGAACTTCTGCACTTTCATAGCCATCATTACTATCATCTGATACAGGATTACCTTGCCCTTTATACCCACTTCCAGTACCAAATTTCTTCTTCTTATTTCTGTCTGGGCAATCTCTCTTTAAGTGCTTCTCTGAACCACATATGTAACATTTTCTTTTGAACTTGGACTTTCCCTTTCCAGGAATTTTAGGCTTATATGAACTTTGATCATATTTGCCCTTCACAAAGAGCCCCTCACCAGATTCATTTCCATATGACCTTTTCTTGTTCAATTCTCTAGAATTTAACGCAGCTAATACATCAGACATACCAAGATCATCTCTCCCATATATGAGCGTATCAACAAAATGCTCATATGAGTCTGGTAATGAAGTCAACAGAATAATGGCTTGGTCTTCATCCTCAATTTTATTCTCGATATTTTCAAGATCTAAGATAAGTTGATTGAACTCATCTGTGTGATCTTCAATACTCTTTCCTGGGCTCATCTTGAAGGTGTATAAGCGTTTCTTTAGATACAATCTGTTGGCCAAAGACTTCGTCATATACAGCGATTCAAGCTTTGCCCAAACACCAGCTGCAGTTTCTTCTTTTGACACTTCCCTTAAAACGCGATCGCCCAAACACAGAATGATAGAACTATGTGCTTTCTCCATGATTTCTCTCCAATCATCATCTTCGATCCCTTCTGGTCTACCGGCATCACCTCTCAACGCATCAGCAACACCCTGATACACTAAGAATGCCCGCATTTTCACCCGCCACAGGCTAAAATCATTCTTTCCGTCAAAACGATCAACCTGAAACTTTGTAGAAACCATTTGAGCCTTGCCGACCAGAATCGAAGCAATTGTGATCCAATTTCCCCTTCGATTTCTTCGAATTTGAGCCGCCCTAGGCTCTGATACCACTTGTTAAAATTGGAATCAAATTATGAAATGTAAACACACAAATCAATAGCCAACGATTATCGTTTATTATGAATTGGAGGAATACAAGAAATGAAAGATGATTACAACTGAAATCAAAAGCGCCTAAAACTGAATTGAACGAGCTGTTCTTATGCTAACGGCAATTAACAAACTAATCACCAAACTTACACAACAGACCCTCAAGTTTCTATATTAACAGAATAAACCCTCCAAGTTTCGTTGACCATCGTTGACTGACCCAAAACCCATTCCAACACCTTCAACTACAACTGCAATATCTTCATTGCTCACCTTCCCCATCTCTCTCAGCTTATACACAATATATTCTGCAGCACTGCATACAAATATGTTGATCATATCATCATCATCATCCAGATTTGAAGCTAAAAAGAAAAGTTTATGTATAAAGTGTACCTAACAACTTTGTCATCATCAAGATCCGCGTTTTCAAGATCTTGGATTGTCAGTTTCCTGTTAAGCGCCCAATGAACAAGCACCCGTCTTCTATTTTCAGTCCATAGTTCAACTAAATACACAAATAGTTGTGCTAAAGAAAAGTGGTAATCAAGATCCAAAAAATAGCAAACAAACGCCCTATTCGCGTTGAGAAGCTCTTATCCCCATACCCAAGAGTCGTGATCGTAGCGCAAACACAATAAAAGGCTTCAAAGTAGCTTAATTTCTCAACAAGAGCCAAGAATAAAGTTCCAAGAGTCATGAGAAAGAGAATAAGTGTGAGAACAGTAAGAAACTTGTACTTGGCTTTATTTGTCGCGGCTTCTTTGAGTTTGTCGTTTGGACCGTATGTTTCATGCATGTGTATCGCTTTTACAAGCAACATTTCCTGCCTTTCGACGATATAATCTGCTGCTTTGCTAAGAACAAGGCCACCAAGAGCCAGGCCTGTAAATACAAAAATACAAGCTAAAGATTTTGCCAATCTGGTTTCTGGTCCTACATCACCATATCCTGCAGCCGTCATTGTGATCACGCAGAAATAGATGGCGTCCAAGATCTTGTTGGTTTTCTCGCCACTAATTTGATCTTGGATTAGGGAAAAGCATACTGTGCCCATGGTTAAGTACGCAGCCAGGATAACTGACATTTGTTTCAAACTAACTTGGGTATTGGAGATCGATGGTGGAGGGTAAAAAACAGACGGGTCTTTGCATACCTTTCCTTTTTTGAGTAGTGCATCCTTCGTATCATGATCCGCCATTGTGTGATCAAGATCATGTAAGACCCGTAACCTTTACGTGTCAGGAAAAGAGTTGGGAGAAAATGATGCTTTTGTACTAATGAGGTGTTTTACTATATGACAAAGGTTGGAACATATGATTAAATCCAAAATATAGAACATATGCAAGGTTAATAGTTTGTTGCAAGTTATTGTACATATATAACTATATTCACAAATCTTTAATGGAAGATTGGGTCATTGGGTATCAAACTCCTTCGGGATTTGTCTGGGGGAAGCTGTTGTAAATCCTAAAATTTTCGACTGATTTTTAAAAATAAATCAGCAAAAACTCTTATCTTGATTGTATATCTATGAACATGAAATTTATTAATCCATTCTGATATACTACATACTAACACTATGTGCCTAGCAAACTGAAAGGAAGTAAAGATCATTCATCAAACAATCATAGATAGACCATCAGTGTCAGAGGTTTGTTGAATGTATTTAAAAGTATAACAAATAAGTCCAAATTTCATGGTGTTACAATTTTGCTCAAAATTGGGGGTGTAATCAAGTGAAGTAAGTGGGTTGACGGGATGGTGGGTTAAATTGTTCAAACCGAACATGACTCATTTGTTTATTCGTGTAAAAAACACCAACCTTAACCCACAAACACTTCAAATCGCGTAACCTAAGCACTACATGTTTAGCTCATACATCTAAACGTGTCAAACAAGCCGGCGGGTTGGAGGGTAATAGTCAACTTGTAAACATGTTAATCAAGTCAGTACGTTATAAAATGGGTTAAAAGGGTTAGTGGGTCGACCTGATTCATTAAACAGATTGACGGGTCAACATGTTTAACTAAACGGGTTAAACATATCAACCTAAACACAACCTTGTTTAATTAAACATGTCAACTCTAACACGACATATTTTTTAAACAGGTTAGATATGTCAACCCAAAACGCGATGTTTTCGTGTCTGTGTTCCAGGTGGTGTCGGGAATTGCGACCCCTGCTCAAAATGCAAGTACTGAATAGCGATATCACAATAGTACCAAGATTAACATATGGATGGATCATCAAACTAGTATTGTATCTATTTATTATTGAAAAGGACACATTGTTCACAAGAGAAGAACAAGATCAAAAACTATGGTATTTAGCTATCAGCATCATACAAAAAAAAAAAAAAAAAAAAAACAGAAATACAATGAACCAAATATGTGAGTATAATCATCATCAACATTATCATGAACAATGCTGGCTAATAATTAAGTTCATAACTAAAATCTGTGATACCAACCATTGCAGAAACCACTTGAGTAACAATGTAAAACCCGCCTCCAAGAATTGTGATAACAAGAATTGCTGAAATGGGGTTCTTTAATAACTCATAAAGAGGCTGAAAAACTGCATAAAGAACACCACTACTCACAGTCAAAGCATAAAGCCCATATCTTCTCATATTATCCCAGAAATCTTCCATCAATGGACCTTCTGGCCCAAAAGCTAATGCCTTTTGGTGGTCATCAGAACCCATAAGCAGCATCATAAACCCTAGAGTGACAGCTCCTACTATAACACACCTTGAATTTTCATCATAACCAATCAAGTTCTCTACTTTTGTCAATAAGCAAAATGGGTTTGTTTCTTGATTTCCAAAAAGTTTCTGTATTGGGTGTAATTTGATGTTTTTGGGTGTGATTTTGACTATTTTTGAGTCAAACAACATGGGTTTGCTTGAAAGCTTGAGTCTTGGTGGGGTTTTAGTGATTTGTGATTTGGGGGAGATGGGGATGAGATTGAGGTGAGTTGGGATGCAGAATTGAGATCTCAGAGTGAAGCTATTCATGTTGATTATTTTTCTGGTTTTTTTTTGTCTTTGAAAAGGTTTTTGAAGGGGAGATAGGAAGATATATGCGAGTGGTGGTCATAACTCATGAAGGCATAGGCTGATCTCAAATCGATTTTGATTTATAGTTTTGGCCACCAAACTTATGTTTTTTTTGTGAATTGCCCCAAAAACTATGCTTATCCTGAAAAATGTTACATATTTTAATTAAGGTATTTTTTTTTACAATTTATACTTAGGGCATGGGGTATACCCCCGTTATCCTACGTTAAAGCTCTAGGTGGCATTTTATCACGCCGCCAAAACCATCCCGTGCCTCCGTGATATAGCGCCATCAATTGATTCCGCCAAAACTTTGGCGTATAAAATTTGGCGTGAAGAAACCCTCTTGTCCACTATGCTGATGACACATCTCATTCCTTTTAATATATTATTTTTTGAATATTTATTTTGGTTAAAATCTTGTTTTTCTCAAATAATTTGAGCATGCTACATTTTTTAAAGAATAAAATTCGAGGTCTTCATTATTTTTATTTTCTGAACACAATGGTATAAGTTTGAACGGAAAATGACTAGTTTTTTTTAAGTATTTTTGGTCTCGTGAACATTATACGCGATTGTATAATTTTACACAATATGATCCTCAAGTATGAGGTTTTTTTCTAAAGTAGTTTATTTTATGCTTGACCTAATTTTTTTAATTTTCCTATTTATGTAATATGTGTCTTTTATTTTTGTTGAATTAAGATTTTAGATTGCAATTTATATTTTTTTAAAGGAAAAATAATAATAATAATAATAATAATAATAACAATAAAATATTCAATAACACAACATAACATAACATGGAGTATACCCCATCCATGTTAAGTGGTGTTAACAATTCAGTCATCGCCTACATGACGGTTGTTAAAGTTTAACACCACATAAGTATACCACATGCCCTTATAACAAGTTAGAGTATTGAACCCGCGTCACTTTTTATCGAGGATGTCTGCGTGATGGGATGGGAAACACAGTATACTTACACAAATAGTAATATAAGTACTTGAAAATTTAATGAGTGAAGTATCATATATATTTGAATATTTAATAAAAGTTTATAAAATAAAATCATATAAAATAAAAACGATTTTGAAAATTTAGTTAAACTAGAAATGAATTATTTATATAATTAGATTTTCAAAGGAATCCTGTTATTAATTGTTTATTCAGTTATATTTTTTATATTTAATCACATAATTATTAAAGACAATTTGACTTTTTAGATTTTTTTAAAAATCTCCATAAAAAAGAAAATCACATATTCTTAGTTGTATTATAAATAGATTTAACTATACGCGCGTTGCTGCGAAGATACCGTGGGTTTACAAAGAAGTTGTGTTGCTAAAAGAAACGTAGAGAAAACGGAAAAAAAAAACAACAATGTTAAAGTTAGAAGTCTGATTAAATATAACACTACAAACAATTACATATCTAAAGGCAACGATGCGAAACTAAAACTAATACTAACAACTCATTTGCTAAACTCGTTGAGCTCAAATAAAAATTAAAAAAAAATATATATATGTTACATGACTCTACCTATTACACCACCAACTTGTTTGCTAAACTCATTAAACTCAAAAAAAAAAAAAAAAAAAAAAAATTCAACACTAGAGAAAATAAAGAACAAATAAAACTAAAAAAAATACATTAACCTATATATACAAATTACAACGTATGGTACAAACCTCCCAAGCTTATGGTACAACCACCTATTGCACGACCACTGTTCATCAACAGTTGTCACGGGTGGCATGATTGTAAATTTATAGGACTTTGAGGGTGTTTTGTTTGGCTGTGTTTGAAAGAAAGACTATACAAACGTACTCTCCGCTGCCAGTCCCTTTTTCTCACACGCACACGTCTCCCTTTCTCCATACCCAAATACCTGCTCCAACACTCCACCCCTATCTCTTCTTATTTCACCATCATCAATCGTCTATAGAGATATGAAGAAACTGAAGGAGATACAACGTACATGTGTTCTTCCCCATGTCTCGCCCTTTTCATGGATGTCGTCTTCCACGGTCGTTCGGCCGTTTCTGGTTCGTTTTGTCCAGATTCAATCGTAGATTTTTTTTTATTTGATGGGGGTTTTGTTGTTGCAGGCATAGATCAAAGCCTTTCCCCAAAGAGGTACAATTGATTTCAGATCTTTTACGTTTACAGGGTTATGCTTTCAATTTGGGGCTTTTAAGAGACAGCAATTTACGGCCCCTCTCTGCTCTCATTTGAAACCCTAAATTTCTGCAGTTCTTCTCCGGTTCGTTTCTACTCAATCGATAAGTGTAAGTCGTCTTCTCGAATCATGTGGTAGAATCGTTGAAATTATGTATCTATTCTGGCCATACTATCATCTTTGTTATTTAATGTCTGTTTTTGTTCATCGTCCTCATTATCATCTGTACATTGAAACTGTTTGTTAATCTTAGAGTTGCTTTAACTGAAAACCGAACCCAAAATTCTAATTTGACTTTTTAGTTCGGTTTTAAACAACATTGTTTCTGTCAGGTTTTTGTTTTTGGACTTGATAAAATCACAACGCGAATAAAGTGGTCCGATCTATAAACTTCTTGAATTCGGGTTTATGCATAGCCGCTTGCATCTGATTTGTTAGTTCTTATGATTTCTGTATATATTTTATACAATATATCTAAAACTCTTTATGATTTTTTGATAGACAATAAGAAGTTAACATTACTATTTTCTAGAATAAGACATAAATTTTGGGTATAAATTCTACTTTTAATAAACGTTATCATTGACTGTTTCTTACCTACTCCACTCAAAGCTTCCAAAACATATAGTTACTGACCTCATTTTCTTATGCATTCTATAGCTCTCTAGGAATAGAGTTTTACAGTTACCTTATTTCCGGCTTCTTTCCGTTTCAAAATTGATGGTACACTAATTTCGCTTAATACATGCGATTTATATATGAATTTGATTTCTCTTCTGCGAAAACTCAGGTTTTCTCATGTGAAAACTCATGTTCATTATTCTTTTTATTGCTTAAAACTCATGTATATTTGGGGTATATATATATATATATGAAGATTTGCATGTGCTGTTATGTGAGTTTCTTGGATTAAATAGTGTAGGTGTAGCCTACCTCTTTCCTTTGTTGATTTTTTTACCATACTTGATATCATAATAGTTTTTATTACTTTGTAAATATCGTTCAGTGCATAGTAACAGGGTTCGCTAAGGGGGGTGGCGAATTGCGTACCGGGTCGATCGAACCCTTTCCGGGTACGAAAGCGAATCGGGGACGATCGGGTTCGCGAACCCAACTGAAAAGAGACCGAATCGCCTACTGTTCCAGATTGATGGTGGTTCGCGAATTGAAGTCGTCGGGTTCGCGGATTCAATATTTGCGGTTCGTTTTTTTTTTTTAAATTTGGTACGTACGGGAATATGGAGAGTTTGTTACTTGGTAATTGATCACATCTTTTCTTTAATTATCAAAGATCATCGATTTCCTTCTTTATTCCTCCTGCCGTCTCTACTCTCTAATACCTATCACACATTCATACGATCTTTTCTTCTATTCTTTTTCTCTCAATCGGATTGCTGCACTGCTGCCATCTTTTCTTCTATTCTTTTTCTCTCAATTAGAATGGTGTTTGGAAAGAAGCAAGCTGTTCCTATGATTTATGAATTTTGTGTAGATTTTTAGATAAATAGGCAAATAGCACAACATTATATGGTACATCGTACCACATGATATGATACATCGAACCCGAAATGGTACATCGTACCGGAATGAACCGAAATGAGCCTACCCCCTAGCGAACCGATTTTTAGAACCCTATCGAATTGCGAACCCGTACCACGTTCCCGTACCGGAGCGAACCGCGAACCATGTGACTATGGTTCAGTGTGTTGAAATTTGAATCTCAAAAGAATAATAGTTTTTTAACCTTAAGGCCAACTAGAAATCAAATAACTCTTAAGAAATTAGGATATATTTGTTTGAGATATTGGCTATGATGTAAATGGTCATTTGGTAAGAAATGTGTTGAATACATATATAGACCAATTTGCATACCTAAAACATGCAATTGACCCTTAATAAGTTAGATACAATATGCATTCGACCATTAATAACACAAATAAGGCAATTACAGTTAGACACACTAATTAGTTTTGTTAGCGTACAAACATAACTGTTGTAAATGTTAATAGTATGCAAGTTGTTAGTAGTTTTCATTATAGACTTTTTGCATACAAACAAACAGTGATGTAGTTGAAAGCCAGTTTGCATACAAACAATTTGTATTTGACCATTTGCATTTGATAATAACAGTTAGAAAGTGTTGTGACCAGAATTTGCATGAATCTGATGCATACATTTGTTACAAACCAGAATTTGTATATCTACGTATAAACTGATATAATCTAGGCTATCAGGATGAAACAAAATGTTAGCCAAATATGTAAGACCACAATATCGCTACATTTGATTAGATAGGTTTTCTTCAAGATCTGTTGATACAACTTTTCTATTTAAAAACCCCCGTTTTCTTCTCCGTATGTAATATTATCGTCTATAAAAGGGCTCTAGCATTCCTCTAATAACGAAGTGGGAGTCATGCCCCTTCGCTTTTGTTCTTTCAGAAACAAAGATTCAGTAGGTTCTCCACCTGCAAATTATCATTAAACTATTTAGACTAATAAAATAAGTGGCCCATGGGATTGTTGAGATGTGTGGTAATTCTCTTATTTTTAGTCATATATCGTTTTTGATGTTACCATTTTTTTTTTTTGCAATGCTTTCTTATGTATATAGCAAGTGTGCATTTGAGATTGTTTTGACTGGCTCGCCATTGCAGGCAACAAATGACAGGATCTACTCATATAAAAAGCAAAAACAACAACAATACCAATTCAGGTCAGAATATTTCACAAATGAATGTCAGTTTTTCATGCTTATAAAGTATAAATATGAGGTTTATAAAAACAACTAACTCAATCCGATCGATTCTTATGGTTATTTGTTTATGATGTACACTGTTGTTTTTAGCCTTGGAATATGTATGCAGTAGAAGCTCAAGAGGAATTAGCTATATTTTTATAGCATATTAACCTGTATATTACAACTTCATAGTACCAATTCTACTTGCCTACTTATGGAGCATAAACAATTTTTTGTTTCATTTGATATAAAATCTAGCCGTCAGTGTTCCTATTGTTTAATCGCTTGAAATCATTGTTCTCTTGGTTTTAGAACTGCCATAGATTCGTGTGAACGTCTACTGACAATCGATTACCATTTATTTTGAGAATTTGTTTTTTTTTATCTGACTGCAGTTAATGTTCACTGCGAGATACTAGGCTGCAGGGATGAGAAAATTTCTTTTAATGGTACATTTTTCTTTATTACTTCAAAGCATTTCCTATCAGGCTTGAAATTGATACATAAGAAATTTGAAGGTCTGTCATATATCATTTATTTATAGAATTTGGTTATTTAGTTTGTCTATAATTAACACTCATTGTTACATGCTAGGATGCACGGATAAGAAAATGTCTTCCATGGTATATCTCTTTGTAATGTCTCAAACATGCTTGCACTTTTTAAGAGTTATCGGCTTTTGATTGCTTCAATCTAAAGTTCAGTTTGATATCTAAATTCAATCTTGCCGAACAATTGTACATCTAAGAATTAGATATGAACCAAATGTATGAGTTCAGTTTGATATCTGATATATATATTTTTTTTGATAAAAAAGTTGTATCTAAACACTAATATGAGACGGACCCTTTTTTTATATTTCATGGTTTGGGCAAACCGACTTTCTAAAACGGTCCGACTCCGCGGCGAAGCGCGGGTCGACCCACTTGTATAATAACAAAGACAAAAAAATCAAGAAAAAAAAACAAATAAAAAACACTAAAAAACAAACTATGACTTTTATTTTGTATATATATATATGAGAACTAGATTTCACTACCTGCGTGTTGTCACGGGATAACGTTTTTATAAAAGACAGTTACGTTGCTAAAGCGCAATGTAAATAAAACAAAAATACAAAAAGAGTATGCAATAACATTAAAATTAGAATATTAGTTAAATATCATGCAAAAAAAAAATTAGATGCCTAAAGACAACTATGCGAAACTAACACTAAAACGAATAAAGAGCTATAAAATGATTTAAAATAAATTATATTTCTAAAAATAAGTGAGATTATATAAAGAAAACCATATGAAGTTACCATGACTCGGTTATAATCAATCAATAATTTTATCTATAATTTAATTTTATCTATAATTTTATCCAAAACACATAGTCATCTCAAGTTCCGTAGAACCTTCAATTATAAATTTTATATTCGATTTTTTATTAGGTTGTTACATGAATTAATAGTTTTGACGTCACAAACCAGTTTGGGTTTTGATTTATAAGTTTTAGATTCCCCTCCTATTATTATATAACTAAAAGGTAATAAAATTAACTTTAAAAAATAAAAATAAAGACACGAATCGAACCTAGGCGGGTTACACAACAAAGGGGGCACCCATTGAGATGACTATGTGTTATGGATCACACTACCATTCAAAAAGGGTTTAGTCATGTGGTCACGTGTGGAACACGAACACCATCCATCATCATGTCTCCACGTCAAAAACCTTTATTCGCATGGAGTAGCAAACACGCCACAATCAATTTTGTTTTGAAAATTTTATACCTAATTAATTAAGCAACCTAACGTATTTTTTTTATAATTATTTGTACTTGATAACTTTTTCAAAAAGTCTAAATACACGGTGTCTTATAATATTTTTCTAAATATTTCAACCTAAGTTTTACAAAAAAACGAAGTTAATTTTGAATTTTTTTTTTGTCTCGTAAACGACATTGTATAAATTTTGAACACTGCAACAAGAATACTCGAATAAAATACATCCATTAAGTCTTAGTAATCTTATATTTTACCCTAGTTTTTATTTATTTTGTAAAATATTAAAGTAGTAAAAATATTAATTTTTTTATTAAAGATGAAGAACGTAATAGAGTGATCCATTATATATGTTGAGTGGAAAGGAGTGGAGTGAACTCAAGTATAGTCTGATATGACATGACTGATGACACTGAGTGGAGAAATAAAGAAAGTGTTCCACCGTTGATAGCTTTAGCTTGACCCATTTTTATAATATAAAACATATGTTTATAACATTTTATCTTAGACTTTTATGTGAGCGTTAAATTGTCTAACACTAAACCATAAAAATCTTAAACTGATTGAACCGGCCAACTTGCTTTGGTATAGACTGATCTTTCGGTTTTAACAATTCATAAACACTCCAAATTGAAAAAATAAGATTTTATAAATTTAGAGGGTGAAATATAAAGGCGTTTTTTCAATCATAACATAGAAAAAAGAGAAAAATCCATTCTTGAAACAGTTCAAATATACTAAATATGGAGTAATTTCATTGGTCAGAATCCAACATCCAACAAGAGTGTTTCCCACCAAACATTTAAACAATCAAATCAACAAAACCCCAACATGGGTATGACAGAAGAGACCACATACCTTAAAAAGCCTATATCATTTCTGGAATTAACACACAAAAGTTTATAAAACCAACAAATATCAATTCTTTTCTTCTTTCTTCTTTTCATATATCTTGATGTCACCATAACTAATGACACCAGCTATATCTGCAATACAAGATTCAGTTCACATCTCATACGAAATCACACTTTAAGAAGCCTATTTCGACAACCAAATCATGTAATGTTTATATATAACACGTGCTTCAATTAGATCTAACCAAACGTGTACTGTGTTCTAAAAACCCGATGTACCTGTTTTTTCACTGGGTGTATAAATGAATTCACAAAATCTTGATAAGTTTTCACATCTCCAGATAGCAATCTTCCTATGCAGCGATTCCTGAAATCAGATACGAAAGAACAATAAGAGATGGAAAATGTTTTACAGATTCTGGAGTCCAAGTGTATGTACAGGGACATATATAAACACTCCTTGCATCTTCTACTATTTTAGAGACGCTTTATATCGACTATAGGATCATTACTAAGATTCATATTTCAGTTCAAAACAGTAGGGTCTAGAGGTAAGATGTGAAAGCAAACCTTACCTTTTATCTCATGGGATAAAAAGGCTTGCTTTATAGGTTAAAGATTTATATTTCAAGTTCTACGTGTGATATCGAGCATAAAAAAAAGTAAAAAGAAAGTACCTCTATCTGATCTATTTGTGACATTATAACCAGCATAGCCAAGTGAGTTTTTGGCTATACCATCTGAAGCTCCACTTCCAAGATTATACCCAAACAAATCAGATACTTCCAAATCAGGAGATGATGCCCGCCAAGCGGTGTCTGCATAAAAGGAACCACCATGCCCACTGCCAATGCCACCGCCAATGCCACCGCCACCAAACATGGTATCACCACCAACTTCACCATCATCAATCAGACCATACGAATAAGAAGGGTCAATGCTATTCACATTGCTCCTTCTATACCCAATAGTACTATCTTCATTGCCATAGTTGAGATTACTGCCACTGAAGCTTGCACCACCAAAGCCGCCAACTTGACCACCATTGGAGCTACCACCCCAAATTGCTCCAATCCCACCAGACCCATTTCCGGTACCCAAAATGTTGCTCAAATTTGGGGAACTAGTGGTAAAATTTTGGCTCCCATTCACCCATAAGTTATGATTAGTTGAGTTCAAAACAGAAGCATTTCCTGTACCTCCTCCTCCTCCGATGCCATAACGAAATGAATCAGCATGCCTATTTGAAGCTACATTATACATAGGACTGATTGCACGCTCATATCCAAGATTCGCGTTATAATTTCCATTTCCACCATAGTTCATACCTAAAATAGAATCAGAATTTAATCCCATATTATAATTAGATGGACTAAATGATGGATAACCAGATCGACCAACAGAAACCGGGCTAAATCTACCATCCATTCTCGGTCCATAACTTGGACTGTAACTTGGACTGTTATACCCCTGACTTAATCCATAATTAAGGAAACTGCTAGCTCTACTTAAACCATAGTTAAATCCACCTATCTGGTTCCTGTTAGGACCAGGAGAAGACTCTTTTGGAACCGCACGTTTCACTTCCACCGTTTTACCATTGAGTTCATGGAAAGTTCGAAGCAGTGCTTTATCAACAGATTCCTCTAAATCATAAGTGATGAATCCAAAACCTCTAGGCCTTTGGGTGTTGTGATCATACATCACAACCACATCAGTTATCGTCCCAAACTGGTCAAAATAGTTCTTAAAATCGTTTTCGGTAACTGAGGATGCTAGACCTCCAACAAAGATCTTTTTTGTGCGGATGGGACCCGGTGAACCCTGATTGCTGCTGCCACTGCTCCTGTTAAAGATCTGTTGATCATCCCTCGGAACCGCCTTCTTTGCTTCTACCTATTAATAAAAATATAAAAAATATTTCGGTCAGCTTTATCTACATGTAGAGTGTGTCTAGATGAGCTTCTACTGTTGTTGAATGTTAGGCAAACTATGATCACTTATGTCAAAGATAAAACAAGATTATATATGCAATTTCAGTTGGCTATTAACGATTATTTCTGCTGTACCAGATTCTGGACAAATCCTGTATATTACAAGAATCCAGTGAAATTTTTATAATTTCCGGCCGAATTGTTCTGAAACATCCACAAATTGCCTGGTACAAGCCTAAAACGGACGATACTAACTCTACACAAGCCTTAAACGTGTCTAAAATCCCCCAAAATGGTATGTAAGCCTTGAGTGCACCTTAAACTTTGGACAAATATAGTTTGTTTACCCAAACACAAATGCTTTGAGCTACATAACCGTGCCACACGTGTGAAAAGCGACAACAAAAACATGGCAATAAACTCAGAAACAATACGACTGATATACAGAAACTTACAGTTCTACCATCTATCATATGTTTTTCTTTCACAACTTTTTCAGCAACAGCAGGGTCAGAAAACACAACAAAACCAAACCCACGGGCACGACCTGTAGCACGATCCTTCATTATTACAGCTTCAATCACTTCACCAAAAGCTTGAAAATACTCCTTCAAACTTTCTTCATTTGTTTCCCATGATATTCCACCAATAAACAGCTTCCCATACTCCATTTCCATTCTGCACAATCATATTTTCAAAATCAATAAATCTTTCTCTAACAAGAACTTTAACCAACTCAACTAGATAACTCCACACCTAATCCAAGCTCACAGATCTCATCAAAATCATCAATAACAAAAAAACACAAACATAAACAACTAAACACAAGTTAAATTCAGTCAGGACATTTATCAAACACCTTATCTGCATAATCATGAAGTCACAAAATTAATTACAAACAACACATAAAAAGTTCCCAGTTTTGCCAAAATAAACTAATCAAAAACTCAGTAAGATTCTTTGAAATTGGAAAATGAGTATTCTTAGATTCAATCAAACAGCATCCGATCTTTTACAGATCGATACGTGATCAATCAGAACCCCTACAACTAGAAAACAAAGTCTCTGATTATCGGATTCAAGACTCAAAACTGTAAACTGATACGAAATAATCTTGATTTTACCAATTAGGAAAAGGGATTGAAAAATCTAAGATCTAGGTTGTTGTAGATTGCAGAGGAAGTGAAAGATGGCTGTTTAGCTACCCTGTTCTCGGGTAAGAATGAGAAAATGTGGAGACCATGGGAACGAAGGGGTGGGTGACTGCAATGGTTTAAATTACTCCATCTCACGCGATTTTCAACCATTTCTAGTGGTGAATGTTTTTGTGAAATTTGGAATGTTTTTATTTAAAAAAAAAAAACATTAACCTCAAACCCTACCCTAGTTATAACTAGTTCGGGTTTATCGGGTTAACCTGAATAAACCTTTTAGACCCTGTTAAACCTTAATTAACCGAATTAACCTCTAACTACCTTATTTGTGTTCGGGTTGGATCAGGTTAGTCGAGTTCGGCTATTTTCAACACCCGTATATGTTATTTGTATAATCCAGACACCAGCTTGCTTGCTGTCAATGATACCATGTAGTATGAGTGTGATACGTTTCGGTTTCGTATCCCTCCAAGATTGTAGCGTGTGTCATCTCCATTTGTTCTAAGATACCCTACGTGTATTGTATTATATGAGTGGGGAAAAGATCTACAGAAAACCAACAATTATCAAAAAAACCAAAAAACCAACTTTTTTTTTCTCTATAACTTCTTCATATATTAATAATTTTTAAAAAGAATTTCACCAAAAAGTCTATAAATTTATTAGCTTTATTTATGTGGAAAAAGTTTAAAAAAATAAAAAGTTTAGTGGTTTTTTATTATTGCATCATGCAATAGTACTAATAGTATTGCATAATGCATTATACTTAAAACTACTTAAAAAGAAGAAACTTAACTTAAATATGAACGTGGTTTATGCGAATAATGTAAAAAATAAAGAATTGGTATTCATAAACCAATTTTATATTATTGTTACACAGTGCATTATTAATTTAAAGCTAAAATCCAAATTTTATTTTATTTAAAAAAAAACCGAAAATATTTTTAAAGTTTTTTTTTTCCAGTATTCTTAAAATCATGAAAGAAACATATAAAAAAAGTTTATAAAAAAAGTTTTTTTTTTCCAGTATTCATAAACCAATTTTATATTTTGGTTTTTTTTGTTTTTTGCAAAATATTTGTTTTCTATAGAACCCAACCCTATATGAGTGTTATGACATGTTATGTTGTATGGGTTGTATGAACGTCTTGTTTTATGTATTGAATACAGTTTTTCTTATCTAGTATGAAACAATACTTTGATAATTATTCTGTATAAGATTCTGGCATAACGTGAAATAAGATTTCATTAATTATTTGACACGGCTGAATATTCCGTCAAAGCCTAATATATAAACGACGTTATATTTCCTTTATTAATTTCTTCAGTTATCTTAACATATGATTTATTTCATAGTAAATATTTTATCTATTTCAATTGAAAAAATGAGTTAATATCTTTAAAACTAGTTAGCAATTTTTAGTTCCCTGTGGTTCTCCTTGTGAGTGACCTGGGTTCGAATCCTAGGGTTGGCAGTTTTACCCTAGTGGTCTCAGATGGTGAGGGGTTTCTGCCAGATGGTTTCAGGAGGGGGTGTCCTGGTTTCACGGAGGTCTGTGGAGACGACCTTGGACGTGGGCCCGAAGGGGTAGGTTACACGTGAAACCTGGTTCGCCTGATTGATGCTGTTCAAAAAAAAAAAGTTAGCAACTTTTAGTTTTGAAAGAAACTATCTAGCATCAGGTGGTGAAGTGAATCTTCTAACGATTATAAGGATGTTGATTTCTCGTAACTTAATCAACTAAGTAGTTATAAAACTTTGATTATTTATATAAGAATAATTAAAAATCCATAAGTTTGTAGTCACGTATATGCCCAATATGCACATATCACAAATAAAAACTAATTACTTATCTCATACGACCCGTATAGTAAAATACAACCCAATCAAATTTCATTGTTCTCTGATTAAGAGTTAGTGGTGTATTATTAAGCACTACTTATTATATTTTTTAAATTCAAACTAGATAATTAAATAATTTTGCCAGAACATCTTTCATAATAATGGTACAGTTGAATAACTCTTTCAACTCTTTTATGAAGTTATTAATGTTTTTAAAACTAATTAACTAATTTAAAAAAATGGAATGGTGCATTAAGGATTTATTGTGGTGCAACCGTGCAAGTCACAACGTCAACACTTTTGGTTGTAGATGTCAACTATGGCGTTTAGCAGTAATATGATGAAAAAGAAAAAATTGAAACGTTATTTTTATAAGTTAAATAAATGCCTACTTGGAGTTTAATATAGTAACTTTGTTTTAAATATTCCAGGCAATTTAATAAGGGTGTTGTTATATGAGTAGCCTATACATTTGCCCATTTTACTAATCTTACATTTACCTCTTTAGGACAAGATGGTCGTCAAGTGATATAGCAAATGAGCGTTCGCTGAGTAATACACATCATGTGAAAGGTAGGGTTTTTTCTGACAAATCATAGCACGAATAGTCATCCATTCTGTTGTTGGATGGTTGTCTACAATGGGTGCGATTAGAATTCAGAAAATGTGTGTATAGCAGACCCGTAATAATGTTACGCCAAACGCTATTGTGTGTGTGTGTATATATATATAAAGAGTACATTTGTCGACTACTAAATTTTTTTTTTGATGAAACTGGCTAGTTATTTGCTAAATCTTTTCATTAAAAAACAACAAATTACAACACAGTGACGGGCAAATGGGCAACAAACTGTGCCGCAAGTCCTTCTTAAAGATTTGTTGACAAGGAGTATATGGAATTAATGAAAAAACGATTAGTAAAAGGGGAAATATCAAAGAGAAGGTAAGTGTGTAGAACATGAAACTTGTATCTAATAGTTTCAAAACGAGTAGATGACAACTCTTGTTTAGTTTGTTAACAAGCTGAGAAATAATAGGCATATAAGAGCGTTGAGAGGTTGAGAGTCTAAGTCAACACCATTCTCGTATAAATTGTATGTATATCAATCTCAAGGTGCTTCTTCCATTGATGAGTCATCGGGTTGTCTACCAGATAGACAGATAGACGGCTAAATAAATGACACCAATGTTTTCTAACCCTAAGGTATGTGGACGAGGAAAAGTAAAATAAAGCTCTCGTAAGACATGTAATCTAGTGCGTCTTTGTCGTGTCTAGATAAGACACCAGAAACTATAAAACCCATAGAATGTTTAACATAAATACCACAACAAGACACGTTTAATATAATTAAATTAAAGTTACCAAAAAAGAATTAAGCAGTTTGTGGCTTAGTAATGTTCAAACAATATAAACTTAAAATATAATTATAATTTTTAAGTTTGAGTCATAAACATATAGTGTCTACCTCTTAACATGATTATTTAAATGGGTTATGCGTATCGTAAACATGTTAAACAGATTGAACCCATATCATTAACATGTCTATATGTTACCGGAACCCCAAGGCCCCAAACACTAGCATGTTAACTTCATGTTTGAAAATATCATGTTGAAGGGTCGTTTCATAAATTCCTAGCCCTACATTTGTGATAGAAAGAGGAAAATGAATATGAAATGAAAGATGAAAAAGAAAGATGATACAACTATTTTGACACGATATTTTTCATGGAATTACTGATATATATTTCGTTGGGTGGGGGAAAATAAAAGGGTGAGAAGCAACACAATTTAAAGCTTTTCTCCCAGATTGCTTCATGAGGTCATTTAGTAAACAACGAGTGTGTGCCCCTTTAGAGAAGAGATAGGGACGAGTACTACACGAGCTCGTAGTAAAGTATGGAACGAGTCTTGTCTAGAAGCAGAGCGACCTCGTCTTGCTTGCTTAATTCTGGCAAAGCTTCTAGCATTGAATAATAGCACTTAGAGTTTAGGGTTTATAGGATAATTCTAAAGAAAAAAACACAAAATACAATATAAAGTTAGTTTAGTGAGATTATACTAATAGGCCTTATAGTGAGCCACCACAATACATTTTGGTACTAAATAAATACATGTTTATGGTTACTAATAACACTAATGAGTTTTGTAATGTGTTAATTAGATTGAGAGTTGGTTTTGTTTGCACATAGTAACATTAATCCATAAATTTTTTTTTGTTTTAAAGACATTCTTATGATAATAACTAATACACTAACGCGTCTTAATGGTTATTGTAATGCGTTGGTAAGTTGGTTTGGTTACACAAAGTTATATTAGGTCATAAAAGATAATTTTGATTTGTAATAAACTAAACTTTACTACTTGAATGTTACTGTGTAGATAACACAGATACATAAAATAACTATACTGCTAAAACACAACGTAAATAACTGAACCGTCTAGGAAGATCGATCAATAACAACTTATTTTTTTTGTTTTAGTGTCCATTCATGATTACTAATGGACAAATGATCGATTTTTTTTTCCTATTTTTTCTGGTCTTTGAATTTTGAGTGGGATTACTAACATGAGGAATGAGGTCATTAATACTACGTGTTTTCAGTAACGATTATAATAATGCAGACAATGCTATATATTCACATCTATCATTAGTGGTATTATTGAAATCGGCCGTTAAATTCTTTAAATTAATTTATACCTTAAAAAAGTATTGTAGAGAACAATGGAATATTAAAATTGAGATAGACAGAAGGGATTGCATGTTCCTGATTCATTGTTGGAAAGTTTCTATGCTGCTTAGTTATTATCACCGTCTCTACTTTCTTGATATCTTATCTCCTAATAACTTTAAAAATAAACTATTTTATTATTATTTAATAAAATATATATCAACTAAATAATAAATAAAAATTCTCAATATCACGTTTTATTTTCGTATATTTATCTCATTAAAATTTTCCGTCTCCTTCTAGTTATATATCAATATTATTTCTTGTTAACTACGTGGGTGGTGTAACATCCCCGTTAATGATCAAATATGTTTATAAAAAAAATGCTAATAATTTTAAATAATAAAATTATTAAATATCAAATATAAATCATCTTATTTTAATATTCTTTTAAAACTTAATAAACCTAATAATAATTTTATATTTTAAATCTTCATTATTTGTATGCTTTAAAAAAGATCTATTATTAATTTTGTTATACTTTTACATTTAAACTTATGTTTAAAAAATACAATAATAATTATATACGAAGCTATTAATTATATTATTTTTTTAAGACATCTCGTGTTAGTACCACTAGTACACAATAGCAGTAATGTAGTTCCATCAAGAGAAGTGTATATTTTTTAACAAATTTATTTTATAAAGAGGCGTATTTTTTAACAATTTTTTTTCAACCATGTTATGAAGGGAAGTATTATTTTTTAAACAAATTTATTTGATATAATTTAACTAACTGAGATGCTAATTGCGTGTTGTTGTGGTATTTTTTCGAGCCTTCAGATATCTTAGCTATAACAAAATGATATTTTTCTAAGGGGAGTACTAAGCCAAAACGAATAAGATCGACACGTTAAATAAAATCAATATTGAAATGTACACTCCAACAAAATTAGTTAAAATACCATTTTAATCCTCTTAAAAATAATACCAAATAGGTATTCTACAAGAAAATATAAGTTTTAAAGTTCACAAATGATAAAAAATAACAATAAATTATACACATATAATAAAAATAATTAAAAAAAAATAAAAAATAAGAAAATCGGTTGAACCAGACCGGTTTAACCGGGGAAAAACCGGTCAAAACCGAAAAAACCAACCGGTTCGAATCTCGTAAAAAAACGTGAAAAAACCCGACGTAAAAAACCGGAGACCCTTAAAAAATCCGGTCGAACCGGTTCAAACGGCCGGTTCGAACCGGTTTTTAAAACATTGGATTTTATAGTCATCCTAAATTAAAAGTTTTATCGTTTGACTTCTGCTTCATTTTACTTTTCGAAATTAACTTTTCTACAAACGGGATTATCCCACACGCTATCCATTTACATAGTCCCGAAGTAGATGGTCTTCTATGTTTTATGTTAAGAATATATTTTTTTTAAATAACATTTATACCATTTACATAAAATCCATTAAAACAAACAACTCTTTCAACACCTCTGGTGTTTATCACGTTACAATATCCATTCGTGCTATTTATCACGTTGCAGTCTAATGGGTTAAGGAACTCTAAGAATTATCCTCGTTGTTTGTTTCTGTATTTTAATAATCTGTTTAAAATACAGTGGCTTGCTAGCGTATTTCAATAAAGTTGCTGTATCAAAATAAAGAAAAAAAAATCAATCTGTTATGATTATAAGATCCTGTGGATAGTGTTGGAGGATGTAAAATGGACGGGTTTTGGTAATAGGTCTTATAGATTAGAGGCTGTAAAACGACCGGGTTTGATAATGGGTCGAAACGGGTTTGCTAATAGTAGCAAGTGATTGTAAGTAATAAAAAAAAATTGCATGATGGTCTGCTTACATTTTGAACAAATTTGGAGTATAATTTTGATTCAATGTTCCTGAACCTTGTGTACTGAGTTTGGGACCTTTAAGATGTTAAAATTAAAAAAAGGAAAAAAAAGATTGCGGTGAACGTGGATCGAACACGTGACCTTCAGATCTTCAGTCTGACGCTCTCCCAACTGAGCTATCCCCGCTTGTTGTAATTCCATTATCTTTAGCCTTTAAGTACTCTGTAGTCTGTACCCGTAGTTCGTCATTCCGCATTTCCGTCTGAACAGATACAATTTTGGGAAATTAATGATCTTTACACCTTCACCGATGATTAAAAAAAAATCCAATCCATATATGTATATGGGGACGATCAAACAAGAACTCTCATATTTTATGAAAACCATAAAAACTGAGCTTAAATGAACTCTAATTGAGTGCATTTCAACGACGTTAGAACCGACTCGTTGAATTCTAGATAGGTATATTTAGAGCTTAGCTTTAGAGGTTTCTATAAAATCCAACTTTTAATTTAGGATGACTATAAAATCCAATCGATAGGTATATTTAGCTTTTACAGTTTAGCTTTAGGTTCTAACACAGCTAACTTGAGTTCAATCGGAGTACATTTGAGCTCGGTTTTTACGCTCTTACAAAACAAAAGAGTTCATAAATCATATGTGGTTGAAATTAATTTTTTAGTAACAAAATAGAACCCAATATGAATTGTAACTTAAATAGCCAATATAGTCTTGGTGAGATACCATGTAGCATAAATATGACTAGTAACTGGAATGTGGTGGTGGTGGCCAAAAGCGGTTGTGATTGACGGAGGTGGTCGGTAGCTGATAACCCACACGGTGGTGTTTGGAGTCATTCGGTGGGTAACAATGGTGATGGTTTTGTCATTTCGAAAGTTTAAACTCTAAAAGGTTTGAAAGATTATTTGAGATTTTATTGAACTTTGAAAGCTTCTTTTAAGCTTTATTGAAATAGTCACTTGTTACCTAATGAGTTTTGTCTTTCATGAATTTGATCCATATGTTACTTGAAAAACACAATGAGATAAACATTATTTATCGGAAGTCTTTTTAAAAAATGGAACAAATATTAGTCAAACATTCTTTGTTTTTAGATTTTTTTAGTCAACTTCTTAACTTTATTTTATTTTTCTAACTATGATTAGTTAGAAATTAAATTTACTTAGTGGTAACCAGAATTCCAGAAATGAACAGTTTCAACAAATTGATAGCCCTTCTCCGCCTATTAGGGATGGTAATAGGTCGGGTATGAGATGGGTCTTAGTAATCCCAGTCTCATACCCGAAATAAAAAAATATGTCTCATACCCAGTCCATTATCCGCCAAGTATACCCGTCGGGTATCAGGTATATTCATTAGTTTGTTAAAAAAACTCGTTTGAATTTTTTATGTAGATAAATACATATATACACACAATAAAATATATCAAATATAAAATATATAATATCTCATCCATATAATACCAAAATGAGTTATTGCTCGCTTTCATATATTCAAAATACATATAAAAGAAATACGTTCATTTTCTAAACAATGACGTTAGTTGCTTCGACATTTCATTAATCAACAAGTTACGTTGATTTGTCATGTCATGTTTACAATTAGAATAAATAATTGATCGTTAAAATAAGAAACAATATAATATTTAGGACTTGAGTATATATCTACCTCATAACTATCTTTATAGTCACGCTCAATCGTTTTATAATATACATCAGTTTCTTTAGTTACTACACTTATAAAAAATGAAACACAGTTAATATATAAAGATAATGGAAAAAACTTATATAAGAAAAGTAAAACAATATAAATATATATGTATATATATTTATGAAATATTTCAGGTATTGTTTAGGATAATATATCGGGTAATCCAGGCCGGATATTAAGCGGGTATCAATTAATCTCATGCCCGTACCCGAGCCTGAATTCTTTTTATTTATTAATCTCATATCCGGTCTCATACCCGAATATCCGGGCCTATATAAGATCCGAATGACTTAGATTTCGGGTATACCTGTTAAGTCTGGACTTTTTTTACCATCCTACCGCCTGTAGACAGATTGGCCTGTAGACAAATTGTGAAGGACTTTTCCTTCAAAAATGAGTTTTATGTTTTCACATCTACTGAAAACTAAAAAAAATACTTGACAAAAGTGCAATTACGCAAACATAATGAAAAAGTTTCATCTTATTTATATCTATTTCAGTTTCATACAAGTTAATGCTCTTTAAGTCTTTAAGTCGTTATATAAGTTGTTGAACCAAGTCTTATAGATTTTAATATAATCGTCATAGCGTGCGGGTTTTACAACTAGTTTACAATAGAAGTTAAAAATTTATAATGTTGTATAACAATTCAGTATCAAACAAATCCATAACAATCTAATCTTAAACAGATAAATTCAAACAAAAAATAATAAATTTAGTTCCAACTTTCATCTATTTGAAAAATAAGGATTAAAGTGCATAACCAAGTCTTATAGATTTTAATACACACGCCACAATTTGTGATTTCACAAACTAGTTCAAAAAAAAATAAAAAATTTATAACGGTGTATAACGATACAATCTCAAACAAATCCATAATAATCTAATCTCAAACAAATAAATTCAAACAAAGAATAATAAAGTTGACGATAGCCATGCACCACCGGTGTCCGTGTTCCCGAAGGCACCCCTCTCTTTTAAGAGGATTCACGGCATGTCAAGCCCTAGTAAGGTTCTTCGCTTTGCATCGAATTAAACCACATGCTCTACCGCTTGTACGGATGATTAAAGTTGCATGTTCATGTTTAATCTTTCATCTCATGGTCATTGTCTGTTTTCATTTCAGCCGACAACTTTATAGAAAATATTTTTGCATTTGTATTATGACTAAAAAGTATCGTATATTAAATAATGAATGAATTATCACCAGCTTCTTTTCTTCAAATTACAAGTTTTCAAGTTGTTGTCTATAATTATGAGAATCTTGTAGATCTGTTGAAGACCACCGCAACTAATTTTGTAAGCAAACCAACAACTCAACGGTTATTGATATAAGAAAACTTCTATATTTATCTATAACTCTACCACCGATATTAAATGCCGACTCGGATACAACGATGGAGATAGAAATTGCTAACACATGTTTCGCAAGTTGTGAAATAATAAAAACATTCTTTACATTTAACTTCCACCATCTAAGGACATCATACGTATAAAATCATTTTCTTAACTCCATTACCAAATAAATATCAACCTCAATCTTACTAACCCCTCATCCACATCTTTCCTCTAGACTTTTTTTAATCCTTCCTCTAGACTTTTTTTAATAATATCCTCCAAATCAATAACATCCTTATCATTAACTACGCTAGAAGATGACGATAAAGTATTTTTTTCCCCTTACTTTATGCATCTTCATCTTATAACTATCATAAAGCTCTACTAACGCCTCTTCAACTAGTTCCTTACATTGATTGTTTTTTTCTTCTTTTCGAGATATAACATTTTATTAGAGATAGTAGAGCTTTATGATAGTTATAAGATGAAGATGGATCAAGTAGGTGAAAAAAGAGTACTTTGTTGTCATCTTCTAACGTGGTTGATAATGAGGATATTATTGATCCGGAAAATAGTTGCCAAAAATATCTCGAGGACGAATGTGGAAGGGCTAATAAGAGTGACTTTCATATCTATTTGGATGATGGAGTTGAGAAAAAGGTAAAAGAAGATGATAAATATGATGTCCTAGGATGGTGGAAGTTAAATGCAAAGAAATTTTCTACTCTTTCATAGCTTGCTAAATATGTTTTAGGGATTCTTATCTCCATTGTTGCATCTGAGTCAGCATTTAATACCGGTGAGAGAGTTACAGATAAATACAGAAGTTTTCTTACACAAAAAAACGCAAGTCATTGATTTGCTTAAAAGATTGGTTGTGGTGATCGTCAATGGTTCTACAAGATTCTCATCTTCATGTATAGCTTGAAGACTTGGTAGATAATTTGAAGAAAATAGAAGATGGTAATAATTTATTTATTATTTAATATATGATTTTTACTTATAATACTAAAGCAAATATCTTTTTATAGAGTTAGCACCATAAATGAAAACATGCAACAACTATGTAGATGAAGATTGGGATTAAACAAGGGCATGCAACTTTAATTTGTATTGATTAAATTTATTAACTTTTGTTTGAATATATTTGTTTGAGATTTGATCGTTATGCAACTTTATGCATTTTTAACTTTTATTTTCAATGTTATTATTTTATAATAATTTTACATTGTAGCTCATTTAGACCGAAGTGTACACTAGTCAATTAATCTATAATGAAAAAAAAGTAAGCTCAGAGTTATATTATGGGTTTCTTTTTCGGTGCAAAAATTCAAAGCCCATGTAAAAACTGAAAAAAGCTAATCCAAATTGAACCACAAAACCAAAAAACGAAACAGAATGGATTTCAAAACCATAAAAACCGACTTAAACCAACCCATGCACACCCGTAAACCATTATAATCAAATAGAGAAGAAAACAAGACTAACCTGGAGCAATTTAATTTTTCTGACTGTTCCATTCATAAACTAGCAACGCAACACCTTTAGCTTACAATCAAGAAACTAACATAGAGAAAACTAATCTAGAGCCATTCTTATAAACTCATAAACTAGCTATGCAACACTACACATTGGATCCAGGTCTACTATCTACATATGATCAAAGGTCTTAAATGTTTTCCAGGTGTTTTTGAAAACGGTTTTCAAGTTTTAAAGCCTTCATGATTTCTCCATGTTACTGCTAGTAGCCTAGTGCAGTCAAGCTTACTTTATATACATACATACACACACATATACAAGTCCTTAATTCTATTGTATAAAATGCGTCATACTGTTCTTGCTAAGTTCAAATGAGTGCCAACGATCCAGTTTGTGGATTTAATTTTGCTACTTTGAATCGGTTCAGGATGTCGATTGATGAGATGAACACATTTTTCTTGGATTTGGTTTTATCATCAAAATTCAAAAGTAATATAGCTGTAGATCTAACTGTATTACAACCCAAATAATTTCTTTTTAACGATGGAATAAAATTCAGAATGCAATAGGAGGAGATTTATAATCATAACTTACCACTAGTCTGCTCAAATTAGCTGCTAAGGCGTTTTCTAAGCACATCTCCGGCGCGCTGCTCGAATTTTGGTAGGACCCAATCATGCTGAACTATGTCTAGACCATCTTTTTCTGCACCTAAACTCTGCAAATTGAATGGAAAAAAAATCAACATTCATTTGCTAATTATGCAAAATGACATGTTTTTATGGGACTGAAGGACACGGTTTTGACCAAAGTCATGACGAAAGAACAAGAAACTGTAAAGTGAAACAACCACAGAAACTTCAAATTTTGATACCTTTAACCTTTATAAATGCAGATTTAGCCAGGTAATCATTAACCATATGTAGCACATAAGGACACGCCTAATGGACCATATGGCATAAACATCGCTCAAGAGTTGGGTTGCAAAGGAGCAAGAACCGTAACTTTTGGTTGGGTTGACCCAAAACACTGTTTGTCCACTTTTGTACAAGAATTGTGTTTAGTGTGATTGCAAAGTATAAGTCATTATAATTACTTTGCAAAATTTTGAATAAATAGATTTTGTAGGGTGTTTTATAAATACATCTTGGGCAACTTTTTTTAATCAGGATTTGGATTGAGTGGGTTTCTCTCTGAATATAAAGAAAATGAATTGCATGTTTACAGATTAACTGAGCAGGATATGGATTGAATGGGTTTCTCTCTTAAGGCATGGCTACAACGGCCAAGTTAGCCATGAATGGGACAAAAGTATTAGCTTTAAGAATACAAGTGAATCTCAACTTCTTAATCAGCCTATGGCCTGTCTATTAGCCTCCCCCACACAAGATGTTCACTTTTATAACCAATTTGAACTAATTTACTTAAGGTATGCCTTAATTCACAATCCTATTATTTGGACTAAAGAAATTACGAAATCATCAACCATGCTTCTCACGACAAATTAAAACACTTGTGTCAAGATATTTAGCTTTATGCATGCTTGTGAATTGTGATAGTAGAACCATTCAAATATGTATACCTTGGATGGATCAAAGCCAAATCCACTCATTTGCATCATACGTTGTGTATCGTCTGTAGCTGCATTGTTAATTAATGGCAAGAATAGGTGAATAGATGGTCACAAAATTAATGGTGTGATTAATATATAAAAAAATATTAACTAGTAAGAATTTAGAAGTTCAACGCACATACCATTTTCCTCTCCCAGGATGAGACTAAACAAACCTCTCAATCCAAACAGATTAAGGAAGTACCTGATAAAGATGAAACATTTACCCTCAGTAACTTCAGCTAGTATTATCGATTTATGAAAAAGAAAACGGAGAAGGCCAACTTTATAAATGCTTAATGGCATACCAAGAACGACTGCTAACATAGCTGACATCAACAGTACTCAAATCAATCCCGTTCTGTAACATGGATCTGAACCTCTGGGTCAATGGAAAGGGTATCTTTGCTGGACAAACAAACACGTGAATTAAGACTCTCACAGCATCATTTCCAAGTAAATGCAGCAACCAATATCAGTTTTGATCAATCAATAGAATTGAAGTAACAAGAAATAGTTTACAAAAAGAAAAAGTGCAAACTATCTGTTGGAGAAAAGGTAAAAGCACAAAGTTGCATGTTAAAGGTACAACAGAAGCAAAAAAGGGGCATACCTGCTACAAACCCAGAAAAGAAGAAGTTAACCCATGCAAAAGTGAGGGTCTGCTCAAGAAGAAAAAAGGAAGGGGGAGCAGGGGTTACGATCAGATCTCATATAGAGGATAACAACAGTTTTGTTAAAAGAAACTGATTAACAATTCAGCATACCTGTGGTATGATCATTGAAAGATTCTTCTTCATCATATCCATAGCCATGTTCGGATCAGAGAGCATTTGTGCCTGTGGATTCTGACCCTGGCCCTTGGGAACATGAAGTAAACCATTTTCCTGCAAGTAAAGAGCAATACCATCTCATTATCATACGAATTCATATGCATTAATATATAAAAGCTGGAATTAACCTAATCTAAAAAGATAGATTTGAAAGATCTCAATTGAGAGCATCATCTGGATCTTCCTGCTAAGATTGACAAAAGACCACGGACACGAGACTTTCCAAAATCATCTAAACCCAAACCAAGGAAAGAACTTGATATTTAAACAGGTTTGAAACAAGCTTCAACTACCTAACAACTTTTTGATCCAATTTCATTACAAATAAAACTACTTTAGCAGATGAGAAGCAAGAAAGCTGGAAACCTAAACCATCCTTCCTGTTTGTCACAAAGTCAACCCCCTTCTTAGAAGTCAAACTAAATATCTCTTCAAAACAACATCAAATGTATACATCTCAAAATTTAGCTCACAGCACGTAAAACTAAAATGAAACCCCTTTGCAACTCTACACATTTACTGTAATATTCAACTCTAAACCAATCTCAAATCCCTCATTTTACCCAACGATTATGAATGAAACACTTACAGGTCAAATCAAAAGGCATACCTCATTCGTGTAATACAATTTCCGAGCACGAAATGCCTTGGAAGGTATGAAATTAGCAGCGGCTCGTAAGTTTCGAGCCCTAATTATAACCTGACTAGAAATCCACAAAATTTAATGCAAAATAAGGTCATGTATGATTGGAAACGGATACATGTTGATGATCGAGAAGGAAGATATAATATAACGAACCCTTCTTTGATGATTTTGGAATCGGGCAATTGAGTGGTGCGCATGAGCTTGGAGACGAAGTAACGAAGCACTCCGATGAGAACCATGACTACTGATAGGGGTATTAGCACCCAGTCTCTGATTGCTGTGTCCAAAACTAGATCCTCCGCCATTGTTGATCGATCAGATTTCTGTGTCGATCTGATTATGAGACTCTGAGTTCCGTCTCTATATAACCTCTCTACGGGCGCGTTTATTATTTATGTATATTTTTTTTACATTTTATTTCTTCTTCACTAGAACTATTTTTTTTAAATATTAAAAAAATACAGAGAATATATAGTATTTCTTCAAACTCAAATATAAAAATACTAAAAAAATTATAGAGAATTTATAGTATTTCTTCAAACTCAAATACAAAGCGAACAAATATTTTTTTGACTCCTTCACTCACATTCATACCTTAAATTTTTTTAATTTACATTAACAAAAATTTAAAGAATGGATTGTGAATGCTCTAACCGACATTAACAACAGTGTGTCATTTTACATTTACATCCCTATCATTTAATAAAAATAACTATTTTTGTTTGTTTTAAGTTTTTACTTCTATAAAGTTCTTCGTCATGTTATCTCAAACCTTAAATTATAGAGAACTAAACTCATCCCTCAGTATTTTATTTTTTGACAATTTATCATATCATGTATAAGCGGTTGTGTTTAGAGTGGAGAGAAAATGTAATAAAATAAATAAAAAATTATTATTTATTTAAAGTAGGAAAATATATGGGGAATGAGATGCAAGGGCTTTAAAAAAAATAATGAATAAAATTAGTAATTTGATTTTTAGTTAAATTATAGACATGGAAATACGGAAGCTATCATGAACGTTCACTTATATAAATTCGAATTTGATTGGGCTTAAACTCTAGACCTCAAATCGAGCAACACCACACTAAGATTATCCGTAATGAATCACCATTCCACACATTCTTATAATAACATCAACTTCACTCAACCACTGTGAGACTTCATACATTCAGTGTCACATCAGCGTCAGTTCACCCAACACACTATAGTGGACCCGCTTCACTCGACTAAAGGTTTGATCTACCGCCTGAGTAACGCTCCTCCCTAGATTCTAGGGTATATTATCCACCTCCAAACTATATGATGGATAAACATTGCCATCCCCACCACCACTAGTGAAGTCCCAGTCATCGTCGGTAATGACATCTCACTTCCCTCTGGGACATTGCAAGGAACTGACTCATCCTTCACCGTGTTGGGAATACATGTATCCGAATCTTCATCACCATCACCGCGAGAACTTCATTCCTACAATTAATGACAATCGATTCCTCAATCATTTTCCACTTATCTGTAAGAACGCGACAATGTTTGAGCTTATTTCTGCAGATTGCCAAGAGAAAGAAGAAGGCCAAAGTAGACGATCAAATGCGATACCAATCGCATCAAAGATTTGATTACATCACGGTTGAATCAAGACCTCATGAAAACACAGACCGACAATTATGTCACATTTGAAATCATGACATTTCCAATAATTTAAGTGCACAAAAAGTTTTATCCCATGTAGCCCTCCAGGTAAGGAGAAAATCTGTAACGTCCTCATGGTTGCTAAAGATCAACATCAGTCTGAGACCCCCCCCCCTCCCTAGATCGTAATTGGTCTTCAACCCTCCGTCCTTAAGAATCACCTTGGCATTACAGAGGTGTACGAGCATCCAAGACATTCATGATTATAGAAAACATCATTTACATATGTCCAAAGACTATGAGAGGGGGACCTTTCTCATGCAACTAGTGTTAACATTAATTCTTAAAAGATTTCTTACCATCAACAGGATCCCATGAAACCCCATGATAGTGCGACTACAAGTTAGATTTAGTCATTTTTTAAATGACCTTCGTCAGAGCCATGTCACATTGTCTTCTACTAGGATTTCCCTAAAATGCAAATGGGTTTGTGTTTGGGTATTAGAGTACTAGACTATGGTTAACCTTCAAATTTTGACCAATGGTAATTCGTCACGCGACGATCTCAATGGATGCCACGTGACATGAATAAAATATTAGTTTTCTTTTTGTTTCTTATCAAAACGTAACAAATTTAACATATGAGTTGGTGGTCTAAATCGTCTTTTAAAGTGTTTTTTTGTTTTGTTTTAGTTTTATACCGTTGATTTCAGGTGTTTAATTTTTTTAGATTGCATGAAAGTCTTTATTATTATTTGTTTTATATCGTTTTTAAATCGTTCTATTAGTTTTACTTTTGCACCGTTGTCTTTAGTTATCTGTCTGTTTTGTCACATTTAATTAGGCTTCTAATTTTAACGTCTATTACGTAAATTTTTTTATTTATTTTTTTTAGAATTAACGTTCACAATATTTTATATATTCACGTTATCAAGACAACTTACTTGCTGATAGCAAAATCCAGTCAACAAAGACGGAAAAATAACAATAAAGGTTTAGCAGCCAAAAATTACAACACGATTGCGAAGGACACTGGTTTCCAAATCTTCAACGTTAATGGTGGAGCTCTCTTAGAACAGAGAATTCGATTTCATTTCAATGGCGCAAATTCTAAGCATAAGCCACCTAAATTCATCCAAAACCCTACCCACCGGATCCTGTCTCGATGCTCAATCAATCAATTTGACTCGCCGCCCTCAACAGATAAGGCATAGCTGGAGCTCTCTACAACGTGACCTAAAATCCAACGGCAAAATTTACTGCCTATTCTCGGATAATCGTAGCAAGGTATTATTATTATTATTGTTATTATTGTAAACTGCGTTTATTTTCAATCTTACTGCACATACTTCTTTTATGAATTGTTACAAATCAGGAATTCAGAACTGAAATGTGGAACTAGTAATTAGGGTTAGATTTTGCAAAAGTAAGCTATGAAAGGTTATGAGTTGCTAAAATTAAAGATAAATCCATTGAAATGGAACATGTGTTGTGAGTGAAAGATATTAGAGTCACTCTGTGAATAAATACTCCAGGAAATAAGGAATTGTGTATGGTTTTATGAGGTGAAGAGCTACTGCTACTAGACTCAGGTGTTCTTTACTTTGTGATACTTTTACATTCAGATTTTCATTTGAAGAATTGAAGATGCCTGGTATCTTAGTCATGTTTCTCTATAAATGTTTCTCTAATTATTTGGTTTTTGTCAGTCCTAGTAATTGAAACTTTGCAAGCCGGATTGTAGAACTCTTTGCCTGCTGGGTTGTATTACTGAATGTATATGCACATTCCAGGAGTGCTTAAGAGCAATGTTTTGTTTGGTTTTGAAGTACTTAAAAGTAGGTGTGACTTCTATCGAACAAGTTCTAAATACCCTCATAAAAGTTTTCGTTTTTTGTAACTTGTAAGGAATCGTGATTTAGTCTTTGAAACGATGATTATCTCCCGGGGGAAATTGATTTAAGACATATGCATATCACACCATTGTTTGTTGGTGGTCTTTCCCTTTCATGTTGGTTCTTACATAACCTATTCTGTTAATTCTGTAAAGTGTGATATATAAGGGAGCTTAGTCATCGTTTTTTTCTCCTTTCTTTTTCAATAGCTGGTGAAGAATTTGTCACCATTGTTTTGTGAAGCTCATCTGTTGTGGTTGAGCTCTCTTTAATTAGAGGCCAACTCCATAAGAAGTTTCTTGATACAACCATTTTATCTTATGGTACAAGGCATCATGATTCATGAGTTTACCATGGTGAATTCAGAGAGAGAATATGTACGAAGAAGATAGAGAAATAATCTCTCATTAACTCGTAAAACGTCTACTATGAAGTAAAGGCACCTGTTTATATAACTTACACTAAGAAAGAGGATTAACTAAATTACTAAACTCAAATGAAGTCTTTAAACTTCTACTCTGGCTAGTAGCTTTACACTTTGGACTCTTTTCTTTGGATCTTAACTACAATGCTAATTTAGTTACATTTGTACTAGCATGAACGACTCAATATATACACTTTGTGACTACAATATAATTAACTTTTCTAAACACATTCACGTAATGCTTATTCATCTTTTGCTTGCCCCCAAACAAATTTTCTCGAAACACTACCACAACAATTGAACAAATACGTCAAAGTACCCCTATACCTATACGAAAACGGACCTGTTAGCCAACCCACCCATATTGTCACCTCTATCTGAAATTGTACTTTTGTTGAACTAGAGATGACAAAAATATCTAAGTCCGCATAACATTGTCTTTTTCAACTCTTGCTAAATGTTTTTGTTTTGTTTTGCACCTCATTTGTTTCAGGATCAAGCCAAAAAAGCCCTAGAAGGTGCACTTGGTGGCAAGAAAATAGAGTTTGAGAAGTGGAACAAGGAAATAAAGAAAAGGGAGGAAGCTGGTGGAGGTGGTGATGGTGGTGGTGGGTGGTGGCGCAAATACTTTGGTGGGTCAGATGGTGACCATTTCTGGCATGAAGCACAACAAATTGGTCTTACCCTCTTAGCACTTGCTGTTGCGGTAAATAGACTATTCTTCAACTTTTAAGTTTTAATGGCCATTTATGACAGTTATCTTTCCTTTTTTTAGTTGTTTTACTTGCTGTTGCGGTAAATACACTATTCTTCAACATCGATGATTTTCAGCTAGGCTTAATGTTTTTTGACATCCGAGTTACCGCAGACCCTAACTTATGTATATTTATGCATTGGTAGTTTCTGATACTTGCAAAAGGTGATGTCCTGTTCGCTGTTCTCCTCAAACCACTGCTGTTCACTTTACGAGGCCCAAGAAATGGATTACGTTACATATCATCAAAAATCCGTAGACAGGCATCTCCATCCGCTTCTAACGTTAGTGAACAAGAATCATATGCTCGCAATTCTGCCAAAGAATCGGTTGCTAGCAAATGGGCTAGTGATTCATAGTTGTCAGGTTTGTTTAAATTCACCATTAAAGTTTTGTTCTATCATAGTTTCGCTTCTACCAAAAATGCTTGAAGTCATAAATTCATTTTATGGAACGCGTTCAAGTCGCGTTTAATGTTTACTTCTTACAGTCATCAAGTTCTTTACATGCCTTTTACTTGGTTAAAGTAGCTTGTACACCATGCATAGTCATAGATATTTGTACTTTGAGTTGGTTGTAAACTTGTAATGGTGTCCATTGGGAAGAACTGCTATGAAAATATACCTGGTTTCCAAACCGGACTGTAAACTGAAAACCGGGCTGCATACGAGAGGGTTAGGTCAAAGTGGACCATCTTGCTCTATTTGTTTATATCGTGTTGGTGCGAACAGCAGAGCAGGTGGTAAAGAAAAAGTGTACATTATGATCACCACAAGCCATGTGTACAATTGCAATAATTTTGTTATGACTACGTTAAATCGATATTTTCTGGGCATCTGTAAGTGTTGATGCTATGGACTCGAGAAACAAAGCCAGTGCTGCCCACTTTTGTATCCGGCACCAGGTATTGCAATAGGGGGACGATGTTCCCGTTCACCCCTATCTCATGCTTTTCGTGAATTTATGACAACTAGGGGGAGTACTTCGTGCTTCATCCTCTCGAGATTTTTCAACATAGACGGTGTTCTCGCCAGGTACTATGGAAAGCATACTACAAAGTAGTTGTACACTCACTTAGTTAGATTTTAATATATCACGGGCCTTCTGGGTTAGTGGTAGTCTGATGACTTCTCCTATGAGAGGTCGCCGGTTTGAGCCTCGACGCTTTCGTTGAGGGTGTAGTTTTACCCGGTAGGGTTTCCACCTATGGAGGATTTTCGAGTTCGACCTAAAGCGTCGAATAAATGGGGTCGGTTAATATCCTATCAGAGGAAGACTCGAAAAAATTGTTGTTAAAAAGAAAAGTTTATTTTAGTATGTGTTATGTTTAGTTATAATATGTTCCCTTGATGTTTATGTTGGGATTTTTTGTGTTCATTGCTACGTGTCCGGTTTATTCTTGTTCACTTGTTTCTATCAAACACTTGATAAATAAAACATAACTAGTACGTGTTAAGGCATTGTGGCTTTGAATATAGTTCATGTTATTTTAACATTTGGCGAATTCATTGAAGACGAAAGAATTTCATTAAAGTGCGAAATGCCTTTGAAACTTTATATAAAGAAGAGAAAACCAGTTACATATTGCGGTTTGTGATATAATGATGCACTGGCATTCAAATTTTCAGAATCAATTAGTTTCAGTTATAGAAGGTTTCAATTATTAGAAAATATGGTCTGTTTAACTCGGTTAATCATTGGTCCGCAATTTTAAAAGAAGGCGGATTCAAGATCGATAAATCTGTCATAATGTAAGTTATTAGAAAATTTGATTCGTTTATCTCGGTTAATCATTAGCCCCCCAACTTTAAAAGTAGGTGGATTAAAGGTTGATACAACTAAAAATACAGGCAATCAAGTATATGCCACGTCTGTTTAAAAAAAAAAAAGTATACGCCACGTAGTCAATCTAACACTCACTATAAATGTGTGTAATAATGTTTGTGTGAAGGTAGCCGGTAAAAACTAAGTGTAGATATTGTTTTTTGTTGAAAAATTAAAAATCATTTTTCTTACCTTCACACATGTTATAGCTATCATTAACGCCCATCATACCCGTATCACGTCAAAGGTAATGTTCAAGGCATGAGCAAAGCTTGAAATTTCTAAGAGGTATCACATAAATAATATTTTTAAGGGTAGCACACTTATAAAAAAAACCAAAAAAATTAAAAAAAAAATCACTTTAGGAGTGGTGCTTGTCACCCCTAGACCTTAACTAGGTCCGCCCCGACTCAAGGAGTGATAGCGATGCCACACGAAAGTATCAGGCCTCGTTACAAATAGGTTTGTCACTTGTAAAAAGTAAAAAAAAAGTTAATTGTTGGTTTTAGTGTCGGTTTGGTTCGGTAAGAGATAACTATAAAAAAAGCAGTTATAAAAAAATCATAACCAAACCATCAGTTTCCCAATTGATTCAGTTATTCTGGTTGTGTTTGGATTATTCGCTCATCGCTTCGTAACACAGTGATCTTGTTCCATTATAGGGTGTTACAAACTATAAACTATAAAAAGAATTTATAAATAAATATATTGTGAAAGTATAATCCTTGAACTGTAGTGCCAGCAAAGAACCTTCCAACAACTGTTTGATAAAATTCTAAAGTCTAAACAAAAACATACTAGGATATTTTACACCAAACTACAAGTTGAAACAAACCCTAATCTTGTCAAATCATAATTCGAAACCCACATTAAAGAAAACAAAATCGGTCTTGAGAATAAGATGTTACCTGCACGCGGGTCCCAAGATCCGTTATCTAACTCGACCCGCCTCGCATCTTACTGTGTCTTCGGCTTCTCGATCTTCACATAGGGAACAACTCCCATAAAATAGACAACTTTCGGGCTCCATTCTCGCTGTTGGGCTCGACAGAACATCAAGAAGGTGTTTGCAAAGTAAGAATTGAAGCCCATGAAGACATGCCACAAGGCGTGACCTTGCGGGTTGATTGGCCAATTCAAGATCTGGTTGCAGCAGAACCGGTCAACCAACCAGCAGAGACTACCGAGCAAAAGGGTAGCCAGATAGAACTTTGCGAGCCTTTTTGCGAGTATATCTTGCGTGTATATGTAGTATTTGTACACCCGAGGAACGCACAGTAGGCACAGCATCACATAATGAACTTTGAACCCGATGTCAAAACGGATCACGGAATGGAGGACAGCGAAAGAGACACCGTACAGGAAGACGAATGTAGGCATCGTGCTACGGTAGTGCCAGTCGGGCGAGTAGAGGATGTAGATGTAGAGAAGCATTTCCCATACCATTGGAGTTTCATCACTTTGCTGTTGCCTGCAAGAAATAATTACCCTCATAATCAACTTTTAATAGCTAGCAGAAAAGGTGCATTTATTCTCTCAAAATTGAATTCAGAAGTAGTTACTAGTTACTTCTTAGTAATGCGAATATAGAGAGAACCACACACTTATTATTAGAGGTGTTCACAGTCCGGTTTGGCCTCTTTTGAAGAAAATGCTAGGCCAGTAGGTCGAACCACCAACTACTGTTACAAAAAATACAAACTGGCCGGTTTTTACGGTTTGAACTGGTTTTTTATTTTTTCAAAATCATTGGTTTGTATTAAAATTTTATAATGACAAAGATGGTTTGTTAGTATAAGACATACACATAATGCCATATCCCCAAAATGAAAAGGTAGATTACGCTAAACATCCAGTTCCGTTAAACCGAAAAATCACAAAAACCAAAGCATATAAATCTCGAACAGGCCAAACACAACAACTTGCTTGGTTTGGACGGTTCGATTATTTTCAACAGTTTATGAACACCCCTACTGCAGAGACACATAACAAGAATAAGGACATTCACATAAACACATACATAACATTCACTAGCATACGGGACACCTTTAATGTGGGTTAAACCTATTATTATTAACAATGTTATTGCCTTCGTATCTAAAGAGAGAAATCTCAAAGTACGGGCGCAAATCTTGTTACCAATGGCTGAATATGAATATAGTATCTGACAAAGCCAAAAGGTATGACAAACGATCAGACCATAACATTCGTACAGACAATCCTTCATGTCCCACCACCTCACTCACTAAATTGTTTATAATGTTCTTTATACAAACAAGATGACACAAAGGGAACATATAACATATTCAAGATCATATGAATTTTGAGGCAAAACTTATGTGTCAAATAACCAAGCCAGAGTGGTTCACAATGACTTGCATTAAAACAAATATTTATTCCCAAGACAGGTTGATTTGACCATTAGCAAGTAGCAACTGCCATTCTAATGTATTTATGGAACTCTAATAAAAAGGTAAGAGGTGCTAGGGCAAGCTTGGGTGTTTAGGGGATAGTTTGCATGCAACTCCATACATGAGAGTATATATAACACAAACTTACCTCCTCATGCAATAGTTGGAAAATTAAAAATATATAATTGAACAAGAAATAAGTTAACTAGATGAAATTTTCAACATATAATTACTTGGACCGTTGACCACGAGTAATTGATTCATATAAGATAAAATGTATTTCTTTAAATTAAAAAAATAATATTTTCAATGTCTTAAAAAAACTCTCATTTTACAAAAAGTTAAATTTTCCTATGCCCTCTGTGCTAAATTTAGCACGGAGGGCATAGGAAAAGCAAGACGGGCAAAAAAAGCATGTTGCAAATCGTTTACTTACACATGTTGCAGTGTGGCGTGATACATCATGCTTCCAACTGCAAGTGCCATATTTGATAAGTGCAGGACACTAAATCTCTTCTCAAAACGTTGTACCAATGAACTTAGAAGGCCGATGAGTGCCAAAAGAATGCATGGAATATTTGAGATGGTATTATAAAACTCAGCAACGTATGAAGAAAAGACATAATTCTTCTCACACCATTCATGGGAGGATGTGACCGGACCCCAAAAGCTTGATATACCATCTGCCATATAAATGTAAACGTTCTCACCAAGAAATAGTCGCAACTATATCATCACCTTCAGAAACTCGCTTGGACTAGTACAAGCATCAACTGATATACGTCACCTGCATATCAATAAGAATTTTGATTTTCAGCAGTCAAACCTTGGGAACCATCACGGAAAAAAGAAGTAAGTTTCTTTATGAAGAAATAAGTATCACTAATCTGAATTACATGAAGAACCAATCAACATTAGCAATTAAAAAAAAATGTGGTCTTAATGTCTTATAAAACAAACAAAGCACACATATACCCTGCAAAATCCCAGTCAAACAGTAGGGTCCAGATAGGGTGTGATGAGAGCAAACCTTACCTCTATTTCATGGGATAAAGAGACTTGAGAAACCCCCGGCTCAAGAAAACCACATTTTCTCTTTCAATATTCTTTGTTTATTTATTTGTCTTTTTGGAAATTACAGATGCATTACAAGAACAAAAACAAGTTACCATACAAGAATTTATCAATAGAAGCAGATAAAAGAACAGGCATGCATAAGAAATCTCTAAAACAAGATTATTAATAGAAGCAAATAAGAAAAACAGGCATGTATAAGCAATCTCTAAGTCTAGGGTAGCTAAAACTACAAACACACCTAAAACTAACAACATAAGACTAAACTCAAACCTAGAAACTAACAGCCACCTGATAAGCGGAATCGACAATTAGAAGGGTGTTGGCGGGCGTGTGTTTTCTGCTGACTGGTCTCACGATTATCGAAACAAAAAAACACAATATGTGGATGATTCTTTAAAGATAAACACAAGAAACACAACTTAATGTGGGACTCATATCAACAGGACAGTTGCTTTTTGATGTCTGAAATCAATAACAGTAATCTGCAAACTACTTCATACCCTAAAACAGCATACAAATTGAGTAAAAAAATGTTCTAAGCCAGTGATTAAGAGCTTCCAATTTCATTGTTAAAACTGATTCCAATACAAATTTCATTAATATTTACGGCATTCAACCGAAAAAACTCAAATATAACGATAAACACAGTAACCATCGTGCAATACAGCATAATTCGAACAAAACTATTAAACGAGGCCATAATTTCATGATTCGACCAGATCTAACTAATCATAAAACGCTAACCAATCTATCAATGAAAGCTGAGATCGTAATTGATGGATCAGAAGTAAACAAAAATCCCTAAATGAACAAATTGAAGAGAAGAACCCTAGATCGTTGCGTAGAAACACATGCGTGAGGATGTAAAAGGCAAATTGAACCTACCTGTCGGAGCATTAGATCGCTGGTGGTATCTGATTGATTGAGAAGAAAATCGATCGGAAAAGTTAGGGGATGATAACGGCGACAACTCGTTTTGGGGGATTCAAGATTAGTCTCAGTCATACACATCTCACTATTTTTGATGTATTTTTTCCTTTAAAGTTTATTCCAAAAGTATATTACATAAACCAAATATAAAATAGATCAACCACTACATAGAGCCTATGTAGATGGAGCTCCATCCACTTATGACTTATACACTTTAAGGCTATAAAATTCTTTAGTGACTCGATAGGCACATGTCAGAAAATATTTAAGGGTGAAACTTTACTACTACATAAGGTATTTAAGGTTTTGAGTCATAGTCAAATCGTTAGTGACTGTTTTTGAAAATAAAAAACAGAAATCGAATATCGTAGAAATTTGAAAATAAACT
>JBCNJP010000014.1:23932972-23985210 GCA_039602395.1 Deinandra increscens subsp. villosa | reverse complement strand
GAACCTTTCGTACTAGTATGGTTTGGTTTGGTTCTATGGTTTTGCGCTTTTCGGACCTTGGGTCTTTAAGCAAGCAAGTAAAATAAGAATAAATTGCACAAATGGTCCATGTGGTTTGTACGAATTTCATTTATCGTTTCTAAACTTTAAAAATATTGACTATGATACAAAGGTTTGCACATTTGTAGCACATATCGTCCTTGATCAGGTCAGTCACCATAACATTATTTATGTTATGTTTATTGTTGTTTGTTTATGAACGTTTATATTTTGATATTTGTTTTTACTTTTTGTTTGCATAAGCTGCTCATTTTAATAACTTAATAAATTTTACTGAATATAAAAAGTTATATATATTAACTAGTTATAACAACCCGTCTATTGTGATGTTTTAATTAAAATAATATGATTCATAACTTTGTATATAATAAGGGGAAAGTGAATATGATATTGTAATGCACCTAAGTTACACGTGAAACTTTTCAAAACTACATTAGTTTGATTCGTAATCACCTGATTTAATCGAATCACTTTCATATTTAGGATTATATTAATATAACCATGTATATTGTTCATCTTATATTTAATTTTTGTGGGTTACAATTTTTGTGAACATCAATTCTCTCTGTTTAAAGAGGTAACTACGTAACCAATAATACTCATCAATATACGAACAAGCCTTCATCTTTGATTTTTTCTACTTATAGTTGAACTTTGAAAATTTGAAAGTTTGTATGGAGAGGTTTTACATTTTTAATGATGCTAAATTAATCTTCATAAATAAAAAGGAAAAGAAAAAGGAAGAACTTAGCAAACCTAAAAAGAAAAAACTCAGTTGCATGATTTTTTTAGTAAAGTTGTGTTCATGCATTTAATGTTTAAGTTGGTTAAGTTTTAGTATAAAATAAGATTGTAAGGAGTCATGAAAGTGTGGTTTGTGGTTTGATTATTAATAAAAGAGTTGTGGGTTGTGTTTTACCAATAAAATTCTTGTGTTTTTGTTTCTCTCTGATCCAATTTGTCTAACAAATCAACCACCATCATATATTTATTCAATCAAGACACAATATCATCATGCATTTTGAATTTCAACAATAAAATGCAAACAATTTCACCATGGTAACCCAGTTTACCCATAAAATGCAAACAATTTTACAATGGAAACTTAGTTTAACTGCATCAACATTTTCGTCATCATTCCTTTAGCGTAGCAGCCTCCTCTTCGTTAAAATAGTCATGTCTGACAATATAATACAATACAACATAACAGGACGATCAACCACCATCACATATTTATTTAGTCAGCACACATTATCTTGAATAGCAGGAAATTTGGCAAAAAGACGATCATTAATAATTTTCATAATAAAAACTATGGCGGGATCAAATGCATTTTCGTTCAAGTTTTGGTTGGTTTATACTAGGGATGTTGAGTATTCAGATCAAATCAGACTTGAAGAAACCAAAATTCACCGCATTCGAAGTATGAATTTAAATTCAGTTCTTTTTTTCAAATAACCTAGAACTTTCAAGAAATCCAAATTCAAGGAACCTGATTGAATCACCTAAAACTTGAATTGATTAAAGCCCCCAATTTATTCGGCTTTTTTACTTCTTACTTCCTAATTTCCTATGTTTCTGCTAAGATAACATCTAGAAACCAGAAAGATAGCAAGAGATATGTATTAACGGAATACAATACGTGAAAAAAGGGTAATCGCATAATTTGACTTACCGGATTTTCCGGGAGAGTTGATACAATCCAGTCCCAGCCATTGCTATATTTACACTTAAAAGGTTCCAGTTTTTCTGCAATCAAGCATTGAAGATGACAAAACTAAGTCATAATCAAGAAATACATATTACACAGTTATGCACGAAGCATGTGACCTAGCGATTTAGCTTTCTTATTTAGTGGCGTCCACAAAATGGAGAACGACAACGAAATACAAACAACACCAGATAGAACCAAAAAGTAGTTGTGCCATCTTTTTGAATTTACATATTTTGTAGAACAAGTAAATAAACAGCTTTAATAAGAAAGTTGAATCTGTCATGAACTCTGCAGCTAACATAAGGTTGGTGCAACCTTTAACATTAAAGATTTAAGAAGGGGTTATGTTATAATATAATAGCATACTTAACTCAATGTTCCCCATTGGTAATCATACCTTGATATGTCCAATTAGCTCATTAAACCAAGTAAAAGTGTCAAATTTTACATCATTTTTATGTCATAAAATAGAAATGGTAGTTGGTAAATGATGAAAATGGAATCGGTCTAATGACCAAATCAAGAGGCATTAAAGTATAATTACAAATGTGGAATATTAAGATAGTATGCTGTTATTTTATCACAGTACCCAAATAAGAAACCATGCTCCCATATGGGGTGGCTGTGGAGCATAATTGTAATTTAATTTGACTCTTTTGCCCCCAAGAACCTATGTAGTAGGGGGTGTACACAGACAATTGAAACCAACCGAACCACCTAAGCTGAAGCAAGTCAACCGGTTTAGCCAGTTTGAAATTTATACAGGTCAGTTGAAACCAAGCGAACCACCTAAAATAGCAATGTACTTCCTTAACGGTTCGGTCTACCATTTGGAACTTGGAACCGGCCATGCAACCTTATTTATTTATTTCAATTTTTGAATATACGCAGTTATGTAAATGTATTATAGTCCTAAAGTATATTGATCATCTGAAAACTTTTAATACAAATTAATTATTTTTAAAAAATGGTTCGAACCGCCAAACCAGTCGGTCCTCCCGACCCACCCAACCTGGCTGATTTTGTTTGTTGTTTTCCAAACTACAATTAGTGAATCCGACCCAGAATTTTTGTCATAACCAGCCAAACTGGATCGCGAACACCAGGGCGGTCCGCAGATTTCAAATGTTTTGTGAGACAAGTAAAAATAAGCCCCTTAAAATAGAAACTTCTATATATAAACAAATTTAACTAGTACTATAATAATTGTTATAGCAATAAACAAAATCAATGGGTACAAATAGATTTGGTGCAATTGATTCGGTGTAATCAACAGTCAATTTTAAAATCATCAATAAAACTCGATTTTTAATTTTTTAAACTTAATTGGGGTTAATCAGACCCCCTCTAGAATTTTTATTGGGTTTTAAAATGTTTATTAATTTATTGGATTCCTCTAGAATATCTAATTTCTAATAAGTTTCTAATTTCTTTATATATATTAAATCGAGACCCATACCTAAACGACAAAAAATAGGGCCCCCTGAAAGTTTGGGCTATGAGAGGTCACCCACCCAACACACCTTCATGGCCGGCGTTGTGAATACTCCCTACATTATGTAGCTTTTAAGCTAAGAAACAAGTAGTGGTCCATAGAAAACCACTAAACACGGATCAAACCTAAATGTCATCATGATTATTTAGTCAGTTCATTGTAAAACATAAGCATCCATAACTTCCATCATTCTAGAAGATGATGCCATTTGAAAATCTACGAGTTTAGAAACAATTTTATTGGACGGATTTTACATGAAATAGTTGATAAGTTGACTTTTTGAGCAAAGCTTAGGCAAGTGCAACTCGACTTGGAACAGAGAACCTCTAATTATGACGGCTTGCAATTTATTGGTATTGTTTCATCATTCTGTGGAAGAAGAAACTAATAGGGGCAAGAAAAAGTGTTGGACATGTAGACAAATCAAGAATGATTAACTATCATTAGTTAGGCTTCCAAGGCATGATTTGCAAGTAATAAGTTCCACACACCTTGTTATATAAGTGGCTCTCTAAGCAGGCCAAATAAAACATCTAAAGATCTAAACATATTTCATTATTTGAAGGTTTAGAGTGACTTAAGGTTGAGTCATGGATTCCTAATTGTATATATTTATTTCATGTGAACTTTATAGAAAACAAATATACTTGAGTTTAATCAATGTTACAAGAATACAAATATGTGATAGGTGGATAACTGAATATTACTGACTCTAAAAGATGGATATAGGTATGTGTTTATGTACGTGTTTGTATTTATACGCACCTCAACAAGCCAAACAATTGAAGAAGAAACTAATATTTCATAATTCCGACATCAAATTTACAAAATTAACTTAAGTGATTCTAGTTTTACTACTAGATCATATTACTATATTAGGCAAACTAATTGCTCTCTTGTTTTTGTTAGCCATAAGATGTAAAGAGAGGGAGAGGGGGGGGGGGGGTTCAGAGACATTTTTCTTGGAAACGGTTAAACACTATTATGATTTTGGTAGCGACAATATAAAAGATGATGAAAACGAAACAGTTCTACCAGGTTTAAGGCCTAACCCCTAACTTGTCATAACAGTTTGTACAATGACCAATGTAAAGCCTTTTAGGGTTTTAAAAAGTACTTTGCTATTTCATGAGACTACCATGTCAGCATTTTCACCGGTTCAACAAGTTATCACGTGACCAAATCGAAACAGTTGGTACAATCACTAAAATGGAACATTTGAAAAAGTACATTGCACTTTTATGAAAAAATCCCATAAATATCTAGTTGTTCATCATCATTATTACATGTCGGTGGAGTCATCAGGGTCTAGAAGTCAATTATTTGTCTTATTTGATGTTATGATAAATGTCAAGCATTTTACTTTTGCGTGCCAATGTGGTACAGATAGACATATAGAGTATAATTATTTGACTTACCGGAGTGATTACCATGCTGTAGCGAGACCAGATAACTCCAGTGGCTGTGACAGCTGCAAATAAATGATAAAAAGGTCAAGATCACACCAGCTGTGTGATTAATGCTCCCTCTCTCCCCAAATAAACAATCTATTTCTTATTTCCCAAAATTTAAAACATATTTCTTTCCGAATCCAAATATTTGACGTGAAATTTCATTTTTCAATATCCAGTATGATACAGTCCTGATGCTTTATATGAAGTTTAATGCAACAACCAAAAAAAAACTACTCATTTCTTAGACTAAAAAGTAATCAGCTCCACGCGTGACAAATCAAATACGGTATCTTTATTTGGGGAAGGAAGGAATGAGGATAGAAAACATATGCAAGAAATATAAGATTTGCAGCAAAAAGATACCAAATTGTTGCGGGTATGAAAGCTTCTCAGGTGGCTTGGCAAAATCTGCAATATTAGCTATGCTGATGCCCCACTTAAAAGTTGGAGCCCAGAAATGAACTACAAGAAAACATTAGCATTAGCCAATTAATATATAAACATATATATAGAAATGATCAGTGAAACAATCTTTTTTACAATAGATATTTTCGAAGAGTAAGACAATGAAGAATCTTTTTTTATCTTAATGCTTTTGTTGACTGGTTTACTTCTTTAAAGGTACTATCTTTCTTTAAAATACCTATAGCCCCACATAAATGTATAATAAAATGATTAAAATCTTAGTAACACCAAGGAAGCACACAGACACTGAACCACAAAACACAATGTTAATTTTTCCATTTCCTGCAATTAATGTTGTGGCAGGCATGATTATCTATCCTAACCCTATCACTCACATAGGTCTTGCAAAATAGTAACCAACTACAGCATCAAAACGTTAGCATCACAAAACCAATGACAAGCCTTAATTTAAAAACTTTATAGCTATTTCTATAGTCCTTAAGAATGCTATTTAGGTAAAAGCATGTATACCCAGCAAAACCTCACTCAATAGTAAGGTCTGAGAAGGGTGAGATGAGATACACCTTACCTCTTTCCCAAGGGATAAAAGAGGTTGATGCCACAAAAAACCCAGCTCCAAAAAACTTTCTTTTTTTCGTATTAAATACATATGGCGTGCAAGGAGAAAAAAAAGCAATAAATCAAGTAGCATAAACAGATTAAAGGACACTCAGGCATTAGAAGCAAACTCTCATAGTTCACTCTTACTTATTATCCTTTTACTTCGTAATTGCCCAACTTTTCTTCTTCATTGATCCCTTTGAATTCTTAAGATAGTGGTTCTTTCATTCATAGCATTTACTACCTAGCTTTTCTTAAGAATTTAGCAGGTTCTCGACCAAAATAACTAAGTTTCATGACATCTCAACTGAAGTAATAAAACGAAACCGAAATTGGTATCAAAATACACTAAATCCAGTTCCAATTCTTACAAGTTCATCTCTATTTCTCAAAATCGGATTATTCAATTCACTACACCACCAACACACACAGCTATACTTTGTGCAATCGATCAACATATGAATCAGATCATCGATCCAGGCAAAACGCCCAAAAATTCATAAACGAACACGATGCAGAAAACCTAGTTTCACCTACCCAACTATGATGATTGAAATCGAATATATGAAAAAGGTTAAAGGGAAGCAAGTTACTAGTTTTGGGGCCAGCAGGGTGATTCCAGAGAGCCTGTAGCTTCGATGTCGCCATTGAATTGAATCAAAACTCTCTCTCCCTCTCTAAAATCTTTTTAACAGATATATGCGAAAGGCTTTTGAGGGTCGCTGTGTAGTAGGCGTATGAGATGTTTTATTGTACACGCGTGACCACCTTAGCTCCTCCTGCTCTCTCATTTGACTTCAATCACATACATCATCAAATTAGGAGTGTGCATGGATCGGTTTGAATAGGATTTTAGCTAAAACCGAATTCAAAACCGCACTTCGGTTTTTACAATTTTCAAATCCATTCGGATTCGGTTTTTTCGTTTTCAGGGATTTCGGTTTTCGGTTTTTTACGCTTTGGATTCGGTTTTTTTCGGATTTAAATCTATATGAATTTTTAGGCTCAAAAAACTAATAATATTAAATTTGGGTCAACTTATCTTTCAGTTATAGATTAATTGACTACTGATAGCATTAAAAATAAAACTTTAACATCCATAACGTTGCAAAATGATCCAATCTCAAACAAATACATTCAAATAAATCCAACGATCTAATATCAAAGACTCAAGGATCCATAATGTTGTATAACAACCCAAAATCAAACAAATCCTTAACGATCTAATCTCAAACACTCAAACGACATTCAAACAAAATTAAAGTTCCATAATGATTTAATCTCAAAGATCCTAATGGTTATAAATAAAATTAAATATGAAGCCCTTTAATAATTAAATGGATCGGTTCGGTTTTTTCGGATTTTCTTTTTAGCTAAAACCGAATCCGATCCGAAATTTCGAATTTTAGAAAAGTTCAATCCAAAACCGTCGGTTTCTATTTGGATTCGGTTTTTTCGGTTATTTTGGTTTCGAGTCGATTTTTTCGGATTCTTGCACACCCCTATCATCAATCCCTCTCACAAAACAAAAAGAAGATATTCCTACTCGGTTTTTGATTTTGAAAAAAATTATAATAACATATAGCATATAGATAAAAATAAGCACGTTAAATTTATACATTTGAAATTTTGTTGAATACTATATCTTTAAAGTTATAAGTGAGAAATAAGATTTAAGTAAAATATAATTATAAAGTCGTCCAACCCGTATATACATTATATGTTGATCATATTGACCAGTTTTAATTGAAAATTTTATTTTTTTCTTTTAAGATGACGAGTTTTGGTTGGTGTAGTGTTCGGTCGTCTTTGACCAAATATACTGGGGCGTTGAGGCACGTGAAGAGGTACATTTTTTGAAAGAAAAAAATAGTCAATAGTTATTTTATGGAAATTATTGGTCAAAATGATTATTTTAGAAATTATCATTTTATTTCTCTTTGAATGAGTAGCAATTTTTACACTAGGTGTTCGTTATGAATTTGAACTTTCAATTTTCAAGCGAGGGATATCATTGGGCTAGAGCCATTTAGTGTACATCTCAGCTTTTAATTTATGTATTTCTTTTTTTCTTAGTTATTTATACCCATCTGATAAATGTTTGAACCCCTTTGTAATTATACCAGCCAAAGAGGCGGTGTGCCTAGCAAGGGGTGTCGTCGCACAAGGATATTCTGCCGAGATGGTGCTGCAACAAGCCAACAACAACGGAAGAAACCAGCTTGAGATTCCGCGTCTTATAAAATAAGTTGCTCGCCATAGATGTGCAACCAAGAAGGTTATTTGTTGGAGGTGACACATCCGTGAAGACCACCTACCGTTGATGGCACACCAAGAGGAATCAATCATTCACCGGTGACATATAGCCGATAAAACCACCCGTCGAAGACATGCTTAAATTTTATTATATGTATAGATATGTACTTTTTAAATCATAGATAATGTTATATGTTTTTTATATTAGATCATGCTTAAATTCAATTCGGTTTTTAAAAAACATTCCTACAAACCATTCATGTGAGTTTGTGAGATTTGAAAAGAAAAAGAAAACTATACGTCAACATATTTAATTTTATTAATGTCACTGACACTAATCTTTTATGGTTCTACGCTCACACAACAACGCGTTTTTAGGGCTAATAGCCTAATGCTAATCTATAGGTCAATGAAACAAAGTCTTAGGCTATGTGTAATGGTCAAGCCCCACCTTTGGGCATGATCCGACATATGGCGATGACATGGCAAAGAGGCTTGATCACAATGTGGTGTAGTGGTTTCAAGCCCCCATTAAAAAAGATGTAGAACCAAGAAACCATTACTAGGCTCTTGAATCTCTTCACCACTTTAACTCCTAATAACTTTGCCATCAGACCAAACCCGCACCCTTAACAACAATTATCTAACTTCTCTCATTTATGGGGTTTTAAGTGTGTTAATTCAAATGCATGTTTTAATACTAAGGCTATGTGTAGTCATAATGCCCCACCATGGGGCATTATGTGACATGTGGCAGTGACGTGGCATAGGGGGGTTATAACATCTCAAGTGTGTAACCATAAAGCCCCACTAATCATTACCTAATCATATTTATTTATTTTTTTAGTCAACTAAAATAAAATAAATTATAAAATTTTAAAACTTCAATTAAAATAAAAAGATACTAGTTAAACAAATAACATGACATAAAAAAAAAACGACACATAACATAAAAAAAAAACGACACATAACATAAAAAAAAAAACAACCCTACTAGCCACTCATGTAACTCTTCGCGATTTCCTCCCTAAGTTTTATTGCGATCGTACGCGCAGGCTCGTCATCCGGGAGTGGTTGTCGAAGCTCATGTAAATCTTGGTGCATTATACGGCGTTTGACTAACCCCGTTTGTTCTCGACGCAAACTCACAAATCAAAGGCACGAGCATCCGAACTCTCTCCATCCATTTCGTTTGTTGATTCGGTCCTAGACTTTTTCGAGCGACCCTTTATTTTATTCTTCAAATCAACTTGAGAAAGCCACTTTGGTGCATTTTTAACCACGTTCCAAACCGCGAGGTAGTTAAACGCGGGACGACCGACCCCGTATTCGACAAGCGCTTTTGATTGGACATCTTCGTTGTTTTCACCGCTTTGCCAACCCGATACCATACGGTTGTAAATGCTAGAAAAAAGCTTGCATTTTTTGTTAATATCGGTCCATTTACCCGATATGGAGTCGGGTGGGCGGTATGGCTCATTGGCATTCATCAACTCATAAAACTTCTTTCTCGTCTCTCGCCAAAAAGTTGTCAAGTCTTGGTCGTTAGCTTCAACATTTAAAAAAAATAAATAAATATATATACGATATCAACATTTAAAAAAATTATATAATGCATATATATACATAAATAAAGATTTTAATAACTATTTTTACCAATGATCGGGTTTTCCGAGCAATCAAGCCAAGCTCTAGCTAGCGCCACCTCTTCTTGCTCCGTCCACGGTTGCACTTGTTTCTTCTCTCTCGGCGCCTCGGGTGCCTTCTTTTTGTGTGACCGTTTTTTCCTACCCGCATTTTGTTTCGGTTGGGTCTCGGGCACAACATCATCGTCAAGCGGTATGACGTCGTCTTCGGGAGAAGGTGTCGGTCGAGACGTAGGTGATGGTGTAGGTCGAGGCGAGGGCGATTGAGAAGCTTGAAATGGATTGTTTTGTTGGAAGGTTTGTTGTTGAAATGAGTTTTGTTGTTGGAATGCTTGAAACGGAGAAAAAGAATGTTGAGCAAAGGGATTAAACCCCATGCCTTGCGGGAAGTTTGCTTGAAACGGTTGAAACGGTTGTTGCATTGGCGGTGATCCTAAATTCGCCATGTACGCGAACAACCCGTCATCATCGGGGTTACCGTTCGTACGACGGGGAGGTTGGAAGGGAGTGTTTGATGATGGTCCTCCTCCTTGCATTTTTTTTAAAAAACTTGGAAGAAATATAGTAGTAGAGGAGAGTGAAGTGAAGATGTGTTGTTAAAAAATGGGTTACCACTCTTTTTATATCAAAAAAGTATAACAATTAAAAAAAAAATAAAAAAATTGTATTAAATGCCCAACGTATATATTCCAACGGCTAAATTTTTAAAAGTCAAGGGGGGGGGGAGGCGCCATCTACGTAACGCCACACCCGGAAAAACAACAACATGGCGCCCCGGGGGGTGCCCAGGGGCGCTATATGGGGCGCTATGGTGGGGGGTTGGGTGTTATAACGCCTGATTACACACAGCCTAAAAATTGATCAGAAGTATCGTATATTGTGATTAAAACACATTTAATAGCACAGAAATATCTTATATTGTGATTAAAACACTCCGGGTAGGTTTGATTTTGATTATGTACCATTACCATTAACCAAGAAGTCACATATACAAGTTCATGGTTAAATTTAACAAGTTTGGACACAGAATGAAGCTTTGTGTGAAATTATGCTACTAATATACCAAATCAGACTTTAACTCATTTTATACCAAAAAAAATTTATTTTATACATTTGGCCTTAACGTCATACGATATTCAATCGAAGTTTGCGAAATGACAATGAATATATAGACAAATACTTGAAAATATGTCCTGTCTTGATGATAAAAGACGAGGATAAACAGACTTTTATCTTTTCATATCTTTAAATAGCCGACGAACACGCGGCAACATTGAAAATCGACATCTTGTCAATCTAATCGGGTTCTAAAATCAGTATCTTACCAATACAAAAGAAAGATTAGCCATTGGTGTCTTTAGTCTGGTTTCTTCAGGTTGAGACAGTTATCTGCTGCTTCATTGAACAGCTCCTGCACTTGTTTCAACTCTTTCTCTGATATCAGCAATAAAATGTCAAACCCATTAGACCAAAAGTCTAACATCTTTTATCTACAATTATTTTTATTCTTTTATCATTATTAGTATTTTTTTATGGTTGTTGCTCTGATTCTATTAGCCACCTTTTATGTTATTTGGATTACTAGTTTTTTTTTTTGTTGAATCAGCAACACAACACAACTTTGACCCACTAACCAGTAATTAAAATATATCATGAATAGAGCAATTTACGCAAACCAGTTGGAGCTAACGGCTCTAATTTAAAAAAAAAATCACATTTGAGTAGAACTCTTCACTCCGGACAAAGAAATAGCAAATTGACTCCTTATCCAACGAAGTTGGAGAGTTATTTACTTCTCACTCATCTTTGTTCATCACCACTGATAAACACACTGGCTTACTTGTGAAAACAACTGATTGTAGCTTAACATGGTGAGTACCAAGGCATATGGTATCAAAACCAAATGATGATGAGTATGGCTAGCAACTTTAAAGTCAAATGCTCAAAAGGAAAAAGGACTTAATATGGACATTTTCCAATAAAGATGGTTAGCTTGGACCGGGTTATGAAGATTCTTTTATCTTGTTCATAAACTAGAATAATAACTTTTAAAAAGAAAATCTTTCCAAATATCACACTTTTTATCTAAAAGTGCAGACATGAAGAAAAAAGTTAATATACTTATATTCCCTGACAGGTCTCATGCCCAAACTAACCTGTGACCTATTTAAATGTCCCATTCCCACCCGACCCAACCATTTTGATACCTAAAGCAAACAGGAAAAACAAAAGTTTAGCAAGCCTATCAGATTTGCATATCGAGCACTTGGTGTTTGAAGGTAGATGCTGGATGCTATTATGCCAGATGATTATAATCACGGTAAAGAACTTAACGAGTGTGATAAAGTTTCAATTTGCAGTACTTGGGACAACTATTTCTGATTTTAGGGACAAACTAATCATATTTTGAGACAGATGCAATAATATTTGATGCTAGAGGGTACATGTAAACAATTAGTTGCTTCAAGGAGTCACAATAATCACTCTGAGAAAAGGAGAAATCTGGCTTTTTGTACCCTACCCACCTGTTTGCCACCTCTATGTTATCCCTAAACTTTACTTCAACGCTAATCAATCAACATTGAATACATCATATCTCCCAAAAGCAAACTCAATCCTAAAAGTTATTCTAGTTGTCAAAAACTTCAGAATGGACACAATTTTTAACTCGAAGATGAGCTATTTGATTTTTTAAGTCAAATACTGGAGGTGTAAGTGTAATTTGTGCCCAAGAAGAACCCTAAGCATCCACACTACATTCGTTGGTAAAGGAAAGAAAACAGAAATAAATCGAGTAAACCAAACATGTAGAAAAGAAAAAGCATATAATTAGATTACCGGCAGCCTCAAGTTGCTTTTGAAGTTCCTGACCAACAAGATCATTTTCAGCCTACACACAAAGTTCACTGTCGGTGAGAACACTATCCACAATGATTTGACTTATGTCATCTTAATTTGTTATCATCATGGGTAAGATAATTATTTCATTGGATGCGCACTATGGTAACAAAAAATTTATTCTTCATACAATATTAACTCTACAAATTTCTAAGGGATCCAAGTTTGCATGTTAAATTATATATATATATTTTTGTTTGGGAGAGGGGGGTGCTGCAAAGGGTTATACCTGAAGTTCTGCAATTTTTTTCATCTGAGCTTCCTCGCCCCCTTCTGAAAAGGGAAGGGCAGCTACCAATGCATCAAACTACACATGTTACAACACATGAATGTCAGTTGCAAGACAGTATATGCTTTTATACAAAATTCTAACAGAAGTGTCATCAAATTTCACTTTCAAAGTCTAGGAACAAGAGATACAATGCAAATGAGTTATCTCCGTTAAGTCCTACTTGTTCCGGCCAATTAACTAACTAGTTTTGCAGGTCCTCTTATATATGAGAGAACACATGAAGATGTGACTATGGGGCCCTTTCACTTGATCTAAGAGGAAATGAAAATACAGCCAGGAAAAGGGACATAGAATGATAGAATGATCGAAATGCTACAATTGAAGAGTTGAAAGAAACCAGAGGGTGTGCCTAAATTCTTATAATATTAACCTAGAGCAAGCTAAACTAGCTCAAAACAAACCTAAAACATGTCTAAAACCACTAAAAATGGTATATTATAAACTATGCACCTAGCTTATAAAAGCTTCTGCTTCAAGAGGATAAAAATAACTTTAAAATTCGGCAACTAATGACCTAAATTAACACAATAAACAGCTTGAAAGGACCTTTAATCGATACCTGTTTAGCAGCTTTAACGAGTTCCGCACTCAGAAGCTTAGGTGTTTCGGAGATAATATTATTGGGCGATTCTTCGGTGGTTGCGGCAGCGTTAGTAGCAGTAGCGGCGGCGGCCGTAGGTGGCGCTGCGGCGGCGGCGGCAGGTGCAGGAGGCTCCGGGTAATTGGGAGAGAGACGAACCGGAGGTGCGTCTCTTTGCAATGTACCGAATGTATTGAAGGCGATTGCAGCGATGGTGTTCACCTGTTCCTGTAATTGGGAAATTATGTCCATCGTTTTGGGAATTAAGTGAGTTAGGGTTTATGTGGAGATTTGATCTTTCAACGGTACAGGGGCTATGAAATTGGTACAAAATTTGCTTTCTTTCACTGGATTTTACTTTTTTTTTAACGGCCGCATTTATTAAAGAAAACACTAGAAAGAAGTAGGACATTAGAAAAAAACCAGGAAGAAATTCTCATTAGTTGAATTGTAATCGTATCGTGTATCGTGTTGTTGGTAATATTGTTTGTTATTATAAGACTTTCGGATAATCGGATGTATGCAGGTAAAAATAACAAAAAAGCGAGAAGTATTAAAGTTACAACATGAGTCTAAGTGCAACCCATTTAATCTACCCTTATTTTTAATCCAAAGATAACTCGAAGCTCTAATTTCCCGAAACAATTCTTCCGGCCGTTGTAATTAGGGGTGTAAATAAGCCGAGCCGAGCCGAGCTCGTCTAGGCTCGAGCTCGGCTCGTTTAAGTTTAAGAGAGCTCGAGCTCGAGCTCGGCTCGTTTAAGTTTAAGAGAGCTCGAGCTCGAGCTCGGCTCGATTCGAGCTACATTTCTGAAACTCGAGCTCGGCTCGTCAATAATTATTTAAGCTCGAGTCGGCTCGGGCTCGACTCGTTTATTACTAATTATTATTTTTTTCTATATTTTTATAATTAAATTTGTATATATTTAAAATTATATTTTTTTATATAGAAAATAATACATATTATTTACTTATTTTATAATAATTTTATATATAATAATCATTAATTTTTAAATATATTTAAAAAATTAAATAAATATGATATATATAAAAGCTCGTTAAGGCTCGCGAGCTGGCTCGAGCTCGATATATAAAGCTCGGGCTCGAGCTCGTTTATTAAACGAGCCCTATTTCAAAGCTTGAGCTCGGCTCGAGCTTGTTAAGGCTTGGCTCGTTTCGAGCTTTTTATCGAGTCGATCTCGAGTAGCTCACGAGCGGCTCGGCTCATTTACACTCCTAGTTGTAATCTCCTATTGAAAATAACGTCATTTCTCGACTTTCACACGTACCACATTGTAATGACGAAGAATGCATGCAAAAGGATTTTGTGCTTACGAGGAAACGACCAGGTTTTGTGAACCTACAAAACGTCTTAGACCGACAAGAGGAGTTCATGAGGAGCTTTCACCCACCAAAAATTAACTCCCATACCATACCCACTCTCTGACAAGTCACCAAGATATGGTCTAATGATTCATCCATCTCTGTACAAACCTCGCAAATCACCTCGAAGACCTCACATCTTAACCGAAGATTGACTTTGGACGGAATCCTCTCCAAGCCGGCTCTCCAAGCAAAAGCATTGGCCTTCAATGGAACCCAATTTAACCAAGGGTTGCTCCAGGTGTCACCTTGCAGAATATAAGGTTCTCAGCTAGCTTAGTCAGCTAGCAACTAGCTTTTCAGCTAGTGCGCCAAACACAGCCTTAAAAATGATTAATAAATATTATTTTACATGTGAAATATCAATCTTCACATCTAAAACATAATTTATATAATTGTTTCTCTAATTCTCCATTTTTTAAGTGTTCCCATGAACCTCCCCTACTAATATCAGTTATATAATAAAAATAAAAGAACTATATATAATATATCTAATAACTAACCTGTACTGAGTCTTAACACTTTATTCTAACCATTTTCACACACTCATAAGTACTATACAAACATACTATTTCTACAATATTGTTGCCTGATGTGTAGACATTTCATACTATATGATAAAACCAAAGAGCACTTAAAGTTAGTCCTCAATGAACCATAACCTCAAACATATGTTAAAAAGCATTCAAACATTTCAAACACACACTGAAAATATTATGGTAGATAAAACATCCCATATATGATACAATCCATATGGTTAACTACCTTATTTGAAAACTACTTGTGCAGAAAGGAAATACATAACATACTAACAACACCATTTTCCCCTTCCTTAACCTCCTTGTTGTTAGATTTGATGGTTGTTGAACTCTGCAGTTTCCTGTCATACATGGGAATTATTCAATTATTAGATTGCAATCAAGTTTTCGTAAAACATTAATTCGAACAAATAAAATACCTGTTGATCAGCCATAACTTGATCATAATAATCAGGTAAAGCTTGTCCGGATGTGTAGTTGTGGCTCGGTCCAGGCACATCGAGTTCCATGCATGCCAAAGAAGGATTTGCTTCCTTATCAGTCAGAATATCAAAGAAATCATCAGATATTTCATTTGAGGGAAAACTTAGATGACTAGAATCAGTAGGTCCAGAGTACACTTCTCCAAGGTTTTCGAGTCTGCAACCATTCATGGCTGAGAAATCGGCGACAGACTGATTATTCACATCTGATTGTCCTCCATTGCTTGGAAATGCAGCATCATTGTTGGTGACTATTTGATCATGGTTTTCGACATGTGTTGCAGCACTGCTAATATTATTACTTGATGCAATTGATTTTTCTTTCTCTTGAAGAATCTTCATTACATCAAGTCTACACTTCTGTTGCAAATATTGGACAATAGATTAAGAAACTTAAACACACATATATACTGCTTGTCTACTTGCCAATAAACATCATAATCACTTTAAAGAAGTACCACTTTCTTGCTTTATATTGTATTTATTGTTTCTACCATGAATCACAAAAAATGGAGTAAAAACCAAGGTTAGAGTGAAGATATATGCATGTTTAGAAACGGCTTATTAGTTATTACAATTGTTATATATTATGGTTATCTAGGATTCTACGCCTCTCGGCCTAGTGACATATTGTGTTTATCCCCGATCAAATGGTGCAGGTTCAAGTGTCACAAGTGGATTTTAGGAGGGTGTGTGTTTGCTGTTCGAAAAATGAAAAAAAAATCCAGAATTTGGCATTATGGTATTCTGGATGTAAAGCTAACCTGAAGATGACTCGCGACTTGCAACCTCGTAAGTCCAGGAACTCCCATAGCCTCAAGTATAGCTTTTGGGTAACATTCTGGCAATATAAACAAGTATAGTAGTTAATGATCACATTAATACATGGTAACCGAATTCAATTGGAAGTTTAAGAAAGAGTCCACACTTCCTGGTCCGAGTTTATGGATAGCGCGAATGAATCTCTCATGAAGTTCTTTTGTCCATTGGATACAAAACCTTCTCCTCACCCGGGTACAGTCAAGCAACTCGGGATCCGTTATTCCTGATACTCCTTTCTTACGGCTCTTCGTAACTTTCTTCCTTCTTGAAGTACCATCCTGTTTTCTACCTTTTGTTGTTTCACTCTCAACAGACATTTTAAGCTGCTCAAACTTACGAAAGCGTGCTCTTATAACATCCTGTCGTGCATGCATCACTACATCATATGTAAGCGGTGTGTTCACTACACGAAAACCGCCATTTTCAATAACTTCTAGTAGGAAGTTATCATCTGTTTCATCTGGTTTGTCACTCATCACTAATTTAGTTAACAACAAAAAACTTGTTAGTATCCAAGAATATATTAAAATGCATGGGGATTTGAAAAAGGTGTCATGATCACAAGATTACCAATTGATAATATGTCCATGTTTTTCACCAATCTGAGGAATGTGATAGTATCCACATCTCTCATGTCACTAGATATTAGTAGTAGATCAAATTTTTCATTGTTTTCCGTTAGCATTCTTAAAGCAGCACCAGCTTGATGAGCACATGTAACTAGTTAAAGCACAAAAATAAAAATAAGAACAAGATTAATATGCACAGTTGAATATTGTTTTTTGGTAATTAACCGGGGAACCCACTTACGGTAAATTCATTGGTCCCATCAATACCCTACTAACCGACAACGGCAGATAAATCGGTGCCGCAGTTTTCATTGGTCCCATCAATACCCTACTAACCGACAACGACAGATAAATCGGTGCCGCAGTTTCTGTATTTAATGGTTTGTTGAAAATATATCATCTTTTATAAATGAAGTTCTGTGTATTTAATGATGATTACTATATAAGTTAATTTAAATACGAAAACTAAGTTTAAATTTACACCCATCCAGTACAAGTTATTTGTTCTAAACCTTCTTAATCTATTTGTTGTATAGAAGTGATGTGTTTATAAGACAATGTATTGTTATGAACATTTATAAAACATTAATAAATGGTGCACATGTGCTTATTTCATTTTCTAATTTTTCATACACATATTTGTTTTAAACATTCTTAATCTGTTGTTATAAAGATTTGTTGGTTTCCATTGAACATTGCCAATATTTACACACACATATGCATCTTTTAATATAAAATGGATTTCATATAAAAAAGGATATGAATAAACAAGAGAGGTAAGATGTTTTTAACTGGATTTTATTACTCGTGCGTTTTCGCGTGATAACGTGGATATAAAAAACAGTTGCACTGATAAAACGCAACGTAAATAAAACGAAAATACAAAAGGACTACTCAACAATGTTAAAACTAATAGCCTAGTTAATTATATATCAAACTAGGAAAAATTAGATACCTAAACATAACAGTGTGAAACTGACACTAAAACCAATGAATCGGGATAAAAATCGATTTAAAAGAAATTATATTTCAAAAAATAGAGTGAGATTTTGTAAAGAAAAATATATAAAGTTACCACGAATCGGTTATAAACAAGTATTAATTTTATATATAATTTAATTATAAGAAATTATGTTTTTTACTTAAAAAGATTATAATTTAATTGATTATAGTAAATTAAAAGAATTAATTGTTTGACTAAACAAATTGGTAAAATGATAGAAACTCTTCAATGGTAAAATGGTATAACCTTAACTTTTTCAATGATAAAATGATAAATAATATCAACTTTGTCTTTTGCATATAGGTATATAATGTGTATAAGTATTCATGTCTGTTTATATCAACAACTTTATATTTAAATCTTATCCTTAAATTTTAAGGGACATGAATAAGAAATTGATAAATATACAATCCATATACATTTCTGTGTTTTTTTAAGTATAAAGAATGAGACGTGAAGTATCTTTTAAAATCTTTAAATTTTTATAAATAATTATGTTTTTTAATAAAATATAAAGATAAAAGTAAAGAAACTATTATAAATGTTTAAGAAGATACAAGAGCACTTTATAACAAGAAATTTCATTTTAAAAAATGACAAATTTGATTTAAATAATCCCACATTTGATCAATTGACTGACATTACTCTCAAACAACGAAATGTTTATTACCGAGCCTAGCTTTTAACCTATTTTCCTACACCGATTCCCTGACTAACAGAAACTTAGTGACGTTAGTTTTTTTATGAAACATTGGATTTAAATAATCTCAAGTTTCATCAATTGGCCAACAATAATCCCAAATTTCATAAAAAATAATCTAATGTTTCATCAATTGGCCGACAATAATCTCAAATTTCATAAGAAAACTAACGTTGTTATGTTTCTGTAGTAAGAAATCGTTATTGAAAAATAGTTTAAAGGTTAAGCTCGGCAGTAAACATTTCATTACTTGAGATTAGTATCGACCAATTGATAAACTTAAAGGATTTTCCCCTTTTACCCATTCCACCCATACCTCACTTTCACATAATTACAAAATTGTCACCTTGTGAATACATTATATTGTTTCGATCAAAAATCCATAGTTTACATTTCTCACATGAAATCCACTTAGTAATTTGACTCACCTTATACACTATATACACATAACTACATAAGTACAAGGGTGGATGGTCCCTCTATAAAGTGTATCTTGTGTAAAAATAGTATGAGTGGTGACACATGTATATTCATATGTGTGAGAAGGTATTTAAATCCATTTATATACAAAAGTTTATGCCACACATAACATCGTATTAAAAAGCATACAAACAAAATGCAAACCAGATGTCAACATAGTATAAAACGATATAACAACGCTTTACAAGCACATTGCAGTGATATTTTAAAAAATGTTAGTTTGTTAGAAATAAAATATAAAAAGATTATCCTCATATTATAGAGAAGAAAGTTCTTGATATTTCAGTATAATTAAAAACACATATTCTTTTATTTATAATTTCTAACAATAAAAGTATCAATTGTCCAATTCGATACAAGGTAAACGTGAAACAAGTTACACGGCTATACTTTTTTGGGTAACAAAACTAAGTCTTTTATAAATTAAGTTTATAGATCTTGGGATCAATTTTTTTTTTAATTAACTTATTTTATTTATTTATTTATTTGAATGACAATTTGGATCATTGACGGAGCACTAGTCCATCTGATCATCTCCAATCTCCGAGACCTCCCCACTTATAAAAGTAATTAGAGTTTTAGTTTTAGTTTTTTTTTTTTGTTATTATTAAACTAACATTGAGTGGAAATAAGTAATAAGTAAACATAATGAATTCCCTCTTTTACATTTGTTTACCTAACTTCTAGAGAGTAATTACAAATTAACTCTTATACCGGGCCCCTTTATTTAATTTTTTATTTTATGAGATAAATAATAATAAGTTGTGAGATGAGTTCTTAGTTCTTATAAAAAGTGAAGTTCATTTAAACCCTTTTTACACATATTAAACGATGTTAGTATGATGCAGCTGGAAACACATCACACTAACACATAAGTCACTAAGCACTTGAACAATCAATTAAGGAATTATTTTATGTATTTGAAGGTTTAATAAAAGTTTACAAAATAAAGTAAATATTAAATCATTTGAAATAAAATGATTTGTGATAATTAAGTTAAATAAAAAATTGATTGTTTACATATTAGATTTATAAATGAGTTTCATTATTATTTGTTCATTCAATTACTTTGTTTGGTACTTAATTACATAATTTACAAAGATAATTTTACCCCGTTAAACTCTTAAAAGTTTAAGAACTAAAATAACCAATGTACTACTTTATATTTGATTGCAAAATACATAAGTTTTTGTTGCTGAATATCTACATATATTTACTTCAATTAATTTTGTATATGTATAAATTGTGTGATGTTAAAACTTATATGTTACTATTTTAAATGCATATATGCATAGATGTATTTTTCTTACTAATGAATATATGTAACGAGGAAAGATGAGAGATGGGAGAATTGAAGAAAGTGAAAAGAGGAGTATCGAAGAGAGAACAAATTTTTTTTTTTTTTTTGAATTTACACTTCTATGCTAAATTTAATTGGATAATTAGTAATTATAATGTATATTTTCGTTCTCGTATATAAGATTAAAAACTAAAGCATATACCGATAAGATAGTCACTTGTAGCCTTGTACCATGTATATTGAATAAAAAAAACTAATAAAATCCCATATAGAAAATATCATTCAATTTAAAAAAAAAAAATAATAATAAAATAATAATAATAATAATAATAATTTTGTATCACATTAATGTAATATGGATCGTTTCTTGGTATCATGGTAAGGGATAATGTTAATTGATGAGGGTTTATCTCTCACAAAGTTAGCAAATATGTAAAATCTATGAGTAAATTTAAGAAAGATGTTTGTTCACCATTAAAACATATCACAATGCAACGATCCAAGTAAAGAAAGAATTGTTTAGATTACTCTTAAGTGAATAATAAAATGACGAATTTCCACTAAATTCTTACCCGTGCACATTGAATTGTGAAAATCCAAAACATTTAATTGCATGAAGAATTATGCCCATTTGTATTTGTATTTTACTTTTCATTTGGAAATAATTTATTAATAATATAATGAAATTTCATAATTTGTCCCAATGGTATCTTGGTGTTGGATAAGGCATAGCCTTTCCATTTGGTGAGGGTTCAAAACCCATTGGTGACAAAAAAATACAAAAATTTAGAAGTTCAAAAAAAAAAAATAGTAAACATTTTGTTTTCTAAACTTTGGTCACATGACTTTTGTGTTTTGACGCTTTCTACCCTAAACTTTTACAATTTGATTTTTTTCTTTTTAACGAAATAGTAACTTTTGGTTTTCATAATTTGACCACATATGTTTCATACCCTTGCGTTTTGTACCGTTTAACTTTTTAAGTTTTTTTTAATTTTAAGTTTTGTTGTCTTCTATTTTGGTCACACAAATTTTAACTTTTCTAATTTCGTTTTTAGTATATTTTTATAGTTTTATACTTTCCTTACAAGACTTTTAGACTTTTACGTTTTATACCCCTTAACTTTCTTACACTCTAACTTTTAAACTTTTTATTTTGTTTTAGGTTTTATTGTCTTCTACTTTGGCCACGAAACTTTTAACTTTTCTACTTTCATTTTTAGTATACTTTTATAACTTTATACTTTCACCACGAGAACTTTTACGTTTTATATCACTTAACTTAGTATATTTTTATAGTTTTATACTTTTACCACAAGACTTTTAGACTTTTACGTTTTATACTTCTTAATTTTTGAACCCTCTAACTTTTAAAAAATTATTGTTTTAAGTTTTTTTATCTTCTACTTTGGCCACGAAACTTTTAACTTTTCTACTTTCGTTTTTAATATATTTCTATAGTTTTATACTTTCACCATGAGACTTTTAAACTTTTACGTTTTATACACTTAACTTTTTTTACTTTCATTCAGTATACAAATTCAACCTCGCAGCAACGCGCGTGGGGAGTAACCATCTCGTTATGCAACAAAAATTATTTAGCTAGAGTTTCTAATCACATGTTATAAACTAAGATAAAATTTGGGTATGCATAAAATTTACATTACGGAAGAGGGCAAATAGTAGCTGATTTGACTAAGGAAGAAAAAAAATATACAAAATACATACGAAACATGTGAACTTTTTTTTTTTTTTTGGAAAATTAAATTATAATAATCTAAACTCTGGTTATTAGCCGATAATACTCCGTACTACTAATTTGTCTAACAACACTTACAATTTTCATTTTCGTTGCAAGGGACAATTCCAATTATGTAATTATCATACGTGTACACTTGATTTTAATTCAATTCCCATTTGTTTTTGCTTTGGTTTTTATGTTCCCAATTTGATTTAGAGTATCATTATTGGTTATGTATGGATTATTATTGGTCAATAACTCATATTAAAATTATTAAAATCTTATTTGCTCTTTTCTGTAATTTCTCTTAATTTTGTTATAAATTATAAAAATCAAGTAAATATTCAAGAACACTTTTATAAAAGTCATACCTTCAAATGCATGGTACTTGAGAAAATCATTCACAAACGCTAGAAAATCTTGATTGTGGTCAATAACCATAACTTTAATCTCATCTCTCAAGACTGATGTTTTACACATAATGTTACCATCATTGTTCATATTATGTATTAGTTGAGAGAGATGGTAGAGAGAGAAAGAAAAACTTAAGAAGGCAATGGGGTACTGCGATACATTGGTAGTATATATTTTGAAGAGAATTTATACACATTTTGAAGTAATTAACTATATATTTAATGATTATTTGGCATTTTCATATATAAAAAGGGTATTGCAAGCCACACTTCAATGTTGTAAACATATCTTAATTTTTAGAGAGAAGAAATTTAGAGATGGGATGACGCAATGGGTCGGTGTGAAGAGTTAGTATATGGAGAGAAATAATGGTCATGCAACAAATATTTTTAATTTCCCTGTGACAAAAAAAATAAAAATATGTGTTAATTTTGTGACAATAAGGTCATGACCAAACTCTACTTTAGAGTAAAGAATGAGAGCTAATCTTGAGAGTATACTCTACTATTGAATGGTTCAAACACGTTACGAACTTAAACATAAATTTAAAAAGTGTAAACTATATATGTCACTTGAGTCATATTAGAGATTGTTATGTTTAAAACTTCTAAAGATGTATACTATAGCTTAAGATTCTTAGTGTTGGGGGAGTGATAACAGAATTAAATAGTTGAAGTAATAGAGTCATTAATCAATAAGAATTGTATCATGCAAGAGAGAAAAAAATAGTAGAATGGTTGGGTGATGTAGAAAAAGTAGTAGAATATTTAAAAAATTCAAAAGATTTTTCTAAAATTCAATATATACACATTTTATATCAATATATATACATTATTATATCATATATTTATATATATAAATATATATATATATACTTTATTAGTTAAAACCCAACCCCCACTCCGACCTCAATTACCCCCGCCCCCACCCTACAATCTTCTCAAGCACCATCGCTACAAGTAACCGCACGAGGAAGCCGTCACAAGTAGTCGCACCTGTGGCAGTACTGAAGCCGCACCTGTGGCAGTACTGAAGCCAGAGAAGGTGGCCAAGTAGCCTTAGGCCAGTCCCCCCACCCTTATAATCTTGCGAAAGTGTATTTATAATTGAATAACATGTTACGAGAATAATTACCAAAATATAAATAAATCGTCATCTTTACCTTTAACTTGTTATTCTGTAGCAAGTTATGTCCGCAACAACTTTAGTCGGTATTAAGTTTCTTTGGTAGCAACTTTAGTTATTGAAGTTAATACTCGAGAGAATATTTTCTTTAGTCAGATTTCCTACTTCTTATAGTCTAGTAGTTCTCATATTCTACTATTGATGGGCACACTTGGTAATATCCAATGGATTAAACGCGGTATGAACTTAAACATGGATTTAAAAACTGTAAACTATATTGGTAAATTGAATTACATTAAAGATTGTTATTATGTTTACAACTTCTAACGATGTATACTATAGCTAAAGATCCCTATATAATCTCAAATGATAGATTTACAAAAGAATAACATGTTACTAGGATAATTACCAAAATAATTAAATATAAATAAAACTATCATCCTTACCTTTAACTTTTATTCGGTAGCAAGTTTGCAACAACTTTAGTCGGTATTTAGTTTCTTTGGTAGAAACTTTAGTTATTGAAGTTGATACTTGAGAGAATGTTTTCTTTAGTCGGATTTCCTACTTCTTATCATCTAGTAGTTCTCATACTCTAATATTGATGAGCACACTTGGTAACATTCAATGGATCAAACACGTTATGAACTTAAACATAGATTTCAAAACTGTGAACTATATCGGTCAATTGAATTACATTAGAGATTGTTATGTTTACAACTTCTGACGTATGTATACTATAGCTAACGATCCCTATAATCTCGAAACTAGATTTATAAAAGAATAACATGTCACGGGGATAATTAATTACTAGACTAAATATAAATAAAACCATCATCCTTACCTTTAACTTGTTATTTGGTAGCATAGTTAGCAACAATTTTAGTGGGTATTTAAGTTTCTTTGGTAGCAACTTTAGTTATTGAAGTTGATACTTGAGAGAATGTTTTCTTTATTTAGATTTCCTACTTCTTATAGTCTAGACCTAGTAGTTCTCATACGCTACTATTGATGAGCACACATGGTAACATTCCAATGGATCAAACGCGTTATGAACTTAAACATGGATTTAAAAACTCTAAACTATATTGGTTAATTGAATTACATTAAAGATTGTTATGTTTCCAACTTCTAACGATGTATACTATAGCTAAAGATCCCTATAATCTCGAAACTAGATTTATAAAAGAATAACATGTTGCAAGGATAATTAATTACCAAAATAACTATAAATAAAACCATCATCCTTACCTTTAACTTGTTATTCGGGAGCAAAGTTAGCAACAACTTTAGTCGGTATTAAGTTTCTTTGGAAGCAACTTTAGTTATTGAAGTTGATGCGTGAGAGAATGTTTTTTTTTAGTCGGATTTCCTACTTCTTATAGTCTAGTAGTTCTCATACTCTACTATTGATGAACACACTTGGTAACATTGAATGGATCAAACGTGTTATGAACTTAAACATGGATTTAAAAACTGTAAACTATATCGGTAAATTGAATTACATTGGAGATTGATATGTTTACAACTTCTAACGATGTATATTATAGCTAAAGATCCCTATAATCTCGAAACTAGATTTATAAAAGAATAACATGTTGCGAGGATAATTAATTACCAATATAAATATAAATAAAACCATCATCCTTACCTTTAACTTGTTATTCGGTAGCAAAGTTAGCAACAACAACTTTAGTCGGTATTAAGTTTCTTTGGTAGCAACTTTAGTTATTGAAGTTGATGCTTGAGAGAATGTTTTCTTTAGTCGGACTTTCCTACTTATAATCTAGTAGTTCTCATACTCTACTATTAATGAACACACTTGGTAACATCCAATGGACCAAACGTGTTATGAACTTAACCATGGATTTAAAAACTGTAACTATATCGGTCAATTGAATTACATTAAAGATTGTTATGTTTACAACTTCTAACGATGTATACTATAGCTAAAGATCCCTGTAATCTAGAAACTAGATTTATAAAAGAATAACATGTTACTGAGGATAGTTACCCAAATAAATATAAATAGAATCATCATCCTTACCTTTAACTTGTTACTCGATAGCAAACTTATCAATAACTTTAGTCGATAGTAAGATTCTTTGGTAGTAACTTTAGTTATTGAAGTTGATACTTGAGAGAATGTTTTCTTTAGTCAGATTTCCTACTTCTTATAGTCTAGTAGTTCTCATACTCTATATCTTATAGTCTTGATGAGCACACTTGGTAACATTCAATGGATCAAACGCATTATGAACTTAAACATGGATTTTAAAAATGTAAACTAATATCGGTCAATTGATTAATTACATTAAGAATTGTTATGTTTAAAACTTCTAATGATATATACTATAGTTAAAGATCCTTATAACCTGAAACTAGGTTTATAACAGAATAACATATTACGAGGATAATTACCAAAATAAACATAAATAAAATCATGATCTTTACCTGTTACTTGTTATTCGGTAGCAAAGTCATGTTAGCAACAACTTTAGTCGGTATTAAGTTTCTTTGGCTGCAACTTTAGTCATTGAAGTTGATAGTTTGAGAGAATGTTTTCTTTTTTAGCTAGAGTACTCATGCATTGGATTTCCTACTTGTTATAGCCTTGATCTTTCTTTATTTCTTTCGGTGATCTTCTCTTAAACATTTGTATTTGTATTTGAGGAGTCCCTTCTTGATCTTGTTTTCCCACCATGCACCTTAATCATATGACACACTTTAAGTTCACGTCGATCTACAATAGTGTTCAAATTCAAAGTATGGAATTCATTAAATACCAGAAGAAAGACATGATCGAAGGACTTTGTGAGGAGTATGGTGGCAATGACGGTGGTCAAAGAGCATTTCAAATCGTCGCGGTGTCTAGGTACGGTTAGGTTAAAATTAATTCATAGGCCGCACACTGAGGGGAAGGTGATGTGGAGTGAAAGGTGGTACGGGAACACTAAAATGACCTATGTGACACTGTGTGATTTTCCTTCTCCCTACAGCCGATCCCCACCACCACACAAACCAAACTTTCTCTTCTCTCTATCTCTCTCTACATTTCACACACTCACTCACTCTCTCACTCTCTCTATCTATCTATCTCTCTCTCTCCTTTATTCAAAATTTTACTATTAAGAAAAATGAAGTGTGGTGTTCGGTGCATATTACAAATGAAATAGAGAGAAAGTGTGAGGTGATAATGTAACGTTGTGTAGGAACACCTTTCACAGAAAATTATATTATTATTAAAATAATATGAATTACATAATCATTAAAAGGATATTACATTCAACATATTACAATTGAAAGAAATACAATCAGATCGAATTAAACAAAGCCGTAAATAGAAACACATATGAGAACAGTGAAAATTAAAACAGAATGCAGGAAGGGTGACTGAGGCTTTTTGTTCAACAGAGGTTCCTTAAAACAGATTTTCGTCGTCGGTTGGGGTGTGACACAACATCCTTAGATGAACTAAATATAGTTAAAGCTGACATCTTGGATCATAGGTTCTATCTTGACTCTGTGGTTTTTCCACAGTTGTGAGTTTCCTCCTAGACTTGTAATATGACGGTGTAGCCGATGTATGAGCTTTCCTTGTTCAGGGATATGTCAGACAATCAACTTTAGCCATTCAAGAAAAAAAACTAAGTATAGTTGTTTCCGTCTACTTTTAATCACTTTATGGCTACTTATAATCACTATAAGAATAAAAAGTTGTCTAATATCATAGGATAGACTTGATATATTCTTCTATTTGATCAAATGAATTATTGTTATTGTGATTGTAACGATACATTGACGGAACCAACCTCGCTAGATTAATGGCGCCCTTCAAGAAATTGTCGGAGAAAGGGTTTGGAGAGAGGCATTCCTTGTTTAAACACTTCCATGTGTCTGAAATTATCTCTATGACATAGTCCCTTGCAATCTTAGTAGAACTATACTCATGTTCCATGAGGAAACACTTGACATATGATCCATCACGACCATGTTGATTCTGATTATCCTATTACAAAGATTATATAAGCATTCATCGGTATATCCAGGAAAATGTTCATCTTAAACATGAGGTAAACATGAAAACTGAAAAAGAAATTAACCTGTTCACCTTCCAAGTCATCTGAAAGACGAAGAATTTTTGAAACTGATGATACAATGTTATAGTTATCATCAATAAGGCTTGCATGTTCTTCAATGGCACCATCCCCAAGGAGGAAAAACATGTGAACTAGGAAGACATGTACACCTGAACTAACTTCTCCAGTTTTCAAGTATTCTTCTGTGTTTGGAATATGCCCTGAAGAAAGCCATTTTGCTTCCATGAGAAAAGCTTCACAAAGTCTCCCCCACTACAATATTGTATTGAAATGTGTTTTAGAAGTTACATATAAATATTTATATATATGGGAGATGTTTAAATGAGAAGTTTGTTTTGAGTAAGAAGGATAAGAAGGAATTTCAGCCATTGGATCTTGATCTACTAAAAAAGGAATGAGGGGTATTTTAGTCTTAGCCACCTTTGTTGACTTTTTATCTACTTCCCCCATTTTTTTAAACATTCATAACTTTCACATACGACATTATTTTTAAAAAAAATTATACCATAAAAACGAGTGTTTTTCATCTTTAAAACGCGTATAGTATTGCTATATAAAATATAAAAAAAATTACACTTTCGATTTTTGACACAATGCTCAGATCATTGTGTCATTGTGTCAAAATGTTCAGATCATTGTGTCATTGTGTCAAAATGTTCAGATCATTGTGTCATTGTGTCAAAATTATATATATTGTTGCCATATATAAAATTTAAAAAAAATTACTCTTTCGGTTTTTGACACCATAAGACACAATGATCTGAACATTATGACATAATATGACACAATGATCTGAACATCATTGACACAATATGACACAGTGATCTAAACATTTTGACACAATGATCTGAACATTTTGATACAACCGAAAAAGTAATAAAAATTAACTTTTATATAACAACACTATACGCGTTTTAAAGATAAAAAACGCTCGTTTTTATGGTGTAATTTTTTTTAAAAAAATAATGTCGTATCTAAGAGTTATGAAGGTTTAAAAATGGGGAGAATTTGATAAAAAATCAAAAATGCCCTTCCATCATTTATTTTCTTTAGTTTTTTTTCTTTAATTTACTCAGAAAAACTTTGAGCCATAGATCTTCATTTAATTGAAGATTTAATGGCTATAATTCTTTCTTATCCAAACTATACTTCTCACAATAACCTCACCCTATATATATAGAGAGAGAGAGGGGGAGAGAGAGAGGGAGGATCATTTGAGAACCAGTTGGTTTTGAGAACCATTTTGAGCCACTAATTATATGTAAGGAAATCCTCTCCCCTGAATTTGAGTGGTCCCCTTGAAAATTAGTGACTCATAATGATTCTCAAAAGTTCTCAAAACCAATTGATTCACAAATGGACCTAACTATATATATATATATGTGATTGATATAATGAAAACCTCTCCGAGTTTGGAAAACCGTGAAAACCAAGCTAAAAAATTCGTTTTTTGTTTCGATTATATTTTATGGTGACTCTCTAAGTTAAAAAGAACCCAATTTATGCAAAAAAGTAAAAAAAAAAGCGCCTAGTAAATTTTTTTTAAAAAAATTATTTTATAACCGATGTTACATATGTAACAGGGTAATGTTACATATGTAACATCGGTTATAAAAAATATATATTTTTTTAAAATTACTAGGCGTTTTTTTTTACTTTTTTGCATAAATGGGTTTTTTTTTTAACTTAGAAAGTCACAATAAAAAAATCGGAACAGAAAATGGATTTTTTAGCTTGGTTTTCACGGTTTTCCAAACTCGGAGAGGTTTTCATTTTATCCTTCCTATATATATATATATATATATATAGTGAAAAGTTCATTGTAGACACCCCCATAAGTGTAGACAGGTAGACACCCTTTTTCACCATTAGATCTCTTGATCTAATGGTTGTGATTAATTTTCTTTTTTCTTTTTTTCTTTTTTCTCATTAATTAGAAACTTTCACATGTGAAAAAGAGCTATTTCACATGCGAAAGTGTCTACAATGAACCTCACCCTATATATATATATATATATATATATATATATATAAGAGAGAGAGAGAGAGAGAGTTGGGTTATAATACAAAGTACTTTTTACGTGAGAAGTGTGAGAAATGGTTGATGTGTTAACTTTTAATTCATGATATTGTCTTTTTATTATATTTTTGGTATATATATGACAATCCTAAAATAAATACACCATCCATTGGATCCCAAACACCATTTATTAAGAATTATTAAAAGGGCATTGTGTTAGGATATTATTACACTGTGTTTACATTGTGTTATCCTTTAACTCTAATTTTGATAAATATATGACATTCTAATATGGAAAAAACAATGTATAGTGTTATATATTTACCAAAAACATAACTAAAAGATAACACAATGCATTAAAATCTAACACATCATCCACTTCTCACACTTCTCACGCAAAAAGTACTTTGTATTATAACTCTACCCTATATATATATATATATATATATATATAGGGTGAGGTTCAATGGAAAACCTCACCTTTTTGGAAAACCTGGAAAACCACCAGTTACACCAGTGTAACATTAGTTCTAAACATGAAATTGCACATCATTTAAACATGTTACACTAGGTGTAACATAGTCATTTTTTTTACACATTAGTTCTAAACAAGAAATTACACCTTACTTAAACATGTTACACCAGGTGTAACATAGTCATTTTTTGTTACATAGGTGTAACCATCATCGCTATAGTTACATATGTGTAACAATAATAAGTAAGTTTTTTGGTGTTATACGTAAAAGTGAGATGTAATGGAGAGATAAATAATGAAATTCAAATCAAAGTTGGACAATCAAAAAATATTATATAGGTATCTACTAAAATACTCAGGTTTTCCGGGTTTTCCAATACTTAGGAGGTTTTCCAATGATCCTTTTCCTATATATATATATATATATATATATATATATATAGTGAAAAGTTCATTGTAGACACCCCCATAAGTGTAGATAGGGTGACACCCTTTTTCACCATTAGATCTCTTGATCTAATGGTTGTGATTAATTTTTTTTTCTTTTTTTCTTTTTTCTCATTAATTAGAAACTTTCACATGTGAAAAAGAGCTATTTCACATGCGAAAGTGTCTACAATGAACCTCACCCTATATATATATATATATATATATATATATATAATTTGAGGGGGATTGGTTTGAGTTTCTAAACAGAATCAAAATTTCTTATAGTATATAATATTTTCATTCAAGTTTTATACTTTTAGTTATTTACAAAAGTGGTCCCTAAAAGATAAAAAGACAATTATATCCTCATGTGCAATGCATATGACATAACTTAACGGAAAAAACTAACGTCCGTTAGTGGATAAGATGTAATTTGTAACAAAAGTTTAAACAAGAAGGAGGTTTTTTGTTATTTTCTTAACTTAAGGATGAAAAGTAAAATTTTGGTAATTTTTAAAAGATGTAAGATGTAATTTTTTTTTAACTATAAGAACTAGACATCCTTTCTTAAGTTACGACTTAGAGTTTGGGTCTTTAAATAAAGATTTTCATGAATATTTTATCTTCTTGTTATTATGATTATGCATATTGGCGGATCTTAAACAAAAGTTCATGGGGAGCCGGATTCACTATATGGAATGCTGGACTCGATATATATATATTTTTTTAAGAAAAAAGGTAAAAATTAACACTAATGAACAAAAAAACACACCGAGGCCCTCCCGGGCGTCTTCTAAGCTTCACCCAAGCTTCACCCAAGCTTCACTCATGATTATATAGTTTGAAATGAAGAATATCATACCGCCCTTTGTAAGGATTTTATGGGGTTAAATCCATGTTTCTCAGAAACTCTGCATGCAATTTCATTTGTAGTGTCATATAGAGCTCTAAAGGATGACTTTATGTAGTATGGAAGATGCTGTATATTGCTTATATCCCACCTACAAATTAAGATGTTATAATGATTGAAAATTGTTGGAAGACAAGTATAACATGAAAATATTACAAATGATCAAAATATATAAGCTTCTTTGTTGTGTACCTGTTGACAGCTTCTGTGAGTAGAGTAAGTTCATTGAGAGTCCCATATATATCAAAAATATCATCCATAATGTAAATAAAAGAAAGGGCTTTTGTGAGATCAATTCTTTGCTGTGACAAGTTGGGATTGGGTAAGGAAACCATAGGCACAACATACCACTTTAAAGGTTGGTTCCTTGCAAGATTTAAATCTTGCCCCAACCCTAGGTCCTTCCACCACCTATATATAGAAAAAGAAGACTTTATGTATAATAATCTAATGATTCAATTCCTTGATATCATAATATATGAGAAAGATAAAGGGATCACAACCAAACCCTCGATCTAAGGTTTTGGTTTTTTGTAACAAACACTCCGAACCGATTTGATTGGTTCGTTCAGTTTAACCCGGTTAATTTGGCTCTTAGGAGCCTTTTATTGATCTCAGTTTCACTGGTTTGGTAGCTCAGTTACCTGTGGGTTAAGGAATTGAAATAAGTTGGATTCCGGATTTCCGTTTTTGTTCGTGTTTCCAGACCTAGCGACTAGACCATTGCATCACGGTGTTTCGAGTTTTGGTTAGCCGTTCTACATGTGAGTTAAAACCCTAAAATACCCTATGGTGGCGCAATGGTACAAGATTCCTCCGGTCTTTGCTTTTTCCGTTGTGGATTTGCTCAATTTGCACAAGAAAAAGTCTCTCCCTCCTTGGAAATTGAAGGCTTTAAAAGTAATTGTCCTAACAGGATGTTGGTGTCTTTGGTTGGAAAGGAACAAGGCAATTTTCAATGATCGGGTTCCGTCAACTCACCGGGTGGTTTTAGATATTAAATATTGGAGTTTTTTATGGTATGTGAATCGTTGTAATCTCCGATCTCTCTCTATCGAATCTATGGTTTGATGGTTGTATAGTAACAAAGCACGATCTGAAACCGAGGCTTTGATTGAAGTCCGTCCATGTTATATACCCGGTTAATTTGGCTCTTAGAGAGACCTTTTAAATTGATCTCAGTTTCACTTGGTATTGAGGTAGCTCATATTACCTGTGGGTTAAGGAATTGAAATGAAGTTCGATTGACGGAGGTCCGTTTTGTTTGTGTTTCCAAATCTATGCGACTAGACCATTGCAAGTCGTTCTACATGTGAGTTAAAACCCTAAAACACCCTATGGTTGTCTGTCTTATTTTCTGTTAATTGTTTGATCCGGAGATTGGTCAATAGATCAGTTATGTACACACTTGCTTTTCCACATAACTCGAATGATTTAGATAACATTAAATTTTACGAAATCCTATACGACAATGACGGCAAGCAAGGTGTTTACGTGGTCAACTTATTTTTAATCAGGGTATTGTTAGCCTACAGCTCTCAATTAGTTGCTGACATGTGTCACCGAAGGCTATGACTTAGCTTCGCATGGCAAAAGCTATGAGCCTATCTGGCAACACGTGGTATTTGTTGATTCGTTGACATGTGGGACCATAGTATATCCAATAATTGGAAGGTGGGCATGTGGCCAACTCTAGCCTTGCCTTCTTAGCCGGCGTATTTACGACGTATGTCGTGATTGGTCCAACTTGGTGAATAGCTATGGTGAGAAGGCAAAAATTTGTGTGGTTTTTTACTTGACTATTTTAGTGATATTTCCTTAAATTAGTTGTGTATGTTGCATGCTTATATATATAGCTAAAACAAAGTATTAGGTAGTCAAAGAAATCATATAGTTAATGAATGAGTATTACCTTAAGATTTCATTTATTTCCATCATGTGTATGGACTGAACCTTCGTCTGTTCCAACTCTAGTAGTTCTTTCAAGATTGTGGAGTCAAAGCCAAAGCCAAAGTCAAAGTCAAAGTCAATCTCTTTGGTGGAGTTAGGTAAACTGAAGCACGTTAGGTTTCTTCGGTGGGGATTTTCAAGTGTATATCTAACAATTTTAGCTTCTTTATCATCAAGAAAATTGAGTTCTTTTTGCAGCATGTGGCTGCTAAATGTTGCAGCTTCATCGAGTATGTTTTCTCCCTCTATACACAAATGTGAAGCTTCATATAGTTCCATCAAACCTCTAATGTCATCTTTAAGATCTTCCAGAAACTTCCCATCCTTTCCCTTGAATAACTTAAAAACATCTGTGACAATAAAAAGCTTTTATTATACCTTGTACGATCATTGGTATCTTGATCGAGAGTCTAACCTTTCAACTGTTGACATTTTAGAACCTTTTAAACGGTCAAGGTTTAAATATGTAACTTCCAAAAATTAGTGTTTGAAGTGGCGAAACATTTTCCATTGGACCACCAACCCCAATGATGTTTATCATATATCATTTTTTCAACCTTTGATGACTACCAAATTCTTTTAATGATCCGAGTCTTACGTTAAAAAAAAACCTTGGCGGGGCAATATCAAATTGCAACCATGTTCGATTTCTAATTTCTTAAACCGATCTAAGCCTTATTTTAAACCATATGAATAGCGATGTGGAACAAAATTTATTTTAACAGTGTTTGTGTATCGAAGTAGGTATCTATAAATTGTTGCATCCATTGAGCAATATTTAGATACAGAGAACATGTCATTCAAAGAAGAGATTGGTAGGATGAAAGCCTATGAGAAACGGATTATATGGCAAGATGAGACAAGTAATGATAATTAAAGCAAACTATTATTTATTAAATCTTATGGACAAGAGGGTAAAGAATGATGAAGTCAAATGAGATCAAGAAGATGAGTTCTTTTGTGCCAATGACTTGTTGTTAGAGTGGTTAAGGTGATCACCTTGTATGTGTCCAAGTGACCTTGGTTCTATCCTTGCTCCCAACAATATTGTTCTAAGGCATGGGGTTCTATGAAGGAAGACCATGATGTTGTTGTCTCTGGTTCGATCCTGAGAGCAAGCGGGTTTTACCACCAATGGGCCTTGGGGCGGGTGGGTTTTTTCTCGAAACTGGAGATAACTTGGGTGTGCTATAGGCTCCGTGATGCTGGGTTGGGCCAGCTGGCGGTGGCATTTTGCCATTGGGTCACCCCGTACAGAGTACTAGGCAATTCTATGTTTGTTGACCGTTCAAAAAAAAGATGAGTTATTTTGTGAATGTTGTGGACGAGGCTCATCAAGTCAAAGTAACCATGGGAGGGGTCCTAGTAATGGAAGAGGTCAAGGTGGTTGGTTTTGAAGAGAATGAAGGACCAGAGGCGGCCCCGGGCCTAGGCAAGGTGGGCGACTGCCTAGGGCCCGAAATTTTAGAGGGCCCGAATTTTTTTTAAAAAAAATTCTTATATATATACATATAAGTTAATGTGTTCTTATATGATATTTTGATCAATATCACAAAGGGTTCCGTAGATTTGCTGGTTGGCAACCGTTGAAACAAACAAGAGGCTGCAGGTTCGATACCATCAACCCTCTTTTTTTAATCAATTTTGCCCTCCTACTTTTATCCTCTCTAATTTGACCCCCACATTATTGTGTAATATCCAATTCCGGTTAGTACTGCCGCCATTAAACTCTATATATTAGTAAGAACAAAAGTTCACGGGGAGCCCAACTTAGTATATGTGGTCAGACTCGGTATATAACTTTTTTTAGAGGAACGGTGTAAAAAACAACATTACGAAACAAAAAAATAGGAGGCCGAATTTTTTGTCTTGCCTAGGGCCCAATTTTTTTCTTGGGTTTTCGGAGCCACCCCTGTGAAGGACTAGGGATAAAAGATAACTGAAGAGTTTGGATGTTATGTAGCTGTGTGTCCCAAGCAAATAGAAGATGTAGAAAACATGATTAAGGTTGTGTTTGGCGCACTAGCTGAAAATCTAGCTGATAAATTATAAGTTAACTGATAAAAAATAACGTTTGATAAAAACTAGCTGATAAACTAGCTGAAAAATATAAAATGACATAAAAGTACATGTCATAAATGTAAATAAAGATATTTATTTATAAGATAGGGAAGAGTAAAACTGAAAATATTATAAAAGCTAGTTGAAAAGCTAGTTAAAACGCTACTCCAACTAGCTTTTCAAAAACTAGCTTATAAGCTAGCTTTTTGACGTTACCAAACGGGACTTTAAAAAAAAACTAGCTTATTAAAAAAAGCACTGTTTGGTACGTCAAAAAGCTAGCTTATAACACGCCAAACACAACCTAAAGATTATTAATGGGTCGACATCAAACTAGGGAGAAAATAATGAAAATAATCTTGATAATTCTTAGTTTATTATTTTGAAGTTTATTTTGGCCTAGATAATGTTTAAAATAGTTCAATATTTATTTAGTTTAGTATATTTGTTTATCTCTGGTTTTATAGGTAAAGTATTGTAATTATTCGTTCAAGTTTCTTGTTTGAGTTATTAATATCAAAAGGGTCATGGGGTTCCGTAATATCAATGTGTTCTTTGTTACTTTAATCCAATTACTTCCGACACCAGACCACCGTACGAAGAGTATGGGGTCCCTATTTCTAATAGTCCTAATTTGGACCGTTGACAGATGAATTGTCAAACAACCTTATGAAAGATGAGTATGACTTTTTCTGACAAACCCTAATTCGGAAGGCCGATCAATTTATTGGTGGACGACTATACGGATGCGGTGTGGGATTAGAATGCAGGTGGTGTGGAAATAAAACGAAAATGATAGAGTTTTTTTTCAAAAGAGTATACGATGGAAAAATTATTTACTGGTTATGATTAATTTTTTTTTTCTAAATTATTCTAGTTAAGAAATTCATTAACCACCAAACAGTTGAAAAATATATAACCAAATGAATGTTTTTTTCTTCTAAAAAATATTTACCATTTACTTTCGACACTAGACGACCGTACAAAGGGTGGGGCCCTATTAGAATATTTCTAATAGTCATAATTTGGACTATCGTTTAACAAATTGTCAAATGGCCTTTGTGAAAGATAGGGATGTTTTTTTCTGACAAATCGTAATTCAAAATGCCAATCAATATATTGGGGATGGGTTGTCCAGATGCTGGTATGTAATAGAATTCAAGTAGTGTGAAAATAAAATGAAAACGATGAATTTTTATTCCAAAAATGTGTACATGAAAAAAGTATTTATCAAAATGATGTAACTAAAAAATATTTACCAACATAGTGATTTTTAAACTTTCTTGTTTCTCACTCATATCGTCATTGGATATCTTACAAAATTGTTTTCTAAATGTTTTTATTTTTATTTTTTTAGATATGATTTCTTTAACTTTTTATAAAAGAATTTAAAGTTTTTTTTTCTTTTTTCAAATTAGTGTGGTTAAAAAATTTATCAATAAAATAGGTGAAAATGTTAAATATTATCAAAATGAAATTTTTTTTCTTTCTAAAAATGTTTACGGTTATGTATTGTTTATGTATTCTATTCGTTATTTATTATTTTTAAGATAAACGTTGAACACAAACCATATTGTATTGTGTTTTTGTTCGGTTCCCCAATTAGTAGACATACTCGCGAACTTAATTACTCAATATATGAAACCGAGACTCAAACTCGTATATTACAAGAGCTCCAAATCATGGTTCAAACTTGTGACGTTTAGTATAAGACTTTTTTTATATATTTTTTATAGATTTTTTAATACAAAATGCAAAAAAGAAAAAAAAAACGTTTCTATTTAAAAAGTAAGAAAATAATTATAAAACAATTAGAAGATATTAGATTAAAAGTTTTTTATAAATATTATAATTTAACAAAATAATATTTTTATGTTATTAGAAACTTTTTCTCTACTTCTTTAAATAGAAATTTCTTTATCCAATAAAAATAGTAGTGAAAGTGAAGTTGTTGAAAAAACACTCATTTTAATAAATATTTTTCAAAGCATCTATTTTGTTAATAAATATATATTTTAATTGCACTTATTTGGTCCCAAAATGATAGTACTTTGAGATTATAAACCTGTAGACACGTGAAAGCCTTTCTCCCTTAAGATTCGAAAAGACAGAGAGACCTGTCGGAGATTCTGACGTTGTATGAAATCTTTGTTATTAAATTGAAGGTAACAATGTTGAAGAATTTGATTGATCTCATCTTCATAGTGATAATCAAGCCCTAGCCGTTGAAGATCATCCACCACTAACACATTCTCAAATTTAACATCATGAATATCATTGGTGATATGTTTCCGAACAACGTTTACCAAATTTGCATGCTTTACAACAATGTCTTCGGGCAATATACACTGCATGTGGATTAACAAACATGTTTAATTGTTTTTAAACGATAAATTTATCATACTTGTACTCCTAAACTACTCTCCAGATTAAATTACACAAATTACGTCAATGTCTAAGTTTAAACCCACGACCTCTCCAACGAAGAGGAAAAAGCCTCTATCAAGTAAGCTAGTCCCACATTGACAACAAACATGTTTAATTAACATATGAAAATAAAAGTAAACATCGGTTTATATTGTGTTACTTTATAAGATGATCGATAGTTTGTGATTAGTGATTTTGAAGATATATTTAAGTACCTGGAGCTGTTGAGGTCTACTCATGCACTTATAGATAGATTCATTAGGTTTTAAAGGGTTGTAACACGATCTGAATTGATCTGAGCGAGTAACGCCAGCCCATATATGTCCATGATCGCGCAATAAGGTTGGATGAAGATGACCACGTTTTATGAGGAGTTGTGGAATGGTTTTCTGGGTAGATGATGTAATTGCTAAGAGAGTATTTTGAGTTGCCATTGGTGTTGCTCACAGAGAGAGGGAGGAGGGAGAGAGCTAGAGATATGGTTTGATGACTGGGGGAGGAGGGTTTTTGTGCGTATAGAAGGAAGTTTGTGAAAAACATAGATAGTATTATAAACGAAAGAACTTGTAATTTATTGATCAATTACTTTGATAAAGATGAAATAGCTAGAGTGATCTCGATGGATTTGTAAGGAACTACTATATATTTATTAAAAATAGTGCATAATTTAGTATAAGATATAATTCGCAAATAACATAAAAGCTACCTCCAACCATCTAATATCTCTTTATATATGTCCCAATAAAAGGACATCACTTGATTTACTCCACAAGCCTTTTATGACACGTTATTTTTAATACCTTGTCATTTCTTAATCTGTCTTTATGTTTGGCCCCTATGATAGGACATTATACTCTATTTACTCCACAAACCATTGTAGCACGACACCTTGTCATTTCTTGAATGTCAAAAACACCATGTAAACACAGAATATATAATAAACTCACACCTTTATTATAACTTGTGAAAATTAACCTCAAAACTCAAATTAAAATAAGACTCTCATAAATTCATATGCTCGACTTTAAGGACTATATATAGAGAACAAAAACATTGCCGTCCAAGGAAAAGATCTCATAACCCTAATACAATTTCTAGTTAGCAATTTAAGTCATTTTAAAATTTACTAATTAGAATTGTAACATATCTTAAAAAAGTATGGAAAAATACATATTACATATGTAACAAAACATGTATTTAATTTTTATATTGAGTTTTGAGGTTAATTTTCTCAAGTTATCATAAAGGTGTGAGTTTATTATATATATACTAGGTTAGAATCTATGTATTACATTGGTTGAATAAATGTAAATTATTATATACAATAATTTTTATGGAGATTTGTTTATTAGATATCATTAATCATTTGTGAAATAAGAAATTATGAATATTTAATATTATAAAATAAGAAATAATAATAAGAAATAATAATGATTTAAGCAATATAAAATTATACTTAAAGATAAGATATAATTAAAATCTTATTCTAATTTACTAAGTCTAAATAAATTATTAAAATTTACTAAGTCTAAATAAATTATTAAAATAAGAAAATTATATTTTGTATATTTAATTATACAATATAACTATATAAAATTATTATTATTATTATTATTATTATTATTATTTAATAGATAAGAAGATTGGTATTTAATAGGAGAGAGAAGCGGAAAAAATTAGATGAAAATGAATGTGGGAGTGACATATGGCAACTGTTATAATAATTTATTAGAGTATGTAGATTTAGGGCTGTAAACGAACACGAACGAGACATGTTTGTGTTTGTTTGTTAACATATTATCGGACAATTCAATGAACACGAACAAATAATCGAACAAGATTTTCCGTTTGTGTCTGTTTTTTAACCAAAGAGCTTTGTCTGTGTTTGTTTGTTACTTTTTACATTTCTGGTCAAACGAACCGGACGAACCAAAACAAACACAGTCACAAACAAACCAAACGAACCAAACCAAACACAACCACAAACGAACCAAACAAACACATGTATGCTTACATAAAAACAAATCATACATCCAAAGATCATAGGAGAAACCGAAAAGCTATGATTTAAAGACAAATCATCCATCCAAAAATCATAGGAAAAACTCAAAAGATATGCGATGGTCAGGAGATTGGAGGATTGGAGCCTTATAGTGTTAAGTATATAATTTAAATTCTAAATATTTTTAAAAAAATATTATTAAAATTGTAATGTTAACAAACAAACACAAAAAAAAAAATACAAACAAACACAAATGAACGTACACAAACAAACGTTCACGAACATAATTGAACGAACGAGGACTCTTTTCGTTTTCGTTTGTTAAGCTAAACGAATTGAACAAAAAATTTTGTTTGTGCTCGTCCATTTAGTAAAAGAACGAGCACAAACAAACTCCCACCCGAACTGTTCATGAACATTTCGCTAAAATTTTTGCTCGTTTACAGCCCTAGGTAGATTGTGTGTTTATATGGTGTTTTTGACATTCAAGAAATGACAAGGTGTCGTGCTACAAAGGTTTGTGGAGTAAATCAAGTATAATGTCCATTCATAGGGCCAAACATAAAGACAGATTAAGAAATGACAAGATATTAAAAATAAGGTGCCCTGATATAATGGTTTGTGGAGTAAATCAAGTGATACCCTTTTATTGGGCCAAATATAAGGACAAATTAGATGGTTGGGGGTAGCTTTTATGTTATTTTCGAATTATATTTTATAATAAATGTTGCACTATTTTTAATAAATATATAGTAGTTTCCTACAAATCCATTGAGATCACTCTATTTCATCTTTATTAAAGTAATTAATCAAGGAAAATTGGATTTAAATAATTCCAAGTTTTGAGGGTTGGCCGGTAATAATCCCACTTTTAATATTAACCGTCAGTGGTCCCAACTTTCACCCTATTTATTTTTAATGGTCCCACTGTTAAAAAAACTAACGTCGTTAACTTTTTGATGACGTGGCAGCTGATGTATAATTTTTTAAAACCCCTTGCCACATCACCATCTTCATCCTCACATTATTTTCCACCCCACCACCACCACCACCTGCAACCCTTCCGACGGCCACCAACAACAACCCCTAAAAGTACTCCTAAAATGCGTTAATGAGCTGGAATCCACATCAAAACTGGAAATTAGGATACAGGAAATTAGGAAGGTAATATTTGAGAAGAAACCGGGAGCTATTATCCACACCAATCATATTTGAGAAGAAACGAAAATTAGGAAAACATTCCACATAAAAACCCTCGGAGATGGCTGCTCCCTCGAAAAACCACCCCCCCCCCCACCTACTCAATCAAGCCACCTCCTTTGTCGCCTCTGCAGCTGTCGTAGCCGCCGTAGCCAACGCCGGAGCTTCCACAGAACCGCCCCAACTTAGCCGTCAGTGGGAGAAGACGGGTTCATAAACCCTAACGCCGCCGCTGGTGGCGGAACCCTAAGAGTTAGTTGCGGCTGTTTCCTCCGGTTGATGTCGTGGAAGACCAGAAACGAAGGCGGGGTTTATGGTTTTGAGACGGGAAGAAGAAAAGGAGAAGATGTGAGGCTAGAACTCGGGCCACCGCCCTGCCGCCGCCGGAGTTCACCGCAGTTCGCCTTCGCCGGAGTTCACCGCAGTTCGCCGGAGTGCTCGGAGTCGACCGCAGTTCGGCGGAATCGTCGCCGGACGACCAGGCCCGCTGGCCCTCTTTGGTCCATCCATTCTGTGTTTGTGATATTACACTTGCCAAATGTATAATTAAAGGAGGTTAAAAATTAAAAAATTAACAAATAAAATTATACATCACATGTGTAATTAAAGGAGGTTAAAAATTAAAAAAAAAATAAAATAAAATTACACATCAACTGCCACGTCATCAAAAAGTTAACGGCGTTAGTTTTTTTTAACGGTGAGACCATTAAAAATAAATAGGATGAAAGTTGGGACCACTGATGATTATTATTGAAAATGGGATTATTACCGGCCAACTCTCAAAACTTAGGATTATTTAAATCCAATTTTCCATTAATCAATAAACTATAAGTTCTTTCATATATAATACTATCTACGTTTTTCACATACTTTCTTTTATACGCACCAAAACCCTCATCCACCAGTCATCAACCCATATCTCTATCTCTCTCCCTCCCTCCCTCTCTCTCTATTAGCAACACCAATGGAAGCTCAAAATACTTTCTTAGCAATTACATCATTTATACCAATTTTGCATGCTTTACAACAATGCCTTCGGGCAATATGCACTGAATTTGGATTAAAAAACATGTTTAATTGTTTTTGAAAGACAAATCTATCCTACTTGTACTCCTAAACTACTTCCCAGATTAAATTACACAAATTATGCCATTGTCTAGGTTTGAACCCACGACCTCCAACTAAGAGGACAAAGCCTCTATCAAGTAAATTAGTCCCACATTGACAACAAACATGTTTAATTAACATATGAACATAATGAATTTAAAACCCAAAGGTAAACGTCGGTGTATATTGTGTTACTTTATAAGATGATCGATGGTTTGTGATTAGTGATTTTGAAGATATATATTTAAGTACCTGGAGTTGCTGAGGTCTACTCATGCACTTGTAGAAAGATCTATTAGGTTTTAAAGGGTTGTAACATGATCTGAGTTGATCTGAGGGAGTAACGTCGTCTCATAGATGTCAATGATCGCGCACTAAGGTTGGAGGAAGATGACCACGTTTTATGAGGAGTTGTGGAATGGTTTTCTGGGTAGATGATGTAATTGCTAAGAGAGTATTTTGAGCTGCCATTGATGTTGCTCACAGGGAGAGGGAGGAGGGAGAGAGCTATAGATATGGTTTGATGACTGGGGGAGGAGGGTTTTTGTGCGTATAGAAGGAAGTTTGTGAAAAACATAGATAGTATTATAAACGAAAGAGCTTGTAATTTATTGATCAATTACTTTGATAAAGATGAAATAGCTAGAGTGATCTCGATGGATTTGTAGGGAACTACTATATATTTATTAAAAATGATGCAGAATTTATTATAAGATAGAGTAAATTACGGATTTAGTCCCTGTGGTTTCTACAAATTTCAGGTTTAGTCCTTAGGTTTCATTTATTACGGATATGTCCCAAACGTTTGCCAAACCGTTGCGGATATAGTCCCTGACCCTAACGGACGTTAAAAAAATCTGTTAACTTTTTAGAAATTCCTTATATGCCCTCGTTTGTTAATTTTAATTAAAAAATAACCTTTTAATTTCAATTAAAAAAAAAGGTCATAGCCCCAACCCCACCCCCTGTGGCATCTTAACCCAACCCCCTTTCTTCGTTTTTTAACCCCAGCAAGTTCGTGCGAGTTAATTTCTCCGGCCACCACACTCTGCCGCTTCCGACCTGCTACCTGCAACCTTCTCCGGCCACATGCTCGTAGTCGTAGTCATCATCGTCATCGCCCTCCGAGTTAACCGAGCACTCGTAGTCGTCATCGTTGCCGCCATCATCTAGATGTGCATCGGTTGAATCGAGTTCCGATTCAAAGGAAGTAGGAAGGAAGGAAGACGACATCGTTGCCGCCGTTATCTAGATCTCCTTCGGCGACTTCTTCTCCACCACCTCACGCCGCAAAATTACTTCTCCGGTGACTTCATCTCCGCCCCACCGCCTCAAGCGCAACCGCAATCTGGAGATTAATTTCTGGTAATGTTCTTATCTCTTCTATGTCGTCTAACAGTCTGGATTCCGAAATTCTTCGCAACCACGTTTTCTGAATTGAAGTGGATTTTGATTTTTGTATTTCACGCAGCCGCGTTTGTTGATTTTATTGAGGATTTTGATTTCGCTTCAGCGGTGATCCAGTTCCGGTGGAGAGACATGGCGCTTCAGCGGTGATCCGAGTTAACCGAGCACTCGTAGTCGTCATCGTTGTCGCCGTCATCTAGATGTGCATCGGTTGAATCGAGTTCCGATTCAAAGGAAGTAGGAAGGAAGGAAGACGACATCACTGCCGCCGTCATCTAGATCTCCTCCGGCGACTTCTTCTCCACCACCTCACGCCGCAAAATTACTTCTCCGGTGACTTCATCTTCGCCTCAAGCGCAACCGCAATTTGGAGATTAATTTCTGGTAATGTTCTTATCTCTTCTATATCGTCTAACAATCTGGATTCCGAAATTCTTCGCAACCGCGTTTTCTGAATTGAAGTGGATTTTGATTTTTGTATTTCACGTAGCCTGTGGAGAGACACGACGCTTCAGCGGGGATCCAGTGGTTGTGAAACGGAGTGTCCGTTGGGATCGTCGGAGGGTGGATATGGGTGTCCGCCGGATCAAGTTATGGTTGATTGAACATATTTGGTGTCACGGGATCGTCGGAGAAGAGGATAGTTGCTGCTGCCGGGAAGGGGGGGGGGGGGATAAAGTGATGGGTCATGGGTATAATAGTAATTTCATAAAAACAATTTAGTGTTTTATTTCTTTTAATATTTTAAGAAAGGGGTATAAATGTCATTTCATAATGACTTAACAGAATATATTAACGGTCATCCATCCCAAGGACTATATCCGATACGGTTTGGCAAATGTTTGGGACCATATCCGTAATAAATGAAACCTAAGGACTAAACCCGAAATTCGTGCAAACTACAAGGACTAAATCCGTAATTTACTCTATAAGATATAATTCGCAAATAACATAAAAGCTATCTCTCCATCTAATATGTCCTTATATTTGGCCCAATTTTATGGCAACTTATTTTTAATACCTTGTCATTTCTTTAATAGTCTTTATGCTTGGCCCTATGATAGGACATTATACTTGATTTACTCCACAAACCTTTGTAGCCGACACCTTGTCATTTCTTGAATGTCAGAAACACCATATAAACACAAGTCATGTATGGTTCACACTGGACGAAAAAACTGCGAAAATAGGTACTTCTCAAGTCATGTATGGTTCACAATCATTATCCGGCTACACCTGAAGTTTAGATACTTATTTACCAAACATATTCCATTTCAACCTTGATTCTAAGGGGTGTTGATTTCTTTAACCATAATCCAACCCGTATAACTATTCGTGTCGTGTCATGTTAACTTACTTAAATTCATGTCGTGTTCGGGTCGTATTTCAGATCAACATGTTTAATTTTTTTATAAATATGAGTAATAGCCAATGATCGACTTAGTAAAATATATACAATTAATTATCATAATCAAATGAAAACATTTTTTTAAAATAATTTGTGTCATATATTTGTTTCTTTCTCTCATTCCTATTTAATATTCAATACACTTAGGTTTAAATATTTAGCTCGATATAAGAAAAAACAAATAAAAAGATATTGAAAATAAGTATTTATAACTAATAAAAAATATTTATGAAAGAGAAAATTTAACGACTTTAGAAGTTTATATATAGAGTTAAATGTTAAGAATCAAAATATATAAGTTTAAATATTAACATTTTTTTTATCTTTATGATATAAATACTTAAATTTTAAAAACCTTAATTAAACGGGTTAACAGGTCGACCTACTTATTTAACATGTCGGGTTTAGATTGACCTGTATAAAAAATGGGTCATATAGGCTGACCCAAAACCTGTTTTTTCTTGAATCGTGTTAGGAATTATCACCCCTACTTGATTCTATATTTTTCACCCATTGTATGCTTAAGTTCTTATTAATGTTACTTAGATACAATGAGACACTCGATAGTTATATCTACATTTATAATACCCCTAAGAAGTTTTAAATCTTTTTTAAACATAATTAAGCACACGCTAACATAATATAAATAGTCTGGGTCTAACAATTAAAAGCATTCAATCATGTATAGCATGTATACAACCCTACACATTAAGTACTTAAAACAAAAGCTCATAGAAATTAATTACCTAAACCTCAACAAGCACTGATAGTCTATATCATGTCGAATATCCTATAACAAATATAATATCCTATAACAAATATAATCTAGCAGGATACCAAATCACACATAATACTAACCTGAGGGTACATACCCCATGTTCTAGTATCACTTAGAGGTGTTCATTATTTGAATCGGATCCGAATAACTCAGAATTCTATCAATTTGAATTTGAATTTCTTATTTGGCTTATTCGAATTGAATCCTTATGAGATTGCCTATTTAATTCAAATTTGAATTTAGTTTTTTAAATTCAATTCGAATAATTTGAACAAAATATATATATATATATATATATATATATATATATTTATTTATTTATATAATTATAATGTTTATAAAACATTTTAGATTTTTATCAAACTATTCGACTATATATCTCCTGGGCTCCACTATTTTAACAAATTCACCTTTAATAAATTTTGATTTCATTATATAATATTTTAGTCTTAGTTTTACGTTTGTTTTTTATTAACATAATTATTGCAACTATGTGTACGTTTATGTATTCGTGTCTGTTATTTATTATTTTTAAGATAAACGTTGAGCACAAGCCATATTATATTTTGTTTTCTCTCGGTTCTTAATTAGTAGGCACACTCGCGAACCTAATTACTCAATATATGAAACCAAGACTCAAACTCGTATATTTTAGTAGCTCCAAATCGGGGTCCAAACTTGTGACGTTCAATATAAGACTTTTTCATATTTTATAGATGTTTTAACACAAAATTGCAGAAACAAAAAAAACATTTCTGTTAAAAAAAGGTAAGGAAAATATTTATAAAACAATTAGAAGATATTAGATTAAAAGCTTTTTATAAACATTACAATTTAACAAAAAATCTTTTATTTTATTAGAAAATTTTCTCTACTTTTTAAAATAAAATGGCGGTTTAAATAGATATTTATTTATCCAATTAAAATAGCAGTGAGAGTGAAGTTGTTTGAAAAAACTCATTTTGATAAATATTTTTTATAAAATCCGTTTTGGTAATAATTTTTTTAATTACACCTATTTGGTCCGAAAATAATAGTATTTAGAGATTCTAAACCTGCTGACACTTGAAAGCCTTTCTGCCTTAAGATTCGGAAATACAGGGAGACCTGACGGAGATTCTAATATTGGATGAAATCTTTGTTATTAAACTGAAGGTAACAATGTTGAAGAATTAGATTGATCTCATCTTCATAGTGATAATCAAGCCCTAGGCGTTGAAGAGCATCCACCACTAACAAATTGTCAAATTTAACATCATGAATATCATTGGTGAGTTGTTCCCGAACAACATCTACCAATTTTGCATGCTTTACAACAGTGTCTTCAGGCAATATGCACTGCATGTGGATTAATTAACAGATATGCTTAATTAACATATGAAAATAATGAATTAAAAAACCAAAAGTAAACGTTGGTGTATATTGTGTTACTTCATAGAATTTGTTAGGTGCCAAGTTGCGTAGCGGAATCACCAACACACAATATACACACGATTATCACGCAGTAACTAGAAAATAGACGATAAACGACACAAAAATTTTAACGTGGTTCGGTCCCGGTGGGAGACCTAGGTTATTTCACTAGATAAACCGCAAAGAATACAATTACAAGATTAGATATAAATAATAGTGAGATTAGGGTTAACTGTTAACCGAATAAAGGGCCAAAACATGCCAATTAATAATGAACCAGCCTAAAAGGCCTTCACCCAACAGGTATTAATTAGGATGATCGATGGTTTGTGCGTGCTATGCAAATCATTAGTGATTTTGAAGATATATGTTTAAGTACCTCGATCTGCTGAGGTCTACTCATGCACTTGCAGAAAGATTCATTGCGTTTTAAAGGGTTGTAACACGATTTGAGTTGATCCGAGGAAGTAATGCCCCATATATGTCCATGATCGCGCACTATGGTTGTATGAAGATGACCACGTTTTATGAGGAGTTGTGGAATGGCTTTTTGAGTAAATGATGTAATTGCTAAGAGAGTATTTTGAGCTGCCATAGGTGTTGCTCACCAAGAGAGAGAGAGAGAGATGGGTTAATGTCGTGGGAGAGGAGGGTTTTGGTGCGTATATATATAAAAGGAGGTTTGTGGAAAAAGTGGATATAGCATTGTAATTAGGACACGTGAAAGAGCTTGTGGTTTATTGATCATTGATTTTTACTTGGATTTGAGCTACCATTAGGCCTACATTTGGAAAATTTGTAAAAGTTTTTTCTTTCTAAAACAGCGGGGAATTTATAATAAGATAACATAAAACCATAACTATCAAGACACCACCGGAAAAAGTTAATTTGCATAACATCAAAGCTACCCCATTGGAATTTGTAACCAATTCAATTATCATCTAACCTATCCCTATGTTTGACTCATTGAAAGGACATTACTTTGATCTCCTCCACGGCTCCACCAATCTTTTATAGCAGGGCACCTTCTTGTTGAATACAGTCATTTCTTTAATGTTAAATACACCTTCGCGTTAAATATCTAGCTTGTCATTTCTTGAATGTTAAATACACCCTATAGCATTAATGTTGAAAACAAGTAATTACTCATTTGCGTGTTTCGGTTGAAATACCATAGGTACATAAACATAAACAATAAATGTATTTCGATACGTAATAAATCTGCAACTGCAACACCTAAAACTTATCCCCAGCATCCTACACCTTTAACCCTAGAGCACTAAAACTTAACACAAGATGAATATAAAACAAAATTGATTTTCAAAATTTGGTTAAACATTGTTAATTAAAATCTCTAGATTAGTTTCACTATTACTTGCTAATTCAGTTATTTATTTTTGTATTTTATAATATAATGAACAAAAACAATTTTGATCCCTTAAATTTCTTAATTTTTTAAGTAAAAGACAAGTTAAAAACATTATAATAATAAAGTATAGATACATAACTCAAGAAAGTTTTTCTCAAGTGGCGTATTTTTTTTTAATGACTTTCATGAGTGAACAAAGCTTGAAATGTCAAATCGAGTATAAATGAAAGATTACAATCCCAGTCTTAAAAAGTGTCACTCAATACAACTGAAGATTTAAAGATAGTTACCAACGACATTAAAGAAAACATAAAAGAAAACATAAAAATGAAAAAATGAAAAGAATAGATTACAATTTTAATCGCAGTCTAAAAAGTCGAACTCCGTAACTCCACCAGCGGCGATGGTTTCATCACTGCAATGGCTTCCCAAATTTCAGAACTTCATTGCCGCCCCTGTCGCAATACAACGAGCTTTAGCCGCCGTCACCGGCCACCGGCGCCACCGCCACCACCACCAGCGCTACAGCAGCACAGCCTTCGCATCTGATCCCGCTGCTTCTGGAACTACATCTACCTTCAATTCTATACGGTACTCACTTTTCCATTCGAAAAACACATTGCTCTTTGTACTACTTGCTAGGTTATTTGCTACAGTTACCTTTACACTCTCCGTTGAAAACAATTTTGCATACCTCATACCAGGACCAATTTTTGGATGTGGATATGCAAATTAGACTCAAAATTAGGTTTCTATTTTCTCACAGTTTATGACGTAGGATTGGTGGATGGAACACAGCTTTTAGATGAAGATGAGTATATAGAATATATTAGGTTTTTAGTTAACCTACAGAAGTGAAATTGTGTCTGATTTTAGTTTCTGAAGGATCTTAATCTGTTCACCGACAGGCTACATTTGACTTCTGTTACTATCAATTTTAGATGAGTATATATAAACTTAGGGCAATAACTTTAATGTATCTTTTAGGTAAAGCTGTAAAGTAGCAAATGGGGATTTCGGGTTATACTCGGAATAGTTGTTGTAACTTGTAATGACTCGTTGAGATTGAGGATGTGTGCAATGTACTTGATAGAATGTTTTTGCCTGGAAGTTTCACAAATAGGATTAGTCGAATTGAATCTCTTAAAAGCAAAAGTCATCTTTTAGAGGGAACTATAATGGTGTACTGTTAAAATTGGGTGTTTTTTTTTACTGTAAAGAAAGTTTGGATGGTTGTTAACTGGTTGATATACTTAAACACATGTTTCTTCAGCCATGAGGAATATGGTCGGTTGCTTCCTTGCCCTTCTGAGAACGTTCTACCACGGAACATTGAACACTTAGTTGTTAGAGAAGGAGGGAGTATTCTTGACTTCATTACCAAAGCCTTGGATCTTCCACCTTTGTAAGTTGATACGTTCTTTTCACTGTGTTACCGTTGTGATAATTAATTATAGTCAACATCAGCGACAAACAAGAAATTAGGTAGAATGTGGTTGCCTTTATCTTATCAACAAAAAACGCAGGCTTGTATTGAGAAAAGTATGTTATTTCTTGAGGATGAGTTGATATTACTTTCACTTTCTGAATGTTCTAATTTTTATGTTGAAATCAACTTTGAAAAAGTTATAGGTTCTATCTTTCTAGTTTCTACACATTGACAAAAGATATAAAGTGAATGTTGTAAATTTTCTACTTAAAGCACAAATTTTACAAAAATAAAAGAGAGATGAAATACATAACACATGGCATGACTTAACCTAGATCAAATTTTCTACCGAAATTTGTTTAGCTAAAGAACTTCGTGTTTAAAATTGTATAACTAGTTTTGTGATTTAAGACATTATACTATATTGAGGGTACTGTTATTCATTCAGTTAATCCAGTAGATATTAATTCTTCTTTACAATTCGCAAGGTAAAGTACTTATTGCGATAGTACTTTGGTAAAAGGGACCTTTAATTGTAAATGGCAAGGTTATATAAAACACAATTAAGTATCACAAGAAATGGTCTATTATGTTGATTAATATGGTTGAACTTTAAAGGTATGTTGCAGATCTTATTCATTTTGGAGCAGTGCACTATGCCCTTGTATGCCCAAAGCCTCCTCTAACTGCCACCTCCGAGGAGATCAAGTTGTACAAAGAGTTTACTAAACCCGCAGTCCTAAGAAAGAGACCTTCAATCAAAGGAAAAACCATAAGAGAGGCACAAAACACTTTCAGGGTTACTCAAAGCGATCAGTTGGTTGAAGCAGGGACTTATGTGAGGGTACATGTACGTCCAAAACGATTTCCAAGGTATTCCATATTGTACAAACAAGCAATGCTTATATTTACTGATTACTTGTCAGGTCTGATCATATTGATGTATTAATTCTTCATCAGATGCTATGAAATTGACTGGAGATCCAGAATCATTGCTGTGACAGAGTCCTATGTAGTTCTCAACAAGCCTGCTGGCACATCAGTAAGTGAAATCATTTTGTTCCCCTGGATCTTATTTTTATGACAAAAATGTATGGTTTTTGTTTCTTGCTAAAACCCAAATTTTTGCAGCCACTTCAGGAAATTCGGCTTTTAGTTCATTTAACTAATACCACCTACCATTTTTATTTTGGGTCTCATTTAACTATATTGTCTGAAAAAAATGAAAATATGATTGGTGGAACTATCAGAAGTAGAGTTGCTCTTTGTTTTGAGTTTTGCCACTCACTTCCCTTTTTCTTAGGTAGGTGGAACTACAGACAACATTGAAGAAACTTGTGTAACTTTTGCTACCCGTGCCTTGGAATTAACCACTCCATTAAGGACGACTCATCAGATTGATAATTGCACAGAAGGCTGGTAACTATCTTGAGTTTAAATTCAATCACCGTCTATTTGTTATCCTTTTTACTGCTGATTAATCTCTTCTCTTTTTGTTTTGTAGTGTTGTGCTAGCTAGAACTAAGGATTACTGTTCGGTTTTTCATAGAAAGATCAGGGTAGGCTATTTTTTCTCTATGACGGTCTGGGGGCTACATTTTTTTAAATGCTTTTACATTTCTAAGTAACTGGTTTATATCAGGAGAAACAAGTGAAGAAGCTGTATCTTGCACTTGCGGCTGCTTATGTGCCGTGTGGAGTCATGACCCATTACATGCGACCATTTAGAAAATCTCCTAAAGTTGTATCCGAAGGTACAATTACATTATACATTA
>JBCNJP010000014.1:23903496-23932472 GCA_039602395.1 Deinandra increscens subsp. villosa | reverse complement strand
GAGCTAGAATTAGTTGTCATTTATTTCATAACCGCAAATATCCTTTTGACCCGACCTATCTAACATTACCTATTGATGTATTTTTTTACCCGATCTTTTCTAACCTCGTCCAGTTTTATTATCCTCACTGACAATATGGATCCGCCACTGATCTGAACTCTAATATGATGTAGGGCATCCTATCTCTGTCTCCTGCAGCTTGTTTCATTACCCAAATTATTTTAACTCTAATTATTCATAATCAATACATATATAGAGTTAATTATTGTTTTCTTCCATGTAGTTTGGCCAAATTCTTAAATTTAGTTCATAGTTTTTCTTTGCCTGTAAGACATTATAGTTACGACTTTTTCCCCATTTCATTCTATGTATGTAACACGTATCGACGTTTACTAGATGCTACACATTTTAGCCTTATATAATGCTTTTATATAAAACTATAACATTGCCACATTCAAGCAAAATTAACCTACCACAAAATAACAACTACCAATTAATCAATAATAACAATAAACTTCCATACCTGTTTGTTCTTGAAGTTCTTGCTGCATAGCATCATTCTCCATCAACGGTTGATGTTCCACACGGGTCTCCACCGGAGTTACAACCTCCGGCTTCTCACCATCGGGCTTGTTTTCACCCTGCTCATTTACGCTTACATTCACCATGGGTTCGAGCTCAGCAGGCCCATGAACAATAGTATCCGTCCCAGGGAAATTCTCAGCCGTTCGATCAGATACCACATGCTCGTTTTTACCCCTATGATCACAATCCTGCGGTTCTTCAACCGCTTTAGACATCTCAAAAACCTGCATAATGTTATCTTGCTCAACCAATCTCAAACTTTCCTGAGGTATAGAACTGGGTATAGAACCACTGCTTCCTCCTGTCACGATAGCAGGGGTATTTTGGTAATTTTGCATCAACACGGGATTTGCATTTGCTGGCTGATTTGCACATACTGATTCAGGAACAGAAACCTGTGAAGGGTTTCTCGGGTTCGAATGCGGGATTGGGAACTCGCCCCGTGTGCACATCTCAACATGTGGCGCGACATCATTAATCGGCGTGATAGGAGTAATGTGTCCTTGTTGGAACACAATTCCGCGAAGAATTGTGTTATTGGGACCCAAACACGCGGATAAAAGGTACCCGTTGTCGAAGATGCCATCGATCACACATGTAACCGCCTGGCCCACCATGCCAGGGTCAACCTTACTCACATTGTTGCTATTGCTAGCGGGAAAGATAGCGGGTTGTGGTGGTGGTGGTGGTCGGACCGCCATGGCTAGAGGCGGTTGGGTGTGTTGTTTTACGTTTCTCGGCATGCTCTCGTCCTTGCGTGGGCGGCCACGCTTACGCTTCACTAGCAGATCAGGTGGCTTTGATATGTTCTGTTGGTTCATTCTGCAAAGCTCTATTTTGACACACAAAAATGAAGAAGTCAACAGTTGACTTTCAAATGTCATATGTGCATTTTTAATTTTTTACCAGTGCATATATGAATCATTAAAATTAATCTTTTTCAGGAGATTCAAGGGAATAAATATATGAATTTTCAGTTACAGTCATCTTGACTCGGTCAACCCAAATAAATTGTTGCTATTGCTAGCAGGAAAGCTCTTTTTTTACACAAAAAAAAAGTCAAAAGTTGACTTTCAAGCATGTACTTTTTTATCAGAGAATGAAATATTAAAATTAATCTCTTTCACTGGGTTAGAGGGAATAAATATTGGGATAATCACCAAATTCAACCTATTGACTATCTTTTCTATAAAAATGAACACTGATTTTTAATATTTTTCTTAGAAAACCTATTCAAAAGCAAATCAATGTGATTATAACAACAGAGAAAAGTCAGCCTAGAAGTTTATGTGTGAGCTGGCACAGTAAAAAAAAATGTGGGTCCCAACTCCCACGGGACACTAATAAAATAACGTAATGTGTACAACCGGTTAAGCCGGGACGACAATATCTAGTCCCGGCTAGTACAAAGTTGATTTCTTCTAACTCTAGCTAAAACTTAGCTGGGATGGGAAGAAGCCGGCAAAATTTTAGCTGGCTTTGCTTACTTATGTCGTGTTTTTTAATTGGTTGTTCTTTTAACCTAGTTTGATTTTTCTCTTTTTTCGTGTTAACTAAAATATAGTCTATTTAACACGGTTAGTTTATATGTCATTTAAAAGTCAATGTTTCAAAAGAGTAAGACCTCAAGAGGATCAAATGATGATAAACCGTACAATTATTTCAAAAGATAAAAAAACCGTATCAGAAAAAACTCGAAAACACCATATGACCAACCATCCAACCGAGCTCATCCATTAATATAATGTATTCAAGATAAATAAATTATTTTTAATATCAATTACACATTGAAAACTAATTCGATTCCTTCTCAAAATTGAAACCCTAAAAATTCCGCATACATAAACAAATCAAATACGTCAATCATACCACGATTGATAAATCAATCCAAATACGATCAATCAATTATGTGTAAATATGATCCAGTTTTTTCGATTTAATAACAAAATTGCAACGATAACATTACATGATTATGAAATTATTGTAGCGATTTGAAGAACTTACTTGAGAAATTGGGAGATTGCGATATGATCCCAAAGATAGTGATGTGGGTATATTGTTGTGAATTTGTGATTTGATTTATGGAAATATATATAAAAAGTTATTATTTTTAGGGTAAATAATATGGATCTCATTTTTGGTTCTTCGATTGGGAAGAGGAAAAAACTGAAGAAGCGTAACTGATATTTAGGATGAAAACACTAAAATTGAAATTGAATTAAATTAATAAAAAATAATAATAATTATGATCAATAAATTATGGTTTTTTTTTTCAGTTGGACCTCGATGCATGGTTTCGGGTTAATATTCATGCATCGTGCAAAAAAAATAATGATAAAATTAACTTAACGTTTCAAAAAGGGTTTATTTACGTCTTACGTTTTGTGACAAAAAGATTTTATATAACGAAAGTTATTTGCATTGAAAATTCTTTACATTTGTAGTGAAAAATAACTTTTTCTTATTAGTTTTTGCGCTATTATAAATCTTTGTTTTATTAAAATATCAGATCAGATATTATTTTTTTTGGAACGGCGAGATATTATTACTTAATATATCGACATAAAAAGTTAATGATATAATCGGGACTAAAAATAGAGGGGAAATCACTTTATTATAAAAAGTTAATGATATATCATATATGTTGCTACACGAAACTTAACCGAGAGGTTAAGACTCGTCGTACATTAGTGTTTGAGGTTAGTTTATGACCACCATGACAATGTGAAGAAAACGAGATCAAATGAATAAGTGAGCAAAATGTTATGTTGAATGTGGAGTGGGTGGTTCTGACCCTGTTCTTCTGTGAAGTGTGACGTTTATACTACTTTTTAGCTATGGTGGCTAAGGGTGGGCGGTATACATGCATAAACCCTCGGCATGGGATGCGGCATGGATGATGCCGGATTCGGCATGCATACCCTCCCCATCAGAATTCTCGGCATCGGCATAAAATCTTCTCCCAACGGCATTCTCTTGCCGAATGATACCGAAAGAAATGTGTGTGTTTGATAGTGGTCCCCACTTCACATTGCCTAAAAACATCATTAGGCATGCATACCCACCACCAAAACATCAATTCTACATATTTTTCCTCTCTCTTGTTGGCACCATTTGATTGGTCGGTTTTATGATTCAAAAACATGCCTTAGGCATGCATACCCCCCACCCTAAGACACGAGTTCTTCTTTAGGATGTTGCATGGGTGGGCGGTATACATGCCGCCACCCTCGGCATCACTTCGGCACCAACCATGCCGACTTCGGCATGTATACCCCCCCCCCCCCCTTCTCTTCGGCATCGGTAAGTTGGGTCGTGATTTGCGGCAAGTTTTCGCCGAGTGACGCCGAGCAAAATGAGACCGTTCAACGGTCATATTTTCGACCGTTTGAACTTTTTTTTTTTTATCAATTCCTCCACTATATAAATCATATTTTCGGTCGTGATTTGCGGCAAGTGTTCTCGGAAGCCTTTTTATCATATTTTCGACCGTTTGAACTGTTTTCTCTTTGTATTATCTTATTCCGATTATATTTGATCATTGGCCAATGAGATTGACACATCATCTATCTCAGGCCTCTTGTGATTAAGTGACCAAATATAACCAACAAACTTCACCCTTTCCAAGTCATTGACCATACGTAAAAATAAAGGCGTCATCATACGAAGACGTCTTCTAAACACTTTTTCATTCAATACAGTGTTGCTAGTGAAATAGTTGGCAACAAGACGATTATAAGCATTTTTTCGATCTCTTTTAACAAAATGATCTTAACACCCCTCTTGAATTTCCAGGTTCTTTTTCTGTCGCTACATACATCGTCTCAGCAAAAAGTTTAACTGCCTCATTTAAAGTAGATGAAGATAACATTTTTCTTAGGAAAAATAAATAAAATGTTGTAGAATATAGAGAATTTGGTAGACAAATTGATAGTAAAGAGAAAAGAGAAAAATGGATGAAATTTGATGAGTTTGAATGAAAATAAGAGCATAGTATTTATATTAGAAAAAAAATGAAAACAAATTCTAAAACTGGAATGGGTGTAGAGGTGAGGCGTCGCGAATAGGCCAAAAACCACTGCCTTGGGAGTGGCCGTAACTCGTAACAGTGCAGCCACACTAAACCACGGTAGACATTATGAAGCCGCACCATGCGATGCTACCATTACAATAGGCCTAATAGTGATAGATGGTCAAGGGGATAAAATATTTTTAGTTACTCGGGAAACAACATAAACATCATTCAATGTAAAAGTGTTAGTGATAAAAAGAGCACATCAGGACTGACATGCGAAATAACAAGCGACCTGTCATTGCCTATCACAACTCTCTCTGAGCCAAAGTAGGATGTCAAATCGCATGATTTCCCAGCTCGATCAAGTACCCATGTGTCAATACACAAATTCGAAAAATCATTAGCTAGCCCTATATGTGAAGAACCAGAATGCTGAGCAGCCCATGACAAAAAATAAATACTCCCAAAATCCATCTACAAACTAACCCTGAATTTGGACCAACACAAGTAGATGTGACATCTTGGCTCTCATTAGCCTGAAAAAATCTGACTATGAAGCTTAACCGAACCGAAGCATGTGATGCTTGTTGTCGTCACATTCAAGAACAAGTTGTAGATCTTGAAGAGAAACCGGATCTAGCTATCTTGTTCACCAAAACAAAAACCAAAGAAAAAAATCATTATCAAAGAAAAACAAAAGGTCAACCTTCAGATCAAAACAATTCCATCACAGCCAAAACCATGAAACTAAATCATTCATGAGCCCTATAACTTTCTAGGACTAATCTTTATTCGGCACGTTCATCATCTTCAATTTACATGAGAGAAGACGGTTGTCGATCAAACCTATGGGTTTTGAAGAGGATATATTCAATTTGTCGCGACAAAAACATCCTTTGCTGCAACTATAAGGAAGAGTCGCATTAAGACCAAGATCAAGCTGCGAGTCATTTCATGGTGAACATAATCTGCCAGAATCTCTTCAATGCCATTATTTATATGCCAGAATAAAGCGAGACTGGGTAAGAAAGTTGAAGAGACTGTTGAGCCCATTCCCAGTTTAGCCGCCTGCAAATGTGAGAAAATTTTCTTTAAACATTTCTGAGTTACAGTTACTTGCATGCCCACTATAATAGTTACAAAAATTTTGAAGAAAAACTAGAGCATATTAAACTAGAGCAAAAAGGATGAGAAAATAGTTCAGTAGTTTAACAATAAAAAGTTACAGCACCCTACCTGTGGAGCATTCACAATGGGAGCACTTAATACACTTCCAGCCACAGCACCATATGCGGTAAAATAAGCAGGGCCATTGTGTGTCCTTTTGACTGAGCTGTTGACCATTTTATCTATTTTAGCAGGTTCTGTTCCAAGACAATCAATCACATTATGAGTGCTAAAACATACAGTAGATTGATTATACATCGACTGAGCAAAAAGAAATTCATCGTATAAAAACCAAATCGACAAATTGTAATCTCCTATAAAGGGGATATAAACAAAAACACATTCAGCATAAATTAAATATTCAAAAACTTGCAAGTTCATATTAAGTATTGTTGAGGGCATACCACTGTATGTAGAAAAAGATCTGCTCCCTTTCTGGGTCAGAAAATCTCTTTTAAAGGATGATACAACGTCCCTGTGCCAAAGAAATTGTTGTAAAGAAAGGTTAACTTCAAATATTAGTTCAATAAGAGTGTGTTTGGCTGTGCTTTTTATATTTTTTTAGATTATTACAGTAAAATATGACAATTATCTGCTAGCTGCAATAATAAATTTTTAACAAACTTATCATCTAAAATTATAACAACCATATTTTTCCGTAGAAATAAACGATGAGATAAGTATTTGATTTAAGGTAAAGGGATGGTAAAAAGGTACTATCACCACTGCCTTTAATAATCACTTTTGTTCGTTGCAGTTGGGTATGAAACTGAAACTAATTTGAGTAATTTACAAGAATGAATATTTAAACTCTATATATTATAATAATCAGAATTACTTTATCCAGACATTACAAATTGATTATTGTCGATGAAATAATCAAATTCAAATTGCTCATCCAAACATCCGCCATGGTAAAGGCTTGGTTTTGAAAAGCGTGAGGCACACCAAGGCAATAGGGTCCCCAGGGCTGAGGAGAAGGCAAACCAAAGCAATAGGGTCCCTGGGGCCGAGGAGTAGGCACACACATAATGTACGCAAGACACATGGTATTTCTTTAATAATTTCGTATAGTTATGATAAATTTCTATCACATATCCAAAATTTAAATATAAATGACCTCTATATACGATTAATATATAAATAATCTCTATGTACAACATATAAAAACTATAATGTACAACCTCCTGATGAACAAAATTTGCCCATGTACAGGAGGTGTGCCTCAAAAAATTTGACATGTGCATGCCTGTCACCTCACGCTGTTAAAAGCGATGCCTCTCTCACCCTTGAATACCTCACACCTCATGCACACTTTTTTTCAAATGTTACTAGAGGAGAGAGAAAGGATAAAAGAACATCTCTACCTTAAGTGATTTGAATAAACCGGAGCACCTGCAATCATGTAAGTCATACGTCATCTATACTATGTTACCAAATTCATGATTTTTTAGTGAGGGGAATGGATAAACTCTTGATCAATAGTAAGCGTACCTTGATGAAATTCCGGTACTAGTTTTGATTTTTTTCCAAACTCCTAGAATAATTGCATGTGATAGCAACAAGTAAATAAGTAACGTCACAAATCAAATGACATAGCAACTTTAAATGAAAACAAAATTGAGTGCTAAGTGCTAACAAGTATAGATGGTCAAATTTACTAGAAGAAAGACATTTAAGCATATTTTTCTTTACTTTCTATTACGTGCGAAATGAATAACAAACAACATCATAAGCATGAGACGTCTTGTAATTAATAGTGTTACAGAAAGGGAATAGTTATGCATCGGATTAGCATACATATAATAAAAAATTAAAGTTTTAAAGAACTTTATTATAATTAGACCAATGTACATTTAGCTTTGGCTAGAGACTTATTAACATAGTTCGCAAACTTTCTTGAAAATTAAAAAACCACAACATTTTAGCACTTGAAAAGCAGTACACTGAAAACACAGTTAAAAGAATCTTATTTTATCATCAAGTGACATACAATATAAGTCATTGGCATGGCACTGAACTTTTCAACAATTCCTCTCTTCAAATGGAAAGTGTCGGAGCCATATATGTGATTCACAAACACATACTCTATTTAAAAAAGGAATCATTTAAATACCTCAAACATTGGGATACCAGCAACATATCCTCGTGATGCAGATCCTGCTAATGCAGATTGAGGCCCCTCCAATGATCGTACAATGCCCTATTAACACCTTAAAATATTATATTTTATAACAACTAACGACTACATCAGTTATGCACAGAAGAATGGCAAGTATACATACATATAGTCATATACATAGAGGCGTTTGGATGTGTGTTTCTGAAGTGACTATTGCTACTTGAAGACTCAGAATCAGAATCAGATAACCAGTTGTTTAAAATTCAAAGCTAGGGATGATCATGTACTATTCCAATTATCTTAATCTAATCAGTTTGCTTACAGCTACTGCTGCTTGCTTCATTATCCAGATCTACTGATTTTAACCTTATATAATCGGAAATCAAAAACCAATTTACCTAAAAACTCAAAACTGGTGACTGTGACTTCAAATTGAAAGATTAAGTTTAAACGCACATCCAAACACCCGCATATCTGAATCAGTTTGCTTGTGCAAATAAAAATTAACACTCAATGACGCACATAGCACATTTCGTATAATATAAAGATATGAAACTCCTAAGGGATAATGGACGTATATCATATAGACGACATGATGATGAATTGTTCTTAATCATTAGCTTATTCAAACATGTGAAAATCTTGCAGTGATCCTTTCGTATATCACCAGTCTTTTCAACAGTTATGCTTTTATTTAACAAATCAAAATCAAAGCGAGATATAAAGCATATCCAAATTCTTGTCAAATGCAAAGTATCCTTAAATGTTCTTAGAACCTTCCACAATATGAAGACATAACCAAAGCATACATATACATACATTATTTGCCAAAGCAGATGAACACAGAGATAAAGCCTTCCGCCTGATGGTTGCACTCATCATCCTTGTAGTTCTCGCTACATAATATGATACACACATCATCAATAAAGTAAAAAAAAAAAACAGTGAATCCAGACAAAATATATGCCTACCCCTACAAAAAAAATCTAAAATAAAAAACAAAATAAGTTAAAAACAAAACTTTGACTTGAAATAGTTGGAATGTATATCAGATTAGGGTTTCTAGAATTGAGTTCACTGGTAATGTCTATAAATTATAAGGTAACCTATTCTGTCATGCAATTCAAATCTTTAGTTGCCCTAAGCTTAATATTTGAAAATTGATATTATAATTAGTCTTACGTAAATTGTAGTTAATAATACGAAGCAACTCACAGATCAATTCGCATTTAGAATGTACTAATTTAGGGTTTGTAACATCAATTGTGTAGATTATTCCTTTATTTATGCAAAAACAGGAGGTAATAGTACCGATCAATGATGAATATGAACTTTCACAAGGGATATATCAAATCAACGAGCTACGGAGCTGGAAAAACAACAAAATAAAGACGAAAAGGGGGGAATTTGACGAGATAAAATTGCCCTAAAATCATCAGCATCTAGATTTGATTAAACGGATGCACAAACACGATGAAGATATCGAACTTGAGTAATTTACCTGTAAATTTGATGAAGAAATAGAGATTGATTCGACGAATTATTCTGCTCTTCTTTAAGCACGGAGAATGGAATCACTTGAATAATATGAGAGAGAAACGACAGATGTGAAGCTGGACGAATTTCATCGAATCTGGACCGTTCGTCTGATCTAATAATACCACAAATCGCCACGTCTTTTATTCATTCAATTTTACATTTTACATTTTACAAATGTTTCAAAAACCCGGATTAACTAGGCCTATTGGACCGGTCGAATCGGTGATCAAAGGCTAAGGGGGCGTTTGATAAGCTCTTATCCAGTCCGGTAAGAATTGACCACTTATCGAGTATGTGGTCAGAGCGTTTGATATTGTTAAAGCATAGCTCTGATCGAGTCAGAGAGCCCTGACCGAATCATTTAATTTTTCTTCACTAACCAGAGTCTTTCATCCCTTACGACCTAAAATTCTCCCAACTCTTACGACCTAACCCTACAGCGGTGCTCCAAGAAGCAGCGGCTCCTCCGCCGTCTACAACCTCCGTCGTCGCTCTATCCCTCCTCGCAGCAGCCTCCTCCGCCGCTACTACTCCTCCACCGCTTAATTTCATCACAAACGTGGTCAATTTTCGTTTTGGGGGTTTTGTGTTCTCTGTTTTCAATCTCGATTTTTTCAATCTTCATTCAACTCGCTGCTGGACAATCAATCTGATTGCAGATTACGTTATTTGTGGTTAGTTTCTTTGATTCATTGGATTCATTTGGGGTTTTTTTTCGTGCGATTTGGGTTTAGTTTCAAGTTTTCTGTTCATGCTCTGTTTACATACGTTACATTCATGGAATTTGTGGATTTTGATTCCGAATGTGAAATCTGTGATTAATTCGTAGTCCAACTTAATACTGATTTGGTTGCTAATTCAAGATCAAAGTTACTGCCCAATTTTGACATAAATCTTGGTCTGTTTGACCCATAAAAGTCAAACTGTATATCTGTTTTGTGCTTCAAATTAGCTTTCAGGCACAACTCTGTTTATTAACATCTTGTATTTCTGTGGGAAATCTACAAGAAATTCTTGAATTATTGTATTGATTTTTTTTGTCAAAACTTCTTATTTTATTTTATTTTATTTTATTTTTTATAAAATAATTTTAATACATAAATAACAAATAGCTATATACATTATCCAGTCAGCTCTTACCCAGCCAGCTACTATCAAACACCCAAATTTCAATCAGAGTTTTTACTCAATTATCTCTTACTCACTTAGCTTTTACTCAATCAGCCCTTAACCAGTTAGCAACTATCAAACAACTCAATTAGCTCTTACTCACTCAGCTCTTACTCAATCAGCCCTTAACCAGTTAGCAACTATCAAACAACCCCTAAGAAGGTTTATGTGTGTTCAGTTTAGTCTACTTTCGATCTGATTTTTTACGTGGTGTTCTTACGGTTTAACCGATTTTAAGACTTTATTGCATACAACACTCTGGTTTAGTTTGTTATTGATAAATATATTTTAGATAAAGAGTAAACTTCGTTTTTAGTCCCCAACGTTTGCACATTTTAACAATTTTAGTCCCAACTTTTTAAAAATCCCGATTTAGTGTCTCAGATTTCATTTTTTTTTCAATTTTAGTCTCAACGTTAACAGTTGTTTAAAGAGCCGTTAGATTGTCCTCATGTGGTCCCCACATGATGTGTACTTTTGTCATTTTCGTTTGTTTTAACTCATACTTTAAAACAAACGGAAATGACAAAAGTACACCTTATGTGGGGACGACACGAGGGCAGTCTAACGGCTCTTTAAACAAATGTCAACGTTGAGATCAAAATTGAAAAAAAAAATTGAAATCTGAGACACTAAATCGGGATTTTTAATAAGTTGGGACTAAAATTGTTAAAATGTGTAAACGTTGGGGACTAAAAACGAAGTTTACTCTTAGATAAAACTTATATTCATGTTTTTTGGATAATTGTAATTTGCGTAAGACATGTTGAATTTTTTTTTATACTTTTTTTGTTTGAAAGTTTATAAAGTATCTGCTATAAATTTACAGGTTTGAATAGTCAATTCGTTTCAACCTTTCGGTCAAACCCGGGTCAACTGATTAAACCTTTTTTGACACAAGTCTGATCCATTTAAAATTACAGTTCTGAAACATTGATTTTTACTATTACTCCCCTCGTAAAAATGCCACACTTGCATTCGGTTTCTTCTTTGATGTTTAATCGCCATCCATTGTCGTCGGTTTGGTGATTAGGTGTTGTAAAAGGGATCTTTTATCTGTAAGTGGTACTGAAAATCATAGTGTTACATCATCCTCATGTATTTCTTTCTTTTCTACCACCCAAACTTACATGACTATAATGTGGTTGGAGCATTTCTTGAATAATCTTTGTTAAACATAAGTTGTTAAAGCGGTTGAACGATAAACTCTCTTGAATCGCAAATGTTGTCGTCTAATCTTGAACCGTCGTCAAAATTCCATATATATTTATATTTTGAGATTTTTGCTAGACCTCGTTTCGAAATGCCTTTCACCAACTTACAAAAGTCTTTTATATGCCTTTCATCCATTATATTCACATTCATTTCATTATCTCATACCACACAACACACTTTTATACTATAAGAAAATAAATAATCTTACAAGTTAACATTCCATATATAAAATTTACATTTTACATATAACCAAACAACATCTTCATAGGAACACAAGTTTACATTCCATATATCTATACTATATTATAATATATTTGAGAAGGACAAACATATATTTTACTTAGAAAATTAAGATTTTAAGGAAGTAAAATCGTCTTTGTCCATTATGTTAATGAATACAAAAAAAATTAACTAAGAAAGTAATTAATAACAAAATTAATTTAACGATGTAATGATGTAACAACAACGTCTAACTAAATTTCAAAAATTATTTTTATTTTATGTAAATATAAACTTTAATTAAACTTTTAACTTTATATGCTATTTCATCAATTAATTATTAAAACATTTTATCAATGTGTATGTGTTAATGTGTTGTGTTCCTTGTCGTATCACGCGTGCACCCATTACTATAAATTCTACATATAATGGCATTTACAACTCATTCTCTATAATTATCTTCATTTCTTAATTTTGAAGAGTTTTTATATTTTCTTATCCATCCCAATCTATGTTTCCATCTTCATATCCATAATACAAGGTTTTACTTTATTCATTCTTCATATATATAAGTTTCACCCTTCACATCTCCAAATTTCAAAGAACATCTCAAACAATAATGTTTCTACTAGGGGTGTTCAAAAAATCCGAAATCCGAATAAAACCGAAATCCGAACCGCATCCGAAACCGAGCCGAAATCTTTATTCGAATTTCGGATCGGATTTTAAACCGAACCGAAATTATTTATTCGGATTTCGGATCGGATTCGGATATGACTAAAAATTTTATTCGGATTATTCGGTTTATTCGGATTATTCGGATATCCGATTAATTAATTGAAATATAGTTTATAGATATATTATATATAAATATATATGTTTTTCTATTATCCATTTTAAGTTATTTTTTCTATTTGTGTGTTTTTATTGTGAATGTGAACTCTTTTTTTATGGACATGTTAGAAAATATGTTTTTTAATTGTTTTATTTTCGTGATTGAAAACCGAATTTGATTTATTCGGATTATTTGGATCGGATTCGGTTTATTCGGTTCGGATTGGATTTGATCCGATTTAGATTCGGATCGGTTCGGATCGGTTCAGACTAGTGTCTTATTCGGATCGGTTCGGATTCGGATCTCGGCAAAAAAAATTCCAATCCGATTAAACCGAACCGAATAAACCGAATAAACCGAAATCCGATCCGATGAACACCCCTAGTTTCTACCTTAAGAATTATGCTTTCTATTTTAAACATAACTACATTAAATATGCTTAAAACATGTTTCTCCATAAAAGAAAAAATAACTAAAAAGAATATAGAGATGGAGAAAAATACGTGGAATGTCAACTAAAAAATATTGATATAAATTTAAAAAATCATAGTTTTTTAGAGATGTAGATGGAGACTGGTATGTGAATCTCTAAACAAATTCCGTCTTCATAGAAACAATAACACCATTGTTGATATGGCAGGCTAACATTACTCTATATGGGTGTTACCACGTAACATGAGTGATGTTTGTGTGAGTTTAGCAAATAAGTTAATATCGAGTTTATTGTATAATAGATATAATCATATATATATATATAAGGTTCATTGTAGACACTTTCGCATGTGAAATGGCTCCTTTTCACATGTGAAATTTTCTGAATAATGAGAAAAAAGAAAAAAAAAAAACAAATTAATCACAACCATTAGATCAAGAGATCTAATGGTGAAAAAAGGTGTCTACATGTCTACACTTATGAGGGTGTCTACAATGAACTTTTCAATATATATATATATATATATATATATATATATATATATATTTAATCTCAATGAATGTTACACAAGAATCTATGATGTAATAGCTAAAATCATGTAACCTTAATTTTAAGTTGTATGATCGATACTTTAAACGTCTGGATCATTATGTATTTTTTTTTTATATTTTATGTAAGTTATAATAAAACTATAACCGTATTATCCTAATAACAATAACAAAATGGGATTGCAAAATTAGTTTCCCCACGAATATTAACATCTGTCTCACTCATAAATCTGCCTTTGTTGCTTCTGTTCAATTGTTCGTACCTCTTGCCTCGTATACAAAAAGGAGGAAAGAATATCCAATTTTCCGAGCTAAAACCAAACAATTTACTTCAAAAGTAACGAAGAAAAAGGGAAATTCGACGCTTATAAACAAACGATTTTCAACGGCGAACACTTACAACGACCAGAAAGAATCTTGAGAAGGATTAACTCCTCAAGATGTCGATCGCAAAGAGAGGGCTTCAACAGTACTTGCTACAGCTTCAACAACATCCCCTAAGAACAAAGGTGCAATCTTTTCTCGATCTCCTATATTTATTTCGATTTTAAGAACCGGGTTTAGTCTACTTTAATGAATTAGAAATTGGGTTTTTATTTTTTTTGAATTTGATAAACTGAATTGGGTCCTGCCTATTTTGATTTCAAGAATTGGGGTTTGCTTATTTGCAGGCTTTAACGGCCGGAGTATTATCGGCGATCAGCGATATAGTTTCTCAAAAGCTCTCCGGCGTCCAGAAACTGCAAATCCGTCGTCTTCTTCTCAAAGTGGTATGATATGATTATCTTTCATCTTAGGGTTTAATTGAATCTTTGGTGGTTTACAAATTCTAATTCGATCTTAGTTTTTTGTTGACTTTTTGAAGTCAATCCTTTGACTTGAGTAACGTAACATTGAAATATCTAGGGTTCATTATGGAGTTATCATATATGGTTGAGTGTTCCTTTATGGATGAATGATTAACACTTAAGGGCATCTAGCCGAATGGTATCTTAGTCGAATTAGAGTAGAAAAATTGGATGAATGATTAACATGGGAAGTTATGCAGCTTTTCGGGTTTGCATATCTTGGACCATTTGGGCATTACTACCACATATTGTTGGATAAGTTGTTCAAGGGCAGAAAAGACTCGACAACGGTTGCCAAGAAGGTATTCTATCAATCTTTGAATACGAGTAGCCATGGAAATTTACAATTTTGCAAGTTACAACCAAGTTATGTGATGCCTGATTTGCGATTTCATCTACAAATCTACAATCTCAGGTGGTGGTCGAACAATTGACATCTGGTCCTTGGAACAACTTGATCTTTATGCTCTACTATGGGTTTGTTATTGAAGGTAAGGTCTTACTAGGCGTAATAATGGTTTGAATATGTGACACCTTAGACAAATACAACATTCTTCCGTTCACATACCATCAACGTATTTTTGGCGCATTGGTTGTATATGTTATGAGTAATTCTAGGATGGGTGACCTCCTCGGAAATCTCCATTCAGGCAACCAAAACTAGGCAGTAAGCTCATTTGGGCAGAATAAACAACATTGATTGATATAAGGGGTCAGATGTTACATATTAATTAAATGAATCTAGTTTTAATTAGTACATGATTATAGTAATAGATGAAACAGCTTAGACTCAAATTGCTAAGTGGTGTTTGGAAATTGGATATGCATTTTGAACTGATTATCGCCCCTTGAAGAATAACTAACGGCTATTTCACAATCTAATATACGCAGGAAGATCGTGGATCCATGTGAAATCTAATATCAAGAAGGAATACCCGACAGTACAGTATGCAGGGTGGACGGTACTTCTTTATATCCATTTTTATTCAGTTATTTTTAATCTTTCTGCTGTGTTCCCCTTATTTTTTTGAAACTTGTGTGACCGGTGAATAATATCTATTACAGTTCTGGCCGGTAATCGGGTGGATAAACCATCGCCATGTGCCGCTGCAATTTCGTGTCATTGTCCAAAGCTTTGTTGCAATGTGCTGGTACATGATGCTGTTTTTTCGCCATTCTATTTTTGCGGTCCCATCTTCATTGATGACAAATTGATGAACCAGATATAATTTTCTGTTATTTTTTCTATTTTAATTTGTAGGGGTATATTCTTGAATCTAAGAGCAAGATCAAAGACATTGACCAAAGATTAAGCAGATCTAAAGGAGCTTCTCAAATAGTATCTTCTGCAGCCTGTTATTATAGTAAGATTGGCTATAAATTTTCGATCTTTTTCTCCAATTATTCAAAACCGCAAGACGGTTTCTGTCCCGTTATCCTAAAGTATCTTGATTTTAAACCTTGTGTTGTGTTAAATCTATGTATTATAACAGTGATTGATCAGTATTAATGATATGGTTAAGTGGTACGCTTAATTCATCACACGATTCACACACATGCCTATATTAGCTCGGGAATCCTTTCGAGCCAAGGAGTCAGAGTGCGAGTTATGTGATCATTTGCTTATTTAGATGCCAAGGCTTTTGGTTTGGAAACTATTATATGATATAATGATCTGGTTTTTTTAACACTTGCTTATGTCATGGTGTTTTCCCGTTGACGCGCAGAGTTCAAATTGGCCACCTGTTGACCCGTAAAATTAAAAACTAGCTATCGACTATCTATTTAATCGAATGGGGAATCGACATTGTCGAGGAGCTTATAATAGTACCCTGTCATACTTGATTTAACAAATAATACATTATGTTGTATTATTTTGTCAACATATCAGTATGGAAAGCTTATAATGTTCCTTAAAAGAAAAGTGAACATCTATACGGGTAATGTTAGATGCATGCTAGGATGTTTGTTTTGTAATGTAATTTACCTGTTATGTTCATCACGTGCCAGAAATATAACTTTGTTATTTTTGTATGCAACGTTTTGTACAAGTTTAACATAAAGTAATAGCATGGTAATACTAGACAAACAATATGACAAGGTTTATAACAGTAAAGGTTGCATGCTCTACGAATCCTGCTATTTATGAAAACCCGTTATTCATAGAAACCTACCATTTATGGAAACCTGATATATTATAGGAACCTGTTATTCATAGAAATCTGCCATTTATGGAAACCTGCTATTTATATAAACTTACTATTTATGGAAACTTTTCTAAACATAAAAACTTTTCTAATTTGGAAACCTAAACTAAAGTGGTCAACACAACACAACCGTTTCGGTTCTACACTTCTTGGCTTCACAAACCGAACCTTGATGTGGTTGTTCATGAAGCGATTTCTAGTATTGTTGCCTTTCCTAATGAAGCTCCTGACTTACTGTTGAGTAGGAAGTTACGCAAGATAAAGGATGGAGTCAAAGTGTGGAAATTGAATTTAATACAAGAAGAAAATAAAGTGATAGATGATCTAGAATTGGCATGCTGCTCCTTTGAATCTAGAGCCGAGGCTGGCACTTTATCTGAGGAGGAATCGGATCATTGGGCTTTATTAAAGGCTAAATGGGACCAACTTGAGAATGACAGATTGTTGGATATTAAGCAGAAATCTCGGGTAAAGTGGTTAATAGACGGAGATGAAAATTCTTCGTTTTTTCATGGGTTGTGTAAGGCAAATCTGTCAGGTAACAGGATTAACGGTCTTCTGATCAACGGAGAATGGATCACTAATCCAAACTTGGTGAAAAAAGAGGTTCGGAGATACTTTCGTGAAAAGTTCAAAGCCTGAGCGCAATCTAGACCGAAGTTGCGATGTCAAAACATGAAGCAACTACCTGACGATGAAAGTGAGTACTTGGTCAGCCCGTTTACTCGTGAAGAGGTTAAGCAGGCAGTGTGGGATTGCGGTAGTGATAAAGCGCTCGGTCCCGATGGTTTCAACTTTGCCTTCTTCAAACATTACTGGGAGATTTTGGGTAATGATTTTTTCAATATTCTGTCTCATTTCCATTCGCATGGAAGTATTAGTAGAGGTTGTGGAGCATCGTTTATTCACCTCATTCCCAAAGTCCGGGACCCTCAAGGCCTTAAAGATTTCAGGCCCATAAGCCTTGTTTGTTGCATCACCAAGGTTATATCGAAGGTTCTTGCTAACCGCCTTAAATCGGTTATTGGTTCTGTGATCTCGGAGCACCAACTTGCTTATGTCTCGGGTCGGTTGATATTGGATGGGCCTCTCATGCTTAACGAACTTATATCTTGGGCGAAAAAAAGAAGCTTCCCTCGCTTTTATTTAAAATTGATTTTGAAAAAGCATTTGACACCGTTGATTGAAACTTTATTTGCGATGTTATGGAGCTTATGGGGTTCCCGAGCACTTGGAGAAAGTGGGTTAAAGGTATTTTGGGTTCGGTTAGAGCCTCGGTTTTGGTGAATGGGTCTCCAACTTGGGAATTCCAAACCGAGAGAGGGGTTCGTCAAGGTGATCCTCTATCGCCCTACTTGTTCATTCTCGTGATGGAAGCTTTTCATAATATCATGATGAAGGCCACCGAGTCGGGGGTTTTCAAGGGCCTTAAGTGTCCTAATAACGACCCAACAATAAGTCGTGGATGCGGGTCCTCGTTCATTCACCTCATCCCTAAGAAGAAAGACGCTCAAAGCCTTAAGGATGACCGTCCGATTAGTCTCATAGGGTGTATTTCAAAGGTTATATCCAAGGTGCTCGCTAATAGGCTCAAAGTGGTGGTGGGTTCGGTGGTGTCGGACCACCAAATGGCATTTGTGTCTAATAGATTTATTCTTGACGGCCTTTAATCATCAATGAATTTTTATCTTGGGTTAAAAAATCCAAAGAGCCTTCTTTATTTTTTAAAATAGACTTCGAGAAAGCCTTCGACTCGGTGGATTGGGGATTCTTGGACTCGATTCTTAGGCAAATGGATTTTCCTGAAAAATGGAGGATGTGGGTGTTGGGGTGCTTGTCTTCGGCTAGAGCCTCGGTGTTGGTTAACGGTTCTCCTACATGGGAATTCCAAACCCAAAGAGGAGTCCGCCAAGGTGATCCTCTTTCGCCATTTCTTTTTATCTTGGTCATGGAGGCCCTTCATTGTATGCTTGAGAAAGCGGAGGCTTCGAATCTCTTTGAAGGGTTGAAATGTCCTCTCAACGGGCCTTCAATATCTCATCTTATGTTCGCCGATGATGCCATTTTATTGGGTAAATGGACCGAGAGCAATCTTAATGGTCTTTCAAGGATCCTTAGATGCTTTCATCTTGTGTCGGGGCTTAAAGTGAATTTGGATAAGTGTCATCTCTTTGGAATCAACATTGACGACGCGGTTGTAGATCACCATGCCTCTCGCCTTGGGTGTAAAAAAGGAACCATTCCTTTTATTCACTTGGGAATTACGGTGGGTGCTAATATGAACCGTATTCAAAATTGGAGGTCCGTGATTGATGTGTTCGAATCTCGTTTATCGCTTTGGAAGGCGAACAATCTTTCGATGGGAGGACGGTTAGTGCTCTTAAAAGCGGTTTTGGACTCGCTCCCGGTGTATTATTTCTCCTTGTTCAAGGCTCCAAAAAAAGTGATAGACATTCTCGAAAGTATGCGGTTTAATTTCTTGTGGGGTGGAACCAAAAATCGCTCCAAGATTCATTGGGTAAGAAGGGAAATAGTTTTTTTACCGGTAAAAAAAGGTGGTCTTGGTTTAACCCCCTTGGAGGACATCAACAAAAGCCTTCTTTTAAAATGGGTTTGGAGGTACAAGGTTGAGCCGTTTCATATTTGGAGAAGAGTTGTTTACTCAATGCATGAAAGCTCAAAAAAAATATGCTTTTTGCCTTGCAACAAGAAGCTAGTCGGTTCTTGGACTTGGTTTATGGCCACTGCTAAAAAGTTAGAAAATCCTAATTTCACATGGAGAACTCATATTATGTACTTGGTTGACAAATGGGTGTGGAGTGGCGACCCTAGTGGGCTTTACTCGTCTCGATCGGTTCAGTGGTTGCTTGAGGCTTCTGGCGATGTTGGAGAGGCGTCGATCTATGGGTGGTGTAAACATGTTCCTAGAGCGGTTAACGTTTTTGCTTGGAGAGCTCAAAGAGGGCGGCTAGCCACCAAAGACAAGCTAGCTAAAAGAAACTATCTTCAGGGCTCTCCGGTTTGCATCGTTTGTGGGGACTTAGATAAGTCGGTTATGCACTTACTCATATCGTGTCAATTCGCTTCCACTATATGGGGAATTGTTTCGCAATGGTGCGAAATCCCTCAAATTTTTGCATTTGAAGTGGCGGACTTGTTTGAGCTTCATAAACATGTCGGAAACAACAAACGGAAAGCTACCATGTTATGGGTTGTCGTTCTCGCTACTTGTTGGTGTTTGTGGAAAGAGAGGAACGAAGCGGTTTTTAGAAATAAACGGCCTTCCATCTCCCATGTTCTTAATGAGATCAAAAGTCTTAGCTTCATGTGGGCTAAATATAGGAATAGGAGTGAGTCGATTACTTGGACCCATTGGTGTAACTTTTATTTTTGATGTTCCTTTTTTGTGTCTTCTAGCTTCTTGCTAGTTTGACCCCGTTTTCAATGAAAGTAGCCATTCAAAAAAAAAAAACGGCCCAACAATGACTCATCTTTTGTTCGCTGATGATGCAATTATTATGGGGGAATGGGGGGAAGAGAATATTCAAAACCTCGTTCGGCTGTTAAGAATTTACTACCTTCTGTCGGGTTTAAAGGTAAATTGGGACAAGTGCAGTTTATTTGGCATTAATGTGAGTCATGAAGAAATCGTTCAGTGTTCTAATATTTTGAGGTGCAAAGTTGGTGCAATCCCATTTATTCATCTTGGTATATTGGTTGGCGCGAACATGAATCGAATTAATAGTTGGCAACCCGTGATCGATGTTTTTGAAAGGCGTTTGTCTATTTGGAAGGCATCTCACTTATCAATGGGTGTAGGCTCGTCCTAGTGAAATCTGTCCTCGATTCGTTATCAACTTATTTCTTCTCCTTATTCCGGGCTCCCCAAAGGGTGATTGACAAGCTGGAGAGTATGCGTATGAATTTTCTTTGGGGCGGGGCTAGTAATAACTCAAAGATTCATTGGGTTAAGAAGAAGGAGGTTTTAAAATCCAAAATGAACGGTGGACTTGGATTAGCTCGCCTCGAAGATACGAATAAGAGTTTAATCTCAAAATGGATATGGCGTTATAAAACTGAGCCATGGAGTCTATGGCGAAAGATTGTGTACTCGATTCATGAAAGCAACCAAAGAATTTCTTTCCTTCCTTGTAATAAGTTGTTGACAGGGGTGTGGAAAGAGGTAAATAAAGTCCACGGATAATTGATGGTTAGAAACATTAACATGCGCAAATTAATGGTTTACAATCAGGGGCAATGGACTTGGGATGGGCATCACAGTGGATGCTTTTCGGTCAGTTCCGTTCGGAAGCTGCTGGAGATTGAAGCGGGTCCAACTGATGCGGTGAGTTTTAAATGGTGCAGGGCGGTCCCGAACAGGGTGAACACATTCGCTTGGAAGCTGAATCGGGGTAGGCTACCAACTGCGGATCAGCTCGTAAAAAGGCGGATTCAAATTCCTTCCGTCCATTGCAAACTGTGTGGCCAGGCAGAAGAAACCATCATTGGGTGTGAGATAGCGGCTTTAGTATGGAACAATATATCGCAATGGTGCAAACTCCCTCCCATTTTTTCTTTTGAAATCAGAGACTTGTTCAAGATTCCTAGTTTAGTTCAAGACAAGAAGAAGAGCATGCTCGTTTTGGTTATTATTCTTGCTACGGTTTGGACTATATGGAAGGAGCGAAATGAGGCGGTGTTCAAGCAAAAAAGACCTTCGATCCCTCACATTTTAAAGGAAATAAAGGCTTCTAGCTTTTTGTGGGTTAAACATATAAATAAAATGGTGAGTTTAGAGATGCATGATTGGTGTAGCTTTTCTTTGTAATCGTGTTTTGTTTCCCGCCTAAGCTTCTTGCTTTGCGGTGTTGTTGAATGATAGTCGCCGTTCAAAAAAAAAATGTGTCGTCAAGTCTGATTTGGTGAACATAGGTTTTCTTACAATGTAGACTTACACACAACACTTGGAAGATATCAGAGTACAACTAGACCCACTGGACCTATACATACACATTACACTCACACATCTGCATCTATATGTGGTTCTTAGAAAATATCAACTTTACAAACTTACTTACCGAGCTCCCAAAGGTGAGTTCTCTAACCCACTCTCTAAGTATCTTCTTGAGACAGAAACATGCTATAAACAATCAAACTGGTAATATCATTGTATCACCATTCACTGATGTGCACACATAAGACAGCTGCAAGTCCTTACATTATCAAACCGTTAGTATATTAGAAAGCGTATCTTGAGTAGTACTACCGAGCTTGACAAACCTCACCCGCGTTAGTCGCGCTAACTCGACCGAAGGCCGAACGGGTATAAAATTGACATATACAGTATCACCATCATTTGTGGTAGACGTGGTGAAAAGGCAATACAAATAAAAAACGGTCAGCTTCGGTTGCGAAACACATAGTGATAATATATATGGCCTAGCTAGCTATAAATATGACTTTATTTACATTTTTACAAACACTTGTACTTACATTATGTTTTAAACTTATGAACATACCAACCTTTGCGCTGATACACTTACCATGTCTTTCAAAGGTCGCTGAGGTACGAGACACTTTCGGATGCATTCTTTACTATGGAGTCTACAAACATTTACTTTTACATTTCTCTATGGTTTTGGGGCGTGTGTTTTGCGCAACACATATTATTTGTATTTACTTTACGCTTTCACATTTTTTACAATTGTGTGGTGTTTCTTTAAACTGTTTTTGCATGTTTGGTATGATGAATGACTCGGATCCTAGTTTGTCACACGTCTCGCGGTATAAGCCCCACATGTGAAAATTTAAGGGTGTTACAAAAACCTACTAGTATTCAGAGCAAGTTCTCCTTTTACACCCTTATCCTCATAATTTAAGATAAATAGTTATTTTTTCTTACTTTTACTTCTACATGGGGTACCTATCTCCACACCCTAAATTATGGGGAAAATTATACTCATCCCATTTTTATTTTTCCAATTCATGATATCCCGTATTTTTATGAGTGATTGTGTGTAGGGTAGAGAGAAATGATAGTAAATAAAAATTATTATTTATTCGAAATAGGGATAGCTATTCGGAATGAAATGTAGGGTTTTTAGAAAATGAGGAATAAATATATTAAATTGATATTTTTTTAGTTAAAATTATCAGGATATAGATGTGGAACTTGTTGTGAATGCTCTAATATAGAAGTAAAATTAGATAAATTTAGTCATTTTTAACGGCTAAATTTGAGTCGAAATCATGTCTAGAGGCGATCTACTATTATTGTGTATTTCTGTTTACCAGGACTCGAACCCACATCAACACCACTAAATTTGAGTTGAAAACCCTATGCGACTGTGTAAAACCTCCATATCACGAATGCCAACACACGAACCGACAACCTCCTTCTACTGGTGGTCTCTGAGATACCATTGAGGCGATCCCATAACGATAATGATATAGTAGTCATTAAATTTACCGAAGAGAATATGAACAGTAACATTTTTTTAACATGTTTTTTATTTTTCATCAACTTTCATCATTACCAAGGTTTGAATCTTGTCTCCACCAAAAAGACGTTCCCCTTATCGCTAGGCTACAACATAAATGACATATAAGAGCATTCACAACCAATTCCCCATAAATATGTAAGTGCACGCTCTAAAATTTGAGGTTGGTTGTGAGTAAATGAGAGATAAAAAGTTATTATTCACCACTATATTTAATAAAAAAAACAATTGATTCTCAAAAATTTAAGGTTTTCTTATGAATGAAAGAGAGCAAAAAAATAATAATAAGGATATAAAAAAAATATTATTTAAATTATGATTATAAATGAAAGAGATAAAAAATAATAATAAATATATAAATTCTAAGGAATCATTTCAAATCTTTTAAAATAGGAACATTTTCATGTGAATGTTCTCATATCATATTGTAGAAGGTATTTTAACCCATTATTTTCGGACGTCATCATCTTATTGGACTTCATTTGTTCGATTTGCAAAGGTCATGGCCCACCGTTGAAAAAGGGGTAATTTCGTAATTTGACAAAAAGTAGAAAACCCTAAATTCTTCCTCTTGCCGTTATAAATAGCCTCCATCCACAATCCAATCACAAAACAATGGAGAGAGAAGAAATTCAAGATGACGAAAGCTTTTGAGATCTTGAAATTTGGGGCTTTTGGTTTAAGAATGAATTCATTTTATGGATTCTCGTGGGCATCACAAAATTATAATGAAAGGTTAGTTATTTTTCATTTTTTCCATGTTTACTTTTTTAATTTTTTTTAAAGATTTTAGTAATATTGATTTTGATCTAATTAGTTTTCTTTTTCAATTTTCAATTATCAAAAAGTGTTTTGATAAAAATTATTTGTTTATCTTCAAAGATGTGGATTGATTATTGATTTAAGGTTCAAATCTTATAATTGGTTGTAGATCTAGAAGTAAAATTAGAGATCTGAGTTTAAGTCTTACATATGATAAGGATTTAAAAATAGAATTAGAGATAGTATGATAGGACTTTGTAAATGACCTAATTTATCAATTTTACACTAATTAATATGTTTGTTTCTATACTATCATCATTTTGATGGAAAAATTAACTAGGACCTTTGTATTTACCTAAGTGAAATGATTAGTGCGCGATATGGTCGGGTATATATGAATAATAAAAACAATTAAAGTGACAAAGTGAATGAAAAATATTGAACATATGCGGCTATGAGCTAAATGTTAAAATAAAAAACGAATGATCCCTAGCTAAGTTAGTGATAATTTTTTTTAACAACAAACATCTGCTTATCCGAGAGTCTCATAATGACAAACAATGTTACCTATGACACGCTGCAGTCACAGTCCGTGCGAGTAATCGGGACCCTCAGTGTTCCTTGTTTATCCTAGAAGAAACTTACCGCATAAAGGCTCACTGTGGTAAAACCTCTAACACACATCTGTAATATTTTTACATTTTTTATATTAGGTAGGATTTGAACCCTAATTAATATAATCAAGTGATATTTGTTAGAGTATAAATGGATATCCACTTCATCAAATGGTTCATCAAATGATAAAGGATATTTGAGTGATAACTAATTAATAAAATTCATTTAGTGTATATTAAAATTACACTAAAGTTACCCATAAGCTTGTGCCGATATTTGTTGAGTTAATTATTCGAGCTGATACTCAATTCGTTAGACCATTATTCCAAAAATTATGCTTAAAACATTTTTGTGTGAAATGGGACTTAATGTTCATAGGAGTGTGTGAAGAAATTTTTGAGCAAAATTAATTATTGGGAAATACAACACACTAACATATACTTTAAAAAGTTTCAACAAAATAAAGTGTTATATAGATTTAAAATTTTAATAAAAGTTTATATTTATATAAAATAAAAGAAAATTAGATTTTATTAATTTCGCCTATTATCTATTGGTCATTATTAATCCTTTTTAAAATCATTAAAAAATAATAGACCATTGTTATTTAAGAGCATTCACAGGAGAGTCCTCATAAATATGTGAGTACGAACCATAAAATCTAAGGTTTGATTGTGAGCAGAGAAGAGAGAAAAAGTTTAGTAAAAATATAAAAAAATATATTATTTAATTGTGATTGTGAGTGAAAGAGAAAGAAAAGTAATAATAATAAAAGTATAAATTTTAGGGATAAGAATGGAGAATCTACCGTGAATTCCCTAAAATATATGTGAGAGTAAACCCTAAAATTTGAGATCTGTTTGTGAGTGGTTGTGAGTAGAGGAAAGAGAAAAAGTTTACCAAATCTGCATATTTAACAAATGAAAATGGTTATTTGCTAAAATTTGACGATTGAAAGAGAGAGAAAAAATAATAATAAATGTATAAAAAATATTAATATAACTATGGCTGTGAGTGAAAGTGAGAAAAAATAATGATAAAAGTATAAATTATAGCGATTAGGATGAAGAACCAGCCACGAATGCTCTTATATGACATGTTTTTTGTCTGTGAAGAAATATCTTTAATCATTGATTCCTAGCACAATTAGTTGAGTTGAGTTAACCAAATACATTAAAATGGGAAGGTCTTGGTTTTAAGTGTCGTTTGTGATAAAAAAAATTACGGGTTTTCTCACCTAAGATGTGTTTCCACCTAAAGATGGTTTTTGAGCCATGTACTCTAGAAATGGAGATAATGGGGTGGTGTTCGTGGCCTTCCATGATCCAAATTTGCCGTTAAAAAACATAATTATATTTTTAAATTAATTTCGCTATTTATTGTTTATTCAATTACATTTTTTTTGTATTTAATAATGTAATGGATAAAGATAAATTTGCCTCTTAGATCATTCACAGCAGGTTTCTTATGTTTGTGAGTTGAATCCTTAAAAGTTGGGTACGAAACCTTGGCCATATGATTTTTAGATATGATATGCAGTATTGTAATATAGTATCGATATAGGTATATAATACTACATATATGTACTATCGAGTCATGGGTGCAATAGTCGCTAGGCGCTTTCATGTCGGCTGACTGGGGAACTTTGAGTACTCGTCCAAGTCGGTGAGTACTAGGCGTAAACGAGAAGTACTCGGGGAGTACTCGGTCGCCTTGAATGAGTTTTACAACATTGATCAGCTTAACCTATATATGTATATATAGAGCATGTTTGGCTATTTCAAAATAAGTCAAAAGTAATGTTTGACATACTAAAAAATATTTTTCATTTTAGTTTTTTGAATGGGGTCAAAAATACAGTTTTAGAAAACCAGAAAAACTTGGTTTTTTAAGTGCTTTAGTTTTTTTTTAATGGTAAATTACCATAATACCCTTATTTAACCTCATACCCACAAAACTTTTTTTAGCAATCTCACCATAAAAACTAATCCAAACAATTTTTAAAAATTCATTTTTAAAAAATCATAAGTCAATTTGCTTTATAAGTTTAAATCTCGTTTCACCAAATTTTTTAGACAATGAGTATATTTGTATTAATTTAAATACGTCTAAAAATTAAAGTTAAATGTTTAAATATAAAGATGTGATCTATGAGAAAAAATAAATATTTTTTATATTTTATTAAAATTTGAGGATAAGATCTAAAATAAAGAAGGTGATGTAAATGTTTTTAGTTTGCTTTTTATATGTTTTATATGTTTTATGTTTTCGAGGTTTTTTAGAATGAAAATAAATATACGCCTTAAAAATATTGTGTTTTTAAGATTTTAAATGAAAGATGTTGATTTTTTAGAAAGAAAATAAATATAAGCCTTAAAAATATTGTGTTCTAAAGATTTTTAATTAAAGAAGTAGATGTAAGTGAAACAAAATGTAAGGAAACTTTTTTAATAATATTTCCTTATAATATTTTCGTCCAAAATTGACGGGAGTGAAAGTAAATGAAAATAATTATAATATATATTGTAAATAAGTTATATAAAGATTTATATGTTAGGTCATCTATGTTGATGAAATAATATGTGTTGTTGATGAAATAAAAAATAATGAATATTAAAAAATTATAAATAAAAAATAATTAAGATTCAAGAATTATAAAATTAGATTATTAAGTTTTTATAAAACTATTAGAATAAGATTTATATTTTATTATATTTTTATTGGCAAATTTAAACACTACTTTATTCACTATGGGACTTGAACTCTCAAGTTTTGGCTATTTGTAATGGCCATTCCACACTATCTTAACCCCACAATTACTTTTATATTTTACCCCACACACTTTCTCTATTTAAATAAATATATTTTACCTACACCCCACTATCTATCACTTTTTAAATTATTATATAATACAATGAAATTTGTTAGGTGAATAGGAGACTTCTACTTTCTTATAGTTTGATCACCACTTTTTATTTTTCTTATCATTTTGCCAAAGTTTTTTTTAGTTTTGTCAACTTTAGCCCTTCATTTTTCTGCTTATTTTTCTTCCTTTTTTTTTTTTGGTTATGATCTGTAATTTATTTTCTTTACAGTTTTCTCATCGTTTGGTCATAAAACTTTGGGTTTTTACAGTTTCTACCCCTTAAACTTTTAAACATTTTTTTAACGAAATAGTAAACTTTTTGTTTTCATAGTTTAGTCACATATGTTTCATACTCTTACATTTTGTACCCTTAACTTTTAAAGTTTTTTTTGTTTTAAGTTTTGTTGTCTTATACTTTGGCCACGAAACTTTTTTACCCTCTAACTTTTAAAGTTTTTTTTTTTTTTTGTTTTAAGTTTTGTTGTCTTCTACTTTGGCCACGAAACTTTTAACTTTTCTACTTTCGTTTTTAGTATACTTTTATAGCTTTATACTTTCACCACGAGACTCTTAGACTTTTACATTTTATATCTCTTAACTTAGTATATTTTTGTAGTTTTATATTTTCATCACGAGACTTTTAGACTTTTACGTTTATATATACTCCTTAACTTTTTAACCCACTAACTTTTAAAGTTTTTATTTTTGTTTTAAGTTTTTTTTGTCTTTCACTTTTGCCACGAAACTTTTAACTTTTCTACTTTCGCTTTTAGTATATCCCTATAGTTTTATACTTTCACCACGCAATTTGTAAACCTTTACATTTTATACCACTTAACTTTGTGCACTCTATGGTTACATATGTAGTGGTCAAGCCCCATAAAGCCCCTCCTTTGAGCATTTTCTGTCATGTGGCAGATGACGTGACAAGAACTTGATCACAAAATGGACGTGTAATGGTTAAAGCCCCATCAAACCCATAGCTTCGTTTAGCCCATAGCGTCCCGGAGGGGGGGGGGGGGGGGGATTGGACTCTGTGGAGGAAAAATGGATTAACGTACACTACACACAGCTTAAGTGACATGTTCTAACATTTATGTATAATTATACTTTAAAGTTAAAAAGGTTACATTACTTTTATGAGTTTTTTAAAGGAAAATTGGTTTTAAATAATCCTAAGTTTTGATAATTGGTCGCCAATAATCCCAAATTTAAAAATAGCCTCCAGTGGTCCCACCTTTCATTCTTTTGGTTTCTAGTGGTCCCGACGTTAAATTGACTAACTCCGTTAAGTTTGAACATGACGTGGCATATGAGTTGGCATTTAAAG
>JBCNJP010000014.1:23764172-23902996 GCA_039602395.1 Deinandra increscens subsp. villosa | reverse complement strand
TTTTTTTCTTCATAAATAGCATTTTCGTGGTTGCCAACCACGAAATTAGGCTCGGACGTACATAGTTCATTCTGGTGGGGCCATTTTGAGGTTCCCAACTTGTCGACGGGAATTCGACACCGGATTGAAAGAGAGAGACTCGACATGAGTGCTCTCAAGTTTTGAAGTCCGTGACCCAGTTCCAACAAGAATTTCAGGCCTACCTCCTTTTCTATTCTTCTGGTTGCATCTAGACCATGGATCTGGGTTCATTTCGAGTAAAAAGGGGGCTCGATCAGTGACGAAAGCTGCCTTCTGGCAAGCCGACCCTTCACCCCCCATCTTTTGTTCCTTTCGTTCCTGAGTTCGAAGATGAAGTCACTGGACTCACGATGGTCTGAACGAGCGAAGGCAACCATGTATCTTCTTCTCCGTAACATGAACGACAGAAAGAGAGAAAAGTTAAGTTTTTAGAGAGAGAAAGAAGGAAATGAGGAAACTTAGGTGCAATTTGTTTTTTAAGAGGTAAAATGTCTACAGTATGCGAACCAAATCTACAGACATCTGTAGCAGAAGAGTTGGACTAAACCTCTGCAGTCTGTAAGAAGAAGAGTTTCTTTTTTAACTTCTGCAAACTGCTAAAATAAACTGAAATTTAAATAAATCATTTTTTAAACTTATAGATAATTGCCATTCAATCATTTTATTTTCTTCCGTATATTTTAACCAACAGTTTTTTTCTAAAACAATTTTCTTTTAAATAAAATATCAAATATATTTTATAAAAACTGTTCAAAAAATGTTTTTAAACAATTTAAAAATTTTTTTTGTTATATAAATGTTTAAAAACGTTTAGTTTAATAATTGTTTAAAATATGTTTTTTTTTAAAAATAACTGTTTAAAAACGTTTTTAAAAACAATTTTTTAAAAAACGTTTTAAAAAAAACTTGTTTATAATATATTTTTTAAAAACTTTTTAAAAGGCGTTTTAAAAAAAAATTAGTTAAAGAAGTTTTTTAAAAGCTGTATAAAATATTAAAAACCTTTTTACAAAAGTTTCTTTAGAAAAAACTTTTTAAAAAAGGACTTAATAAAACGTTTTTTATAAAAAAAACTAAAAAAAAACGTTTAAAAATGTTTTTTAATGAAAAAACAGTTTAAATAGAAAGTTAGAAGATGTTAGAAGATGTCAGAAATGACTGGGTCATATCTGCACCAAGAAGAGCCTGCGCATACATTTTTTAATGAAACGTCTTCGAAAAAACAAACACTCTGCAGACCTAAAAATGTCTGCGCGATGCAGACATAAGAGGACAGGAAGAACTTTTATAGAAAAACAAACACCACCTTAGAAAGTGAAAGGGTGTTCTTGTTGTTACTTGTTATAATTATTAATATTAATGAATGAAAACCTTAAAAGAAAAAAAAACACGATTCAGGGTTTTTTTCTTGGAATTTCCTGGTTGGGAACACGAGATGGCCCCACCAGAATGAACTTCTACTAGCTATGTGCATCCGAGTCTAATTTCGTGGTTGGCAACCACGAAAATGCTATTTATGGGAAAAATTTGTGATTCTAGTTTTGAAAGAATTCTGTAGTCCCCATCCCACTTTTTCAACCCACATGTTTTTCGCTTTTAACATTTTACCTATGTTGAGTACTAAGAAAAAGTTGCATAAAAAAATTAAAAACAAGAAAAAAGATTAAAAACAAAAGAAAAAATAAATGATTAAAATTTTAGTCATCATCTCTGTTGCTTGGAATGTAGTCCCGAACCAGATCGATGTGTAAGGCGGTTCAAAATTAAATGATTGTATCATCTTTGTTGCTTGGAGACGATTTCATAAGGCGGTTCAACATCATGAATAAAATATTAGCGTTTCACGAATACTTGTTGCCAAAATATTAGGGGCCGTTTAGTTGTGGAAAATGTTTTCTAGTTTTCCATTTCTAGTTTTCGAGAAAATGAAATGAGTTTTCAATCTCTAGAAAACACATGAAATTTTTTGAAAACGCGTTCAAATTTGAAAGATGGAATTTTCATTTTCAAAATTAGAAAACTAGAAAACATGTTCAAATCAATTGTTTTCTATTTGTTTTCTATCTCTACATTTCATTAGATTTCCTTACATATGACAAATTAAAGAACAAAAATATTAAAATAAAACACATATAGTAAAGACAATACATATATAAAAGATTTAAAATAATAAGTATTTCTTAACGGAGGAGAGGTCGAGCGGCTGTGTGTATAAACCCTAGAAAATGAACGCCCTTTTCTTTTGTATATATTTGGAAAACGAAAATAGAAAACAGAAAACAGTAAAAAAGGTGTTTTCCATTTTTAGTTAAAATTTAGAAAACACTATTTTCTGTTTTCCTGGAAAACGTTTTCTAAAAAATACAATTTGAACGCGTTTTCTGTTTTCCTTGTTTTCTTGGAAAACGAAAATGGAAAACACCCCCTGTTTTTCACAACTAAACGCGCCCTTAGTGTTTTTTTTCTCTTGGGAAATTTCCACGTAAGGCTGTTCAACATCGTTTTCATCATACCGCCCGTGCTATTTTTGATAATGTGGAATTTTTTCTTGAGAACTCCAAACTAACACTTCTGCGAACTTTTCCCCTTTGTAATAAGCGAACATGTGAAGGTTTTTACAAACACAGACTACCCAGGCTATACATCATCGGCAAGATAATAATCGTGTTTACATTCTATCTCGTTTACTTCAAATGATGTTTCAGGCGCCTCTTCTTTAGTAGAATCATTTAGTATAATTGGTTAACCACATTGATGTTGTTGAGTCAGCTACCCCAGTGAGCGCATGCCAAAACCACAAATCATGAGATGTTACTACTTCGAGCAAATCAACTCACATGAATTGCCCCCGCCAAGCTGTATGGTACCATGATCACTCCCAATGCATACGACCAACACTACTAGCAATGTCACTCTGTGTCGGTTTGTGCGCATATAGTTTCCCGTAATGTTTTACCAACGTACTTACAGAAGAATTTGTAAGGACAATCATGTGAGATTTTATCTCACCATCTTCAAATACACGTTCCAAGAGTTAGATGAAGTGTCATATGCCAGTTGACATAAAACTGATGTGCACTTCTATAAAAGGCTCAAACCCCTTCTACCTCTAGCATCCCACTTTAACCTAAAATACTTATTCTCTCTTTCCAAGCCATTGACATACGTAAAAGGATAGACTTTAACATATGAAATCATCTCCTAAACATTATTTTTCATTGTATACAACATTGACAGAGAAATAGTCGACAACAAGAAGATTGTGTGTTGGTTCTCGAACTCTTTTAACAACAGCTCTCAGCACCCAACTTGAACTTTTGGGTTTTTCCACGATAATATACATCGTCTCAACAAAAAGTTTAGCCTGTCTTGTTTGAGGCTTATGATGATGACATTTTCCCAAAAATATAAAGATTATTTTTGTGAAGTAGAGAGAAATTTAGATGAATACGGTGTGTGATGTAGAAAAAATAATAAATAAGCTCGATAGAACCGACCCTTGTAAAATTTAAATATCTCAGAGGTTTGCTAGGTGCCTTTTGAGCCAAGCAGCTGAGCAAGTCACACTCGGTCAACATCAATCAAACTAAGATCAACTAGGTCCAACTCGAAAAAAGTTGGTCAAACTCAGAAAAAGTTGGTCAAACTCAAAAAAATTAAAAAAAATCCATTTTTGAAAAAGATATAATATAGATAAATTTTAAAAGTTTATTAGATTAAAATTATTAAATAAAGCTTTGTCAAACTTGAAAAAATAAATCAAATTTATGATATTTAACATATATATAACTTCTAAATATTATTGTCATATTATAATTTACCATATTCAAGTACTCCCCGACTATATCGGGTACTCGTAACTCCTCAATCGACCGACATGTCAGCGCCTAGCGACTTTTGCAACATTGGTCACGGGTATTTTTTTTTTTTTGCAATGCTTTTGTTTTTTGCACAACTTGATAGTTTGTAGATTTGTCTTGAAAACTTGTAATTTCTTTGATAGCTTTGTATTTTTTTTCGTCTAAAGTGCATGTGAGATGAAGTACATTTTCATACTTGTCTAAAGTGCATGTGAGATGAAGTACATTTTCATACTTGTCTAGGAGAATCACCCAAAGATAATATTCTTTAGCTTTCAAACGGGCTAGGCTTTTCATAACAAATTGAACATGTGAAACATTTTTTAAAGGAAATTTCGATCAAGATCTAGGCAGTCACGTATCAAAGTGTGCACGTAAGAGGAAACCTCGCAACCGGGTAAAATCTCCCCTAACGCTAGCCGCCAGGCTCCGGGAATACTCCGGGGTAACATTCGGCCAAATGATCGATGATACTTGAAGCATTTATAATTTATATATCTTTTTAAAATGAAATATGTATCTTATTTCACGAGTATGGGTCAAAACTCGTATACCCGCGAAACCCTCTATATAAAGGTACGGGGTTCACTTGCTTAAAAATGTACAGGTTTTGTACAGGTTGGGTACGGGTATGACAGGTAAAACCCGTTTGGACAAACAGGTAAAACCCGTTTGGACAACTCTAGATACGTATCATTCCACGCTGCTCAAACTCTTGTCCTTACGGAGGAATTTCAAGCGTCACCCTGTTCTTTAAAGAGAATTCGAAGTAGATTTAGTGAACCCCACATGGTGAGTGCCATTCACGTTTTTCGACTACACGCCCTTCAGTAGCAGAATTTGAAGGCACAAGGGTGCCTTAAATGAAGTAGTTTTGACCCGAAAAGTAACATTCTTGTATGTGACCTTAGAAACTTCTAAATCATAGTGGCTTGGTGTTTGTAGTTCTAATGGTTTGAGTTGGTTAACGTGATCTTGAAGATTGAGCTTTGGTAGTAACTAGTGGTGCCACATTAGAAGTCGAAGGCGGTTTGATGACAGAAGTTGGTGGTGGTGCGACTAATGGGGGCTATAGTGTTGTGTTACGGTAATGGTGGGTCGTTGTAGAAAGCGTAGCCAAGATGACCCAAATAGCTAGAATATTAGCTAAGATAGCTTGAAGGGTGAGATCAGAAGCATATATTGCTAAGTCGGGATGAACCAAATGGATCACAACTACTCTGATACCACTTGTACCAAGCACGTTTATGGAAGGATGATACAGTATAACAAGATGTGCACAGAAAGAGAAAATAATGACATTCATTACCCTTCTAAATGAAATAACTAGGTTGTTCATATAGCCACACTAAACAACCTACTCACTAAATAAAACAATAAATAACTAAAACCACTAATCCATCTATTTGACCCACTATCTAAACAATTAGAACAATTTAAACACCTGCATGAAGAAATAGGAGTGCATATGCAACCTAATTTAAGTTTCAAGATAATGAAGAAAAGGGAGTGCATATACAACCTAAATTAAGTCTCAAGATAAACATTGAAGTGGTTAACCTTGTAAGCATTAGGTTCAAAGTGTCGGCTATCATGACAGTAGCCACAATAGGTTTAAAGAGTTTCTCCCTAGATTCTTAAGAACAAATATTGATAAAAAAGATCAAAGAAAAAAAAATGAAAAAATAATAATGAACAGCTAGTGATTAAATTTCTTTACAAAATATGAATGGAAAAATGATTATATAAAACCGGCTTTAAATTTTTTTACCAAAAAAAAAAACAGCCCCTTAAATTACACATGTTAAACTGTTAAAAACTACAACTTTTGCCTATTAGACATATAGCATATATCGAAAGTTTGTACTACTAACCAAATTTTATGTGTACATTAATACAACAATATGTGTTAAATAAATGAATATATTTAATATTGATAATGTATTTATTGTGCCATTGAAAAATCAGGCACTAAGGAGAAAGGTGGTGGAGAGCAGTTTTCAACAAACAACAGTATATATATATATATATATATATATATATATATATATTACTTAATCTACTTTCTCGGACTCTTAGTGAGAGACCATGAGCGAGGACAACCTCGAAATAATGAACACCGATGTGGAGGAATTTCTGAACAGAAGAGATTCAGAAGATGTGAATGCGAGAAGAAAGAGCCATTAAGTGATGGACCTGTGCTCATAGCAATGAAGCAAGAAGTGACGAGATTCAAGAAATCTTCAAAACTCAAAGGACAACCCCTCAAAACTAATGTACAAAGATTTCTGTATTTGTTTCTCTTGAATTTTTTTGTCTTTAGCCTCTTCTTTACCACCTAAAACCATATATACAGTGTACGCCGTGTGGTAAAAGAGGTAAGGGCACGCCTCACTAAATGTGATCATGAGGCTATACACATGGATGTGCCTACGCCTAGGGTAGTTTAATGTGACCCGATAAACGCCTCCCTTTTTACACCGTGCAAACAATCACCAGAAGATGACGTTCACAAATGAGACAAGGGGGGTTGATATAAATTATTAGCAGTACTTGAGCTATACTCATTATGCTAAAAGGCGTTCATTTTAAGCATGAACTGGTTGGAAAATAGTCATACAAACTATGTGTGCGTGTGTGTGTGAGAGAGAGAGAGAGAGAGAGCTATAGAAAATGACAAGGAGAGAGGAACTTTACCTTGAGATTACGCACTTGGTGTGGACATCCAGCAGGAATAAAAACAGCTTCTCCCAGACTTTGTTCAAATGTCCAGGGTTCAATGCCTAAAATATACACAACCATCCAATTAGTTGTAGTTTATGGATATGCATGGCAGAATCTAAAGTGACAAGTACCGACCATATTCCTCTTTTAGCTTCCTTTTATGTTCCAATGTCAAGTAAAATGCTTGATCATGAATTGGATGATAAACCTACAAAAAATCCAAATAAATATTTCAAATTTTAGTAGTATACATTGGCTGCTTACCTATGTTAATTTTCAAAAGTTCAAGAAATAAACACTATGGAAAACATAGAAAAACACAAATAGAAAACTGCAAGTAGATATACCTGCTCAACAGGGCAACAATATGTATGTCGAAACTCTTTGGAGTGTTTTAATAGATATTCCTCTAATTTTGTTACGTCTTCTCTTCGGAAGATATCCCAGAGAGCACCAGCTGTTTCCTCATCAGCATCTTCTTCAGGAGGAAAATCATGTGAAATACCACTAGGTTGATTCACCTTCAACAACCTCTTTGTTTATGCTTGAAACATTTTCAGGCTCCTCTTCCTCAGCTGAAAAGAGTGTTCCATTCTTTTCTCTTTTATCCTGAGCCCTGTGTTGTCTCTTTAACTCTTGGATTGCCAACTTCTGATTGTCACTCATTGATACTTCAGCTGTGTGTGTCAATATGTTCACCTGCACATCGCACCTTATGTAAATGATGACTTACTCTAAAGTGTATGTAGTTAAGAATGAAAAGGTAAATATAGAAACATACAGCGTCCGACATATCACAATGAAGCTTAGTCACGGAATCCCCTCTTCCAAGTTCTTCACCCATACCGTATGCAATATAAGTCTTTGGACCCATATCAGGTCTTAGGACACCTGGTGGTAACTTTACAGCAAGATTGAGAAAACCTGCTCTTGGATCAGTATACAACTGGAAAGGCAATGCACTTATAAATTCATCACAATGACGCGGTAGAAGATCCTCAAATTTATCAGATGGTGGCCAATCCTTCAGCTTCAGCATCTCTGGCCATGAATTCACATATTGCCTTCCTTCTGCATAACCTTTGAAAAATTTCCGAGTACTAATTTCAACCTGCAAGTTACAACGCAAGGGAGTTCAACAAAGGCCACAGTTCAATAGCCTACAAAACAACAAAGGTTTTGTAGACATTATTATCATATACTATACATCAAATGATGCAATAGGAACCCATTGATCTATATTATTACGGTAATGACCTAAAACTTTCAATGAAATGATTCAGGAGGACGTACGCTTAAAAAATAGACCTTAGATGGCTTTCAACACGTTTGATCTCATCGACCCATTCCCCTTTTAGCCAAAATAATAAACATTTTGTAGACATTGTTGATATTCCAAATTACCACTTCAAATGAAGCAATAGGAAATCACATTGGATTGATAAATATTATTACAACGGTGATTAAAACTATAAATAAAACAATTCAAGAGGTTGTACATGTTAATATATACTTTGGACAGCTTTCAATTTCAACACATGTTACCAATTCCACCTATTCCCCTTTTAGCAAATCTTTTAATTTTATGCATTTGTCTTCAAATAAACACACCTCGAATCAACCCATTGATAAGTAAAGGGGTAGCAATTGCGACCTCTAATCAATACTTAATTTATATAGTCACTCTCCAAAGAATGTTTAAAATTAAAAGTAACAGATGACTGCAAACGCACATATGAGAAGCCAGAATTACCTCACAGCCAGCCAAGCAATCTATTGCCTTCACTTGTGACATCTTTGAACTGACATTTGGATCCACATGTTCACATAATGCACGCCACATAACTGTGGGCTCCCAGCTTAAACCAGATGTCTGGTCTAGAACCTTCCTAACAATCACAGGTTCACCTTTGGCCAAATGGTGTCTAAATCGAATGAGCTCCTCACCATTGAGGACTTCTTTGTAAGTAGGATAGTATAGGCAGTTATCGTTTGATTCTTCTCTATTAGCTGCTTCAAGATACGTTTTGCCACCAGTTGTAAAAGAATTTGTCATAATGTTTGGTTCTTTGATTTTGAACATATTCAATATAGACTCGGCTTTTGCTTCCAAACTTGAAAGCCAGTTCTCTTCTAAGATACGCTTGAGCTCCAATAAACAATCACCGCATCCACCCATTTCACTTGGAGCACAAAACAAACTCCCATCATTTTTAGCCACCCATTTTATTTCAGAATCACAGTGGCTATTTGGAGTATATACATGGGATGAATTTTGTAGTGAGTCTCCCCCATGAATATAATCAAAACCTCTATTGAAATACCCAAAGTTAACTTTTCTTTGGACAAGAAGACCTGTATTCCGCATCTCATGACAGCAACTAAGACATAGCTCGTATGAGCATTTTGGACAACTTCGATGAAGATCAATTATTGATGTTGCACAATGATTGCTGCACCATAAAAAAAGCACAAAATTGTGGTAGTTAAAAAAGAATGATGTCAAATTATGTTATAGTGATCTTTATAACAAAATTACCAAAAGACACGTTCATCAGTAGAACAGGTAGTCTGCCCTATTATAACTGAAGATTCTGATACCCCTGCACACAAAGGAACACCTTCACTCTGTTAAAACTGTTATTATACATAGAAAAAAAAATGGTTATCAAGGTATTCTTAGAAATCATTACCACGAACACACGCTTCCACTGCTATCTCCTTATTTTGTTCTTCACGCATTTGTCTAAGAAACGGGAGGAGGGAGGAAATAACATAGTGAAGATGCTGCGACTTCTCAGTATCAGTGAGATCTGTGCTTGACATCTGTTGTTTGGAAAGTGTCAAAATAAGATAGCTATAACATCACCTTTAATGACATGTTCATGTTTGCAGGAGACATAGCAAACCTTAACATTTGAGTGTAAGCACAAGTTGCAATTGCAGTTTCCACAGCAATATGGGCATTTATCTGCTACTTCTTCTTCTGACAAATTAGGATACCTGTCAAAAGATAGAATCCATTAAAGAGAAGATCAATACCATGTGACATTAGGACCAAGAAAATGGAAACAATAACACTTTAAAAGAAGGGATGTCCGTAGAGGAGTTACCATTGTCTGATGCACTGGATACAGTATAATGTTTTATTACATTTGAGGCAAGGAACAACGATCTTTCTATCGTTTCTCTTACATTGATGACACCTCGAATGCTTGTCTCCATTTTTCTGATGCTGGTGTATTGTAGTGGTGAATATAATGGAAAATCTACGGAGTAAATATACATGTAAGAGGATAAAATAGAGAATCTATACCTTGATGTTGATAGCAGTACTTGGGGTACCACCTGAAGAATCAGAACTATATTCGCCTGTGTCCTTGTTTCTTCTTTTCATTATCATGTCATTTGAACTACTGCTACTAGGATTAACTTTTACTAAAGATGTTTGTTTTTTCTCTTCTATGAAGTCAACATCCTTTTCCACTCTCTTGTCTTTCATACTTCCTTTTGTCTTAACAATATTCAGCTCGTGATATTCCATTGATGTTGAAAATACATTTCCATCTTCATAATCTTCATCTTCTTCTTCTTCATCTACGTCATATTCAGTACCATCATTGCTTACTTCATCATCACCATTATCATCTACGGCATAATCACCATAGTAAAAGCCGTTATCAACAAGTTTGTTTCTACGAGAAACAGAACGACGGCTTCTTGATATTTGCACATCATGTGGGCTACTGTTAACATCATATTGCTTGCTCTTCTTGTTGTATGTGAGTTCCTCTTCCTCTAGGTTATCTTCCCAATTGTTGGTTGTCGCACGTTGTTTTTTGTTTGATGATCCATTCTTCCTAGGATCACCTTTGTTCTTAAAGTTTAGCTTCTCATTTGAAGCTCTGCACTCTATAGCGAGTTTTCCTTTATATTTTGAAACTTTTGATTTTTGACATGATGAATGTAGAGTGAAGTCATCATCACTATCTTCTTCCTCATTATAATCCTCATCAGAATCACTAGCAACAGTTTCAACATTCACACATGTTTTCTTGCTTAAGGAGCATTTTGATTTCCCAATTAAACCTTTAATTCCACGAGTTCTCGTTGTCTTGATTGTTTTGTTTGTTTGTTGTGTTAATGTGCCCTTACTGATTTGTACATTTGCTCTTTCCTCTTCAGATTCACCAGAAAAACAACTTTCAGGAGAACTGCTGCGACTACAGAACACTTCTTTCTGGATAGAAGTTTTTGTCCATTTCATTGGTGACCCCTGATCTTCCCCTTTTTGAGAATTCATGAGCATTTGAACCTTTCTCTTTCTTCCATGTCGAGGAACACCAGCTGAGACTTTTTGCCTCACATTTATTTCTTTAGTAGCATATCTACCCATTTGATTTTTATTTTGATATGCCACCTCCATCTACACTACCAACACACAAAATGGACAGACATATTTAGCAAAACAGAAACAGCATATATAGCACTGGTTTGTCCAACATATAAAGTTCATAATTCTCCTAAGGTGCAAAGTCAGCTATCATATCATTTCATATTTTCATTCCAAATATAACTGAATTTGATTAAACTAAACAGGAAAAAAGTTGTGATTTTGATTATAGTCTGCAAGTAGCTCATACAGAATCTCACAGACATCATACACCATGCTATCCTCATCATTAGATACACAAAGCGTGAGGCTGAATTGACTCACAAAATCAATAAAATAAAACTTGATTTAGATTTAGAGTTGAAAGCACCGAAAGCATTGAACGCATCAATGAATCAAACACTGTTAAATCAAGTAAACAGAAATCTGCAAAGTAACTTGGTTAGGTCAAAGAGTCGAGAAAAAGGAGTCACGAACTCTGATTTAGACATATATGTATGTATGTATGTATCTATTTGCACCAAGATTATAAGCAGCCGCAAATATGCACTTCATTAGACAGAAAACATATGAGAGTTAAAGAAACAACAGAGCAAATAGATCTTTAGGCCTAGAAATATTATAATTGCATCTTCAGAATAAAGCTGAAAACAGCAGACACCTAGTAGTTTGAGTTGCTAGAGTGCATTACCAAATTGGACATCACCGAGATTTAAATAGATTCTGCATCATAACTTCCAAATGTTCAGAAACAGTAATTAGAGACACAAAACTTTTCATCACCAATCAAGCTTAAGAACCATGATTGGTGATCACAATTGATACCATCATCATAAGCATCCGATGAATCATAAACTTATGCAAACATTTACAACCATAATTCACTTTTTTGAAACTAAGGTTGAGAAAAGATATCGCTTTCTGGTATTAAATAAACAAAACAATCACAAAGCCCACAGTTTATACCTAAAACAGGATGGTTGACTCAGGTCAACTTCTCGAGTCAACAAATCAACGATCCCCAATGTAACACAAAAACTCGCTAATTATACGTTCAATCATCCGTAGATCAACCCTGATTCAGCTTGCACACACCACCTACATCCAATCAATCCCCAATGTGACACACAAACTATATAATGAGCCGTCTAGCTATACGTGTGTATGAAATTACTCGCATTTATTTATAATTGAGAACAAAATTCATAGAAACAGAGCCCTAATTTTAAGTAGATGAAACTGGAAGCGATAATTACGAAATTCACTCACCAAATTCGTGAAATTCAGTATATTTCAGCGCAGGAAATCACGAAGGAAGGATACCATCAATCGAAGAAACTATACTGCGATCTGATGATTTGACGATGATCTTATGAATCGTTGGGGGGAATTAGGTCAAGAGTGAAAGAGGAATTTAGGTGCAACGATAACACATTCTCCGTTATTTATGTTTGAGATTGAGCAAAGAAAGGATAGTAAAATATATTCTGATTTTAAGGGTATTTATTGAGGCCGACTAACTAAAATACTATTTATTACTACCGTTTTGCACTCAATTTATTTATATTTGTTTAGGCGATAAAAATTTTATTTATTTATTTAAACAAATGAACATATATTTTAGTGTTTGTTTAATTATGTTTTCGTGTTTGTTTAATTATGTATCTAAATGTTCGATTATGTTTATTCATTTATGTTTAATTAAGTTCATATTTATGTATTCAAGGCTCAACGGTTGTGCGGTATATACATGATTGGAACAATTGGGTTTCGATCAAGGTTAATATTCATGCTTGGAGAACGGGGCTAAACCGTTTGCCAACCAAGGATGCGTTAAAAAGAATGAGTATCACCTTGAGTTCTGATGAATGTCCGATGTGTGAGGGATGGGCAGAGACGGTGGAACACGTGTTTTGCGATTGCATCATGGCTGATCAAGTTTGGACGGGAGTTGGGCAATGGTTGAAAATTCCTCCTATTATGGATTTTCCATGTTCGACTATTTAGAGTTTCACCGACATTTGGAGGGAAATAATGATAGGAAGAAATCGATCCATGTGGTGGTCCTGGTTACGTTGTGGTGTATTTGGAAAGCCCGTAACGAGCGGGTCTTTAAAGGCTCGAGAGCTACCGCGGGGGGAATCTTGAAGGAGGTCAAAGATTGGTCCATTTTCTGGGGTAAGTATAGATCGAGAGGAAGTTTTTGTGTCAAATAGTGGTTTGGTTGTTTGGTGTTTTTTTTTTTTTGTGGTTGCCTCTGTAATTATCTTGTTTGCAGTGGTGTTGGTGTTTTTGTTTCGGTGATGAATAAATTTGCTTTAAAAAAAAAAGCATTCTAGTTTTATTAAAAGACGAGACGCTAAAGTAGCTTGTTATTATAACTCTATGGTTTAGGCTATAATGTTATCACTTACCATGTGTTTTCGTAAACCTTTAACGATTAACATATAAGAAATCTAAAATTTTAAATATGGTGTTCAAGACCCATATGTTACATAAGTAGACAAATAAAAAATATAAGTAATAAGTTTGCGTATACTAAGAGTGAGGCTATAATGAGAAGTTAGGTGAAAATAAGAAGGATAAGAAGCCTTCTCATCCGTTAGATCTGATGATCAATGGTCCAGATTTAATCCCTTAATTAAAACTCAAAAATAAATGATCAGGTACACGGAGGGGCAATTTGGTCAAATTGCCCCTTTTCTCTTTCCCCCCAATTTTTAAAACCTTCATAACTTTTTCATACGATATTATTTTTCTATAAAAATTACACCATAAAAACAAGCGTTTTTTTATCTTTAAAACCCATACCATATTGCTATATAAAAAATAAAATAAAAAAACTATGTCAATGACGTGAACATATGACACAACGACCTGAACATATGACACAATTGACCTGAACATATAACACAATGACACAATGACCTGAACATATGACACAATGACATGACACAATGATCTGAACATTCTTCAGGTGATTGTGTCATTGTGTCATATGTTCAAGTCGTTGTGTTATTGTGTCATATGTTCAGGTCGTTGTGTTATATGTTCAGCTCATTCACAATTTTTTTTATATATATAGCAATATTGTATGGGTTTTAAAGATAAAAAACGCTTGTTTTTATGGTGAAATTTTTATAAAAAAATAATATCGTATGTAAAAGTTATAAACGTTTTAATAATTGGGGGGAAAGTGAAAAATATACATGTTTCCAGATGTACCCTCCTTCTTATCTTTCTTATTTTGCATAAACTTCTTACGTGAACTTATCTCCGTATACTAATTATTATAATCTAAATATAAGCTTATAAAGTATGTGTTGAATTAAAAAACATATTTATTCGTTTAATTTATCATTCATATTTAGTAAATTTATTAAGTATTTGAAACATAGAGATCCAATAAGTAATTGATAATCATAAGTAAATTTAAATAAACAAAAAAAAAAACAAACTAACAAAAAACTAAAGTTACATTTAAAAGTTATAAATTTTAATATACTAAATTAAATACAACATCTTAGGAATGGTATTTTATAAAACAAACAATAGGGAGCTTATATCGGATCCAAGCGTTTGATTTTGTATTTGTAATAGTTTCATTTTTATCTAATTATTTAAGGTTAGTACTATAAATCAGGGATGAGATTGGTACTGTATCGGTGCCGATATCAAATTTGAAGAAAAGTAAGTACGGAATTTATTGGTACTACTCGTATTTTGGTAAAGTACCGCTTTAGTATCGGTTTTCTTTTTTTCCTCTAAAAGTGTTCGTAAGTAATAGTACATGACTTTAGAAAAGTATGTTCCCACTTTGCACATATATCAACTTCAAAGTTATGTTTAGTGCAATAAAATAAACTCTGACTAATTTACTAATACAAATATCACATTTGGCAAATAAACTGTAGATTTCCTTTTTCTTCATGTGGACAAACCTACATGTTTTAGCCTATCAGAGTAAGAGTATGAAACTAAGTAACAGAAAAAATACATCATATCATCAAGATTCAAACGCAGGACAGTAACAATCGAAAGCAATAACCTTTTTTTTTTATGAAACAAAAGATTAAATAACTGATTCTCTCTACAGTAACTATTAACTTGTATAAGAATTAGGAATGAATAGTTTATGTTTAAAAATTCAAGAAAGACCATTTATATTTCGGTACCCATTTGAGAAATATCGGTTTTTACCGGTACCGGTTTCAAAATTAAAAAAAATAAAGTATCGATACCAGTACGGGTACCGTTTAGGTTCAGTCAGTACCAAGTCAGTACCAGTACGAAACCGGTATTCAATACCAAAACCTCATCCCTAAGGCTATGTGTAGTGGTTTGGGAGTGGAGTGGGGGTTATGCACCATGTGGCGGATGATGTGGAAACGGGGGGTTATGAGGTAAGGGGTGTAGTGGGGGGTTATGAGGATGGGGGTTATGAGGTATGAGGTGTAACAATAGGAAAAAAGACAAAAAAAAAACATGAGAGGGCACGGCACCATGAACATAGCGCCTTCAACCTTCAAACCTAACATAGCGCCCCGGGGGCGGTGCGGGGCGTTATATGGGGTGTCATATTACAAATTCTTGCCCCATAACACTCCATTACGAGTTCATCCCTACTTTTGACTTTTGATTTGTGCTTCTATAAGTTCATCTTCCTGTGACACCAAAAGTTTATTTTTCTTTGTTTTACATTTTGGTTGTATATCATATTGATCAAGTTTTACATTGTGATATCCAAGTATCCAACTATGTGGGTTTCATCTTTTTTATTTTTAACTTACGACGAATCTTGTTGGGTTTTCGTAGTGGTATACTGGTCTCCGATAACAGATTAAAACTCTTACGTGACCGGTGCATTAATAGTATATTAAAAGGTTTACCAAAGTAATATATAATAAATTTTATAACGCAATGGAATAAAATTCTCTCTCTCTCTCTCTATATATATATATGTAGGGAAATGATCATTTGAGAACTAATTACTTGAGAGAACTTTTGAGAACCATTTTAAGCCACTAGTTGTATTTACATATACCCCCTCCCATTAATTGTAGTGGTCCCCAACTGAAATTAGTGGTGGAGATTTAGTTCTCAAAAGCTCTCAAAACAAAAAGTTCTCATTTGAACCTAACCCTATATATGTATATATATATATAAACTATTTAATCGTTTAACAGTCAAATACCAGTAGGCAACGGATCCGATCACCGAACACGCAAACACAGATAAAATAATTAATCTAAACTAATAGTGAGTTTAGATTTACCTTAACGGTGCTGAACAAATGTTCAAGACACCGAGTTTCAACGAACGAAGCGCTAGGTTGAAACGGAATGAAAATGAACCACTTTTGAGCTCAAACGGTTGTCGCATATCGTGATGATTCTCGTGGTCCGGTGTCACGTACCACTACGGGACTGCGTTTATGACCCGTGGTCATTACGCGTCGCGAGAATACGTTTTGACTGACGTCGCGTCTCACGAGACTACGAGATCAATCATATCAGATCTGATTGCAGCCATAGACGGCGCACGACAAAAGGCGTCGGGCTCGCGTCGACGGGCGACGGTCATGCGGCGGCAGGCCGAGCGGCGGTAGGGGCAGTGGGTAACAGCGGTGGCGCGGCGAGTTCCACGGTGGTGATCGGCAGATTTGCGGCTGCGATCGGCGGCGAACCAAGCAGCGGATCAGGGCGTACGTAGCGACGATCTCTAGTCCATAAGGAGGTATACGGGCGTTGTCTGACATAACACCCTGACAAGCAACGACCACCAAGATATGATGATGTAAAGATGGCCACCGAAAAATGCTGGCGACGGAGATCGTCGGAAACGGCATTTGCCGTTTTGGGGTTTTTACGTCGAGAAAGAAAAGGAGATTTCTTCTCATGCTTTTCTTTTTGCGCGTCGCGATTAACATATTAGGGTGATTAGGGTTTAACCAATAATCATCTAATATGTATTAGATAATTGGGCCATCTCGAATATTAAGCTCAACTCGTACGTGAGCTCACGAGCCAATGTTAGTAAAATTTTACCACCACTTTTATTTAGAAATATCGTTCACCCATTATTATCAAGCCGGTTAATTATAATATTATTGATTATTAATTATTTATAACTAGTATAACTAGTTTATATATAATCATACGTTTCCGTTTCTTTTACCGCTTAACTATTTAAACGAGTTTAGAGTTTCGTTGCACCCGGTGTAACTCTTACAGGTCGTAACCGGGTCGGGTTCAAGATTTGTCGGGTCTGGACACATAATATCCAACAAACCTCTCACGTGAACATATAATGATTTCCGTCGCAATGCACGGGTGATCATAGATATGTTTACTTTGTAGTCAGAATCCATGCGAAGTCTCTGTGTGGAGGGGGGTCGGATTTCTGTATCAATTTACCACATAATGTGGATGAACAAATTCATAATTGTATACCATGTGCAAACTTCATTCAACTCAATAGGTGAGTGAATATCTAATTAAGAATTCTTTTCAATAAAGATAACTAGTTGTAAACCACGTTGCGGCGAAAATACCGTAGGTAAATAAAAAAAATTAGTAATCAATGCACCCTAAAACTTTAACCCTAAATCCTTAGCAATTAACACTCCATCCAAAACCCCAAATTCAAATTTATGTAAGGATAACATTTGTATAAATCAAACCTAAAAAAGCTAAACTATCACATTATCTCTTAGCGAGAGGAACATTCCGTTAAGAAAAGTACATAAGAAAAAAAAAACTAAACAAAACAAACCAAAATTTTTTTAAAAGTATAAGTGTAGAATAGAGTAGGAGTAGGAGTCGAAACTTGAACATGTAGTAACCGTGGCTTGAACCTAGATCTCAAGTCTCAAGAGTATAAAAGAGAAGCCTTACCTCTAGTGAACTGGTGGTTGATCAATATATAATCTCAACAACAATATATATATAAATAAAGTAAATACGCCTAAAAAGGTAAAAAGTTAAATAAGTAAGAAAGTTGGGTTTAGGATTTAGCCTAGTGGTAAAAGGCAATGTCCTCTTTGATGGAGACCCAAGTTCATAACTTGAGAGTGGTGTATATGGTGTGAAATTTAGCCGTTCAAAAAACAAAAAAGATAGGAATCAAACTGGTGTCTATAAAAGAACATAATATGAAAATAATTGCGATAGAATAATCTTTATTGTAATTTGTAGTAATAAGAAAATAATAAATGATATTGATTGACACAAACCAAAGCATGGATGATGGAGCCATGGATAATAACTAATAAGTTGAAATGATGAAATTGAAATCAATTTGGTGCATTCTAATTACGCATGAGATCGGAACAAAATTCTGGAAACAAGAATGGTCTGGTAATGTTTCTCAATAAATACTCTTTGATTTCTCTGTAGCCGTTAAAAAAAATATTGGCTAACTTCTTATAATTGAATTGGTATTCTAAATAAGCAGCTTTGGATTAGAAATTGATGAACACTAAAGTGATTTACGTCAATTCCTTCCCAAGTTTCAGTCAAATTGTAGTGTGGTGCACTTGAGTTTTCACAGGTCGCCCAAATTAGTATTTCTTAAATAATAATAATATATATTTTTATACGACTCTTTCAAAAGAAAACCAAGATTTTCTTAGGCATGAGAAGGCTTTTTGCCTTCTATTTTCCAAGTCAACATAGAACGCTAGGGAAATTCTTTCGTTAATTAATTTATAAGTCTTTGTGTTATATTTTATAATCCCAATGGATTGGAGTGATTAGAAGACTTGTTAGCTTCCATGAGCCTTCTTAGTCAACTCTAAACATTTAGCAAATAAAAATATGGAGCAAATATTCTTAGCCTTGCAATAGATATTAAAGCCTTGATTGAGTTGGCTTTTGATAACACACAAACGAACTAGATTTTAGCATGGTGTTTGTTTTTATATGGTTGCTCCTATGCATGGGATCATTTGTTAGTGCTGAGCTTACATCAGGGTTGAAAAAAGATGGAAACATGACAATTAGAAGGCCATGTAGTGAGAAGGAGGGGCAAACACTACTAGGTTTAAAAGCAAACTTAGTAGACATCAACAACCATCTACATGATTGGAAGATAAAGAAAAAGGATTGTTGTAAATGGGTGGGTGTCAATTGCAACAAGCAGACCGGTCATGTGACTGAACTTGATTTTTCTGTCCGATTTCTCGAATTATCCGGTAATATAGGTTCTTTATTACCATCATTATCATTGTTATCTCAGTTACAATATCTTGATTTAAGCGGTATTGATTTTCAGTTAAATCATATACCAAGTTCTTTGAGCTCCCTTACCAACTTAAGGCATTTGAACATTCATGATGCTAATCTCACTGGGTCTATTCCACATCAACTTGCTAATCTTTCCAACTTGATTCATCTTGATCTAGGAAATAATTTCTTGAGCGGGCAGATTCCCGATTCCTTTGGTGATTTTACTTCTCTTGCATATTTAGACCTCTCAAGAAATCAGTTACAAGGTGTCATTCCAAAATCCTTTGGATATTGGACTTCTCTTGAATATTTAGACCTCACAAGAAATCGATTAGAAGGTGTCATTCCAATTTGTTGTGGAAATTCGTCATATCTAGGTCTACTAGATTTGTCAGGAAACCATCTTAACGGGTCAGTGCCTGACATGACCGAATGTTCATATTTAAGGTTATTAGACCTCTCTAGGAATGGGTTAACTGGTAATTTACCCAATAGTGTGGGCAAACTCTTAAATCTTAAACATCTTGATGTTTCATACAACTCCCTTGAAGGTTTAATCTCTGATGATCATTTTCTAAACCTCACCCAACTAACCTATCTGGACTTGTCTTTCAACTCTTTTGCACTAAACATAAGGTCCCATACGATATTCCCTTCCACATTAAATACTATAAATATGCAATCTTGTAAGCTAGGTCCTAGTTTTCCCATGTGGCTCCAAACTCAAAGAGATTTTTCATATCTTGATATTTCCAATGCTGGAATATCAGATCACATCCCTGGATGGTTCTGGGACCTACCACGCAACTTGAAATTTCTAAACCTTTCTTCTAATGAAATAAAAGGTGTGTTACCAGATATGACATCAGTATTCTACTCTTATCCTGGAATAGATTTGAGTAACAACCAACTTGAAGGTAAGATACCAGTGTTACCTTCTAAACTGGCAGCATTGAACCTTTCCGGAAACAGGTTTTCTGGAACACTTTCTTTCTTGTGTCAAATTGATGTGTCTTTGACTTTCCTTGATGTCTCCAACAATTTACTATCTGGGAGTTTGCCTGATTGTCTGCTAAAATTCCATGAGAAGCTTGTGGTTCTTAATTTATCGAACAATAGTCTATCAGGAGAAATTCCTTCTTCTTTGGGTTCCTTGTCTCAAGTTCAGGCATTGTATTTGCGACAAAATGCCTTTGTTGGTGAAATACCTATGTCATTGAGAAACTGCACAAAACTGAGGTTTGTAGATCTAGGGGAAAACAAGTTGTCTGGTAACATACCACCATGGATAGGAGAATCACTTTCAGAATTATATGTTCTTGTTTTACGGGCTAATAGACTTGATGGTAGTTTACCGTCCCATATATGTCTATTAAGTAATCTTCAATTCCTCGATCTGTCTACCAATGGATTATCAGGAAACATTCCTAGGTGTTTTGGTAACTTCACGGCTATGGTGACTAGAGATTTTCAAGATAATGTTTTGAGTCATTCTTATTCCTCTTTTGAACCAGTTGTGCCCATGCCACTAGGTAGACCCTGTTCACGTTTTGAATCTTGTGTGCCTAATGATGAGGCCATTTTCACTGATAATGCACTGGTTGCATGGAAGGGAAAACGACGTGAATTTGGAAGAGGTCTTTACCTACTAAAGAGTATTGATATTTCAAGAAACAAGTTATATGGAGAACTTCCTGATGAGATCACTAATCTTCTAGATTTAGTTTCATTGAGTTTTTCTCACAACAAACTCTCTGGGCAGGTCCCGAAGCATATGGGCCAGTTGAAATTTCTTGAATCACTTGACTTGTCAAGAAATGAGTTTTCGGGAAATATTCCGCCGAGTTTGTCACATATAACATCTTTAAGTTATCTTGACCTCTCTTATAACAACTTGTCAGGAAAAATACCACTTGGACCACAACTTCAACTCTTTGGTTCTAATGCATACATCGGTAACCCTCAACTTTGTGGACTTCCACTTACACAAATATGTATGTTTCCACCTCCACCTGCTAGTGTTGATGGAAAGGATGATGATGAAGAAGATGGATATGAGTTTTGGAAATCATATTACACGGGTATGGGTGTTGGATTTGTTATTGGATTTTTGAGTATCTGTGGTGCTTTATCTCTCAACCGCCACTGGAGACATTTCTTTTTTGCTTCCTTATATACCATTAAGGATTGGATGTACGTAATAGTGGTTGTGCACTTTCGAAATCTTCAAACCAAATTTACACGGTAAATGTATCTTCTACTCATTGTGCAACTATTTTATATTTCTTAAGTAAAAGATTTACCGACCTCAAAAGCCTTGATTTTTATATTATAGAAACAACAAGTTGTTCAGGTTATAAAGAGTTTGATTTTTCACTTGTTTAACATTTTACTTTTTTTACAGGTTACAAGATATATTGTTGATATATTGTTCCTCTGTGTGAAGTGGCATATAGTCATGAATGATAGTGTTTATGCAAGTGTTGTTTAGTAGTAATCTCCATATAAGCATCTTATTTTCTATTGTATAGAAGTTTACAACTTTCGGTTCATGAACTTAAATGTCCGATTAGTATGAAATTCAAACATTGTTTATCTTTTCATGTCAATGTCACATATATTGTCGAACAATTCTAAAATGCTTTCATTCTAGTCTAATGCAGGCACACTGAAATTAGAGAAAGGATAAAAAAATAAATAAAATTGAAGTGTGTATTTCTACAATTAGTTATTCCTATTACAACGATAAGCATCACATGTGACTTGATGCAACAACACAAAATTTTTAGTTAAATATTTTTATTGGGAAGTAGATTTCATTATTGTAGTCTCTCTCATTTGGTTAAAATCAAAATTTTTGCTTACTACCTGAATTGCTTACAGACTTACGTAAATCACAAAACCGAAGGGACGGATAAGATACAATTTACCAGGAGAATTTACGTACCTCAAACGGGTTTTGTGAAGTGTAAACCTCCATTTTACCGGTAGCAAGTCTGAAACGAAAAGGTACCACCACTGAAGAAAGAAGTAAAAGGAAGAGAGCTTGCTAAAATTTTTGGGGAAGAAGGAGTATGATAATGTCAAGGAAAGAGAAAAAGAGTGTCATAAAGAAATAGCAAGGCAATGTGTGTGAAACTGAATAAGATTAGAATTTCAAATTTCTGGCTTTAAATTTTTAACTTCAAAGAGTTTTAAGGGTTCATCTATTAAGGTGTTGTCCATAATTCTGTGAGGCGGTAAACTTCCACTGGATATTATATACACACACAATAAAGAAATTAAAAAAACATATCATCTCGATTTAATTTCTTCAATAAAGTTGGTAAATTTCCACGGAACCTCCCCTCCAAGATTGAAGGCCGTATGGTATGGGACGGTGTTATCGACTTATCGAGGTTCGGTTCGGCCATGTACTCGTTCTAAAGAAAATAAAATGGGAAAAATACTAAACTAGCCACTTTGACCACACTTGTCCTCAAAATGACCTTTGACTTTCCCCCCCTTAAAATTGCCACTGATACACGGTCGCCGACGACCATAGAGCTTCAAGACGACCGTGGAGGTTCTCGATGCGACCCTATATAGTTTTTTTCTTTTTAAATTTGAGACGACCCTGGAGGTTCTCGAGGCGACCCTATATAGTTTTTTTTTTTTAAATTCGAGATGACCCTGAAGGTTCTCGAGACGACCCTGGAGGTTCTCGAGGCGACCCTATATAGGTTTTATTTTAAATTCGAGATGACCCTGGAGGTTCTCGAGACGACCCTGGAGGTTCTCGAGACGACCGTGGTTGTCAAAAAAGGACGCTCGTGGTCAGAAATAAGGTGACGTGACACATCCTGACTAGCTCAAAACCACGGTCGTGCGACCCTAGACTATGGTCGCCAACGGCCCTTGGTGGGGGCTATTTTAATATCAAGCTTTGTCAAGTGGATATTTTAGGGACAAATGTGATTAAAATGGCTAGTTTGGTCTTTTTTCCAAATAAAATATGCATAAATCTTTAACATCATGAGATATAATAAGTAGACGTAATAGGTGCTTGGCCTAGCTCTTGCGTGATATAAAACTTCAATTAAGTAAATCCTATATATAGGGTAAATTTATTATACACAAGGTGATTTACGTACAAAGCCTACAAAGTGATCAAGGCGTACTACGTGTATTTGAGGAAAAGGGTAATTTCGTGTATCGCGTATGAGGTAATTTATCATGCAATTAGATGATAATCACACACGCTATATTATAATTACATAAGCTATTGTTATAATAACGCAAACCACATTTTATAATGTTGCAACCTATTTTATAATTACGCTCATATAACAATTAAGCAATTATATGGATTACACAAGGATAATTACGTAAGTTATAGGATAGCACACACACAATACTTTAAAAATTAAAATAGTTGTATAACAATACTATTTTCAAATTAAACATAATAAAATGCTTGACTTTATAATGTAATTTCTTTTTAAACGAAGTCATATAAAAAGTTATATATATATATAATAAAAGAAAAGTTTTTGGCACCACAATTTGTCATGTGGCACTACCACATTCATCCTCAACAATTTTTCCCGCCAATATACATTCACAAGCGGATCTTCTAATTTTGGATATATATATATCCACTATTTATTTATTGTAGCGGATCTTCTAATTTTGGATATATATATCCATTATTTATTTATTGTCTTCTAAATTATTTAATAACCAATTATTTAATTATTTAATTTAATATATAATATAGTTTATTAAGTTATATCTATCTATATCTATCTATACTCTATAATATATAATAAACAAAAAGTTTGGTCATAGTTTAATTAATAAAAAAAGAAACTTGACATCACCACAAAATTTTGAATTAGCCCGTGTAACACACGGGGATAAAAAACTAGTAGATGTATAAAGAAATTAAAAAAAAACCTTATAATTATAAGTTATTCAAACTTTATGTTATTAGGAGTTTTTCACACTTAAAATTAAATCAAAATTCATTCTTTAAATCTAAACTATTAAATTTGCCCAAATTTCACAGGCAAAATGGCATTTTATTTTACCTTTCACCGTAAAAAGTATATCTAGGGCTAGAAAAACCAATTTCATTTTCAACACCACCGAAAACAAATTTGTGTGAACCCTGAAGAAGCACTAAATTACACACAACAATGATCCTAAATTTTCAATTCTACCATTGACGTAACGCTTCAAATCCGTCATCAAGACCTTCAATTTAGCCATCTGAATCTTTTCCAGCTCAAAGATCTCAGTTTTTCTCAGCAATGGCGAAAACTAGACCAGGCAAGCGAGACTTGGAATCGTACACCATCAGAGGCACCAACAAAGTAGTCAGAGGTAATAGAAACCATCCGTTGTTGTAATCTGCATATTTGGATTCAGATTTCAAATCATCTTCTCTAGATTTCGTTTTTGGAGTCATGGAATCCTGAATTGTTGACGTTTTTTCATGACCTAGGGTAGCATAAATTGTTGAGTTGTGAGTATACAGAATGAAACTCCAAAATCAAACATTTAGATAGATACATTTGCATGTATTTACATCTACTGGATGCTATCAATTGTTGTTTTTAGTAGTCATTATGTTTACACAATCAATTTCTAGCAATGTGGTGCATTTAGATGAATGGATTGGGGACTAGAGCTGTAAGTTTGTGTCTAGTTGTGTTAGGCTCTAGCTAATTGGGCTTAAGTTTGAATTTGGATAAATTGATCTTTTATACCCTAGTGGAACTGTGGAAGTGAATATTTTTGGTACAAGCCCTAAGTATGGATCTACATTGAAGCTAATATGAACATATCCTAGAAGAAAGTATAAAAAGAGATAAACGGTAACAGACTTTCAGCTTGTAGGTATCCTCACTAAACCTCTTCATAAAACTCAGGTAGATTTAATTTGTAATTAGTTTGGGTATGATTAACATACGTGAGAAACCCCCTGAAAGTTAGTTTAACTTAAATGATAGTCTTGAATGATAGTCTTGGGTCTGCACTATTTTATTTTCATATATGCGGAACATTCTTCATTGTTCATAAGCATGAGATGGGTGTAACATAGTTATCAGCTAGTATTGTTGTTCATTGTCATTCTTTTCTATGCATATTTTTTTTATGTAAGTAATAAGCTTTTTCTCCGAGTGTTCGTTGAGGCAAACTCAAAGAAGTGAGACTCTGTTTTCATATGATTTTGAAGTCGGGGATTCTGTGTTGATGAGATCTTCTGAGAACGATAAACCCCCATACGTGGCTCGTGTTGAGAGCATTGAGGCTGATGTCAAGGGAAATGTGAAGGTCCGAGTTAGATGGTACTATCGTCCTGAAGAATCAATGGGAGGAAGAAGACAATTTCATGGAATAAAAGAGTTATTTTTATCAGACCATTATGACACTCAAAGTGCTCATACAATTGAAGATAAATGTATTGTTCATACTTTCAAGAATTACACGAAGCTTGAGGATGTTGGACCAGAGGACTACTTTTGTCGGTTCGAATACAAGGCTGCGACTGGAGGATTCACTCCTGACCGCGTCGCCGTGTATGTTTTGCACCTTTTCACCTTTGTTGATTAATTAAATTTGTTTGTGCCATGAGACTTGCCATTATTTTTTCCTGATTTCTGTTTTGAAGGTACTGCAAATGCGAGATGCCTTATAACCCTGATGACTTGATGGTGCAGTGTGAAGCCTGCAAAGACTGGTATGCCACGTTTAATCGAAATAATGATGTGATACCTCTTAATGACCATCTTGTTAGAATTTTTTGAAAATTTCATTTCAAGAATCAAAATTAACATATCCTTAATGTTCATAACAGACCTGTTGGTCCTGATGTTGTGTGTCCTTAACAGAAAACATCACCATTCACCATGCTTACATAAGTTTTTTGCATGTTGTTCATAGAACTTGAACTAGTTTTCCTTTGATGTAAAAAGAAAAGAGGGATACTGAAGATCCAAAATGTATGCTAAATGTAAGTATGCAAATTGTAAAGAACATCAACATGGTGCTTTTGTGTTCTTTTTTCCTGCAACTATTTTTGTTTCTATGGTCATAGATCCTAACTAATCTGGGATGGCCTTCAAATTAATTTTGCGATTTTGCATTGAGATCTCAAGACGAAGGGCTTAGATAATGCTGTTTGTGGGTCCTCAAATACCATAATAATTTTATTGGTCTCTATTAGACTATTATACTAGGGTTTATATTATATTATAGTTAAGGGTATTAGAGTGTAATATTATACTCTATATATAGAGATCCCATGTAACCCTATTATTCACAATATCAATAATATTCTCTATTCTCTGGTTTAACTTGGTATCAGAGCCACGTTTATAACCACCGGAACATAACTCCGGCGGGGCGGCCGGCCACCGCCGCCGCCCTACCCACCACCACATTCTTCTTTTCTCGTTTTTTTTTTTATTCATCCGTTCTTTTATCTACTTTTTCTTATACACATCAAAACAGAAATCCGTATCCATCGTCCTCCATAGCCACCACAACCATAGCCGTAGCCATCGCCGCCACTACCAAACCCTAGCCACAGCCGCCGCCGCTACAAACCCAAACCCTAGCTGCCGCCACATCCAAACACCAGTACCGGAACTCCCCTCCCATCACCGCATACAAAGCGGTGTACCACAACGATTACCGACACCGCCGCCGCTACACAAAAGCGGCTACGCCATACAACGGCGGCACACATACGTGTGTTATTTTCAGGTGGAAGATCAGCGTCATACACCGGCGGCGCACCACCGTGCGTTCTTCTGCCACACAACGGCGGAACATCATTGTCTTTGTTTTTCAGGCGAGAGAAAGAAGAGAAACTAGATCCGGTGAAGGCGGAGGAAGACAAGAAAACCCACCGGAGCAAACACAACCGGTGGTGGTGGCACAGCGGGGAGACGGGGAGAAGAAGAACAACCCGGAACAAGCATCCGGTGGTGACGTTCGGGAAGAAGAAAGCTATGGTGCGAGATCTTCCTTATTTGCAAAATCTGCCTGTTTGCGATAAATAAATTGAAGCAAAAAAAAAAAAGAAATATATTGAAGAAGTAGAAAGATGTTGACATTGGTGCAAAAGCTTTAATGTGATTGCTTTGTCATCTTGAATATGACACTCTGCACGTGACCAAAGATAAGGTGATCAACAAGGCAATGCAAGAGACTTGGTGGATGAGAGGTTGGAGCTGAATATCGGATTCAAAGAAAAAAAAATGAGAAGAAAAAAAAATAGTTTTAGACTTTAGTTATTTACAATTTTAGTCCTTTATGTTTAAGTTAATTACACTTCAAGCTACAATTGCTACCGCGTTTAGCTTGCGGGGGAGTATTAGACTATTATACTAGGGTTTATATTATATTATAGTTAAGGGTATTAGAGTGTAATATTATACTCTATATATAGAGATCCCATGTAACCCTATTATTCACAATATCAATAATATTCTCTATTCTCTGGTTTAACTGTCTCTTGAGCTAGAAAGTTGGTTGAATCACGGTGATCTGATCAACATACATTTTTTTGTTCATATACCATTTGATAATATGATATGGATTGGTTTACATCGTTGTTATATGTGTTATTTGCAGGTATCATCCTGCGTGTTTAAATATGAATATCGAGCAAGCCAAGCAACTAGATAGCTTTATATGTCATGAATGTTCATCCTTAGATGGTATGAAATCTCAGAAGAGGGGTTCTGCATCTGCCCTAGCCAATGGCAAGGTAAGACTGTGTCTGAAAATTTCAGCTCAATTTGTTATTTTGTTTACTTGTCAGATATGTGGGTGTGATTCTAGGTTAGCAGTTTTGACCCAATCAGATGTAAATGGTCAATTGTGTTATTGCTGATCTCTAATGCGTCAGATGGATAATAACTAAAAAGAAACAAGTAAAGAGTTGAGCGGGTTGAAAGTCATCCCATACGTATTACCAAATATTTATAGAACGTCTTCGATAGCTGTTGTAAAAATTTAGTTTTTAGTCATATTTAACACATTAATTATTTAGCTGTTGAAAAAAGAGTATTTGTGAGTTGACCCAACCTGACCATTTTTTAGCTCTACTAAATGGTGACCCATTGACCCATATTGCTCAGATAATAAAAACGGCAGTTAGGGCCTATGTTTCTGTCAACACCCAAATTACATTCTGTTGTTTTCGATTAAAATTTTCTTTCGGCATGTAAAGTTACTTGTTAGCTTAGCTCGAGCTTTAGACATAGAGGCGAAGGCGAGTTTGAGCTCTCTTAGCTACATGATCCGAGCTCAAGCTTTGTCGGTTTCGGGCTCAGCTAAGCTTGTTTACAAGATTGTGGGATCCTAAAAACAGGATATGTGGTTTTGTCTGCTTTTTATTCTCACATGTATGGCGTGGTTGTTTTTCAGGTAGAACAGAAACGCCAAAAGAGGTGATTTCACTGGGTGTGCTTGAAGGTTGTACGATGTGCTTTGGGTGCTGTACGTTACAGAAAATCTTGCTCATGCCCTTGCTAAAAGAATCTTTGTGGTGTTAAGAAGTAGTGATGAGAAGTTGTAGTTTTAAACTGTATTTAAGTGTCTGAACTCCTTACCTTGTAATTTGAGAATTCTTACTGGTGGTTGGATCCTTTAAGTTTTTCTTGACCACGTTGTTGACCTCACCGGGGTCTTGGTGCACTCGATTTTCAGTGACTCCAGTCTTGGTGCCCTAGGGTTGACTTTTGTGTGATAGGGTTACGAATGAGACTAGTGGCGTGGTCAACGGTGACATATAGAGCTTGAACGAGATCGCTTTGCTTAAAGCTTGTTTGAGCATATTTTTTAAGAGCTTAGAATGAATATTAATGGTGGTGGTAAATGAGATGTCTTCAATAAAAAAAGTTATACATTTAAACCCTACCAAGTGATTTTGCCATAAAAATCTAAAAAATGCTGTTAAGAATGAATTAGTGGCAAGAAAAACGGATTAGGGCTGAAATGATGAGAATCTTAGCAGCAGCCAACAAAAAAAACATATGTTTAGGTTGATGATACCACTGTTGGTCATGATCAACTCGTTAAACGTGGGGTTTTTTCAATTTACGATTTCTTTGTTTATTTATTTTTGTTTATTAATAATTTTGATGGCTAATGTGGAATGAACTGGCTTGATCTTGGTGAAAACATATTATTGATTTGTTTTCTTGTGATTTTGGGTCAATTTAATGTGATTTTGTGAAGAGTTTTCAGATGGGTTAACGTGGAAATGGTTGTATATTTGATAATTTGAGTAATTTGATAGGTTATCAAACAGTCGTTAGAATGGCGATTCAGCAGGCTCAGCGATGGATCCTTGAGGCTTCCACGTTCACAACGCTTGTCTTGATCGCAGTTCATGTCCTTGCATTGGTACTTACAAACTTTAGGTTTATTATTCATTGAGTTTAATTACATCTCTAACTCTTTTAAGGTTAATTATTGAAGGTATTTTCGATTTATAAGTTAGCTACAGCGAAACAGTCTCATGAACAAACAAGTAAGACTCAGTTTTCGACTCAGTTTTCGTATGATTTTGAAGCTGGGGATACTGTGTTAATGAGATCTTCTGAGAACAAGAAACCTCTAAATGTGGCTCGTGTTGAGAGCATTGAGACTGATGTGAACGGAAATGGGAAGGTCCGAGTCAGATGGTATTTTCGTCCTGAAGAATCAAAGTGGGGAAGAAGACAGTTTCATGGAGTAAAAGAGTTATTTTTATCAGACCATTATGACACTCAAAGTGCTAATACAATCGAAGGTAAATGTACTGTTCATAGTTTCAAGAGTTACATGAAGCTTGAGGATGTTGGACCCAAGGACTACTTTTGTCGGTTTGAATATAAGGCTGCAACCGGAGAGTTCACTCCTAATCGTGTTGCTGTGTATGTTTTGCACCTTTTCAACTTTTTTTGTCTAGTTAAGGTCTTTTATGCCATGAAACTGTTGATGGTTGTTAATTTCCTGAATTTGGTTTGAAGGTACTGCAAATGTGAGATGCCCAAAAACCCTGATGACTTTATGGTATGCTGTGAAGGCTGCAAAGACTGGTATGCCACATGTAACCGAAATAAATCAAATAATAATGATGTTATATCTTCCTTAATGACCATTTTGTTGGAAATTCTTATGTAAAAATGTCTTGAAAATTGCATTTCAAGAATCAAGATTAATTTTTGAACTTAAACTATTTCTTGATTTTGATCTAGATGAAACTTGCATTTCAAGAATCAAGATTAGTTTTTGAACTTAAAATTGCATTGAGATCCCAAGATGAAGGACTTTGATAATGCTTTTTGTGATCTAGAAAGTTAGTTGATATGGGTTGGTTTATATTGTTGTTACATGTGTTATTTGCAGGTATCATCCTGCTTGTTTAAATATGACTGTCAAGCAGGCAAAGCAACTAGATAGCTTTATATGTTATGAATGTTTATCCTTAGATGGTAATAAGAGACCTAACAACAGGAGTTCTGCATCTACCCTAGCCAACAGCAAGGTAAGACCATGTTTGTAAATTTTTATTCAATTTGTTATTTTCTATTACGTCGGATGGGTTAATACAAAAATAACTAAATGGAAACGAGTAATGTTTGAGCGGGTCAAACGGGTTAAAAGTCATCTCATATGTATTACTAAACCGTTTCATTGTAAAACATCTTGAGTACGATTATGAAAATGTTGTTTTCTAATCATATTTAACACATTAATTATTTACAAGATTTACAAGAAATAACATTGGCCATAACATCCTGGCTCTCTCAATCTGGTTTGCGTTGCGGCCCACAAATGGTCGGAGAAGATTTGTGGGTTTTATAGATGTTTAGGTGTTTTTAATTATTATTAAGTTTTTTTTTAAATTCTTAAGGGGTGTATCGGTTATTTTTTTAAAAATTGATAACAAATTTAACCGACGTCCATTTTAAGGACCAAAATTGTTTCAAGCGTTCAAACTATTGGACCAAAGTAATATTTTCTTTCAAACCTAAAGGCCAATCCAAGATTTAGGTAAATAACAAGACCATGTGTGTAATTAATTTATTTTCTTTTAGTTCGTAAAGTTATTTATTGGCTTAGCTTGAGCTTCAAACATAGAACCATCTGAAACTAGCGAAGGGCGAGATTATATTATCTGAGTTTGAACTTAGTCTATATTAGAGTTAACTAAGCTTGTTTAAACCCCTAAAGATTGGAGGATCCCAAAAATAGGGGATCCGGTTTTGTGTGTTTTTGATTCACATGCATAGCTCGGTTGTTTTTCAGGAAGAACGGTAATGTCAAAAGATGTGATTTGAGTTTGTGTGCTTCAAAGGTTGGCCTATGTGCTATGGATGTACCTTAGAGAAAATCTTACTCATGCCCCTTCTGCTAAAAGAATTTTTTTTGACCATGGTGTTGACCTTATAGGGTCTTTGTGTACTTTATTTTTGGTGGCTCTAGTCTTGATGCACTCGTGTTAATTTTTCATGTGATTAAGTTTCTAACGATAAAGACAAGTAATAGTAGCAAGAACAATAACAAATTGAGCTCAGGCGCGAAACGGAAATCAGAGTCGTGAGCTGCATCATGCTTGAAGGGGGTGTGGGACGCCATACATGAAGTTGTAATGTTGTGTGTTTTGTTTTTTTGAACGACAATTTTGGATCACTAACGGGGGCATTACCCACCCATCCGATCATCTTCATTCCCCATCAGGAGGAAAATCACCATAGGTGAGAAAACCACCTTTCCCAACTTGAGACTGAAGACCTTCCATTTTTAATGTTTTTAGATATCTCACCTTAGTTCTTAAGCAATTAAGCTAGGGATCATTGGTGTGTAATGTTGCGTGGGCTTGAAAATGGCGCTATAGTGGGGCTACAACTCCCACTACACACGGTCTTAAAGTTATAGATATATCTATCATAATAAAACTTGTTCACATGCCATATGTTACATTCTCATACCATTTTTCATCTCCTATTAAATACCAACTCTCCCTAACTAAATAATAATAATTTTAAATAATTAAATTATATAACTAAATATAAAAAATATAAATTTTCTCATTCTAATACTTTTTTCTAAAACTTAATAAATTATAATTTTTTAGTTATATCTTATCTTAAAATATAAATTTATAATTCTTAAATCTTTATTTTATTATTTAAAATTTTAAATATTTATTATTTTATTTATAATTATATGTTTAAAGAATTTTAATTATTTTAAAGCATCCCGTATAATACACGGATTGATATAACTATTTTTTAACAGTAAATCTATCCTACTCTATTCTCCACAAACTAAATTATTATATTGACTATTCATTTATCATCTTTTATCGAAGGTTATTAGCATTAAGATATACATGATTGATTTAGATATCATTTTATATTTTTATTTTTTAAATGACGATTGATGTACTTTACTACTCTTGTTATATATTTGAGATTAAATTTGGTTTTATATTTATAAAATTATGTTACCTGAATCGACCCGAACCGTCTTAAAAATCAATATATAGCGATAAATAATCGACCCTAAAAATTCCAGACTCTATAAAAAAAAGTTTCGTTCATCATCGTTTTTACTTTCTACTAAAATAAATTTTATACTTTTTTTTAAAATACCCATAAATTTACGGTTTTATCACTTTTATGTTTAATTGTATAGTTTTTTTATAGCCTTTCAAATTTTAAATTACTTTGGGATTTTATTTTCGTAACTTACTAGAACGTAACGTTCTCAAATTTCACGTTAACTTCCAACAAACAAACACCGATAACACATGAAAGAACGATAAAGATGATCTATGAGACTAATCTGGAACTAATCTACTTTTAGGTTAATTTCAAAATCTTAAGACGATTCCAATCTGAAACAACGATTAAAATGGCAATCCAGCAGGATCAACAATGGATTCTTGAGGCTTCGACGTTCGTCACGGTTGTATTGATCGCAGTTCATGTTCTTGCACTGGTACTCCGAAATTTGATGTTTCCTATTCATTATTATTAGGTTTAATTACATCTCTAACTCGTTCAAGATTATTATCCATTGAAGGTTTTTGCGATCTATAAATTGGCTACATCCAAACAGCCTTCTGGACAAACAGAGCAATTCAAGAAAGTTAATTAGCGATTTCAGTTATGAGGTGAGTATAGGTTGAAGAGATTCTTTCTGGCATAATTATGATATAACAAGTTTCTTTATCAATTTCATTTGATGTTGTTTGAAATCATGTTTTTTCATTGTGCATATTTGGTGTTCGATGAAATGCCTCAAAGACACATTTGCTTTTGATGTTGTTTTTCATTCATGTTTGTTTTCAGTTTTTCATTGTGCATATTTGGTGTTTGATGAAATGCCTCAAAGACACATTTAGTGTGTTGTATGAAATGTGTTGGTATTCATGATTCGCTTAACTGTCTCTCTCCTTGAATGCCCATCCAAAATGTTCTTTCATGTAGTCAGGAACTTGAATATAGGTTTACAAACATTAAGGAGGAACCTGTTAGAAGGGGGTCTCTGATGGTCATGTTTGAAATATATAACAAATGTAGATACACCCAGCCCCAGCCAAATATATGTAGTGGGCATTCTAATGTGTGTAGCCTAATGTATATGGGGCGTTTCCTGGTTGTAGTTGAATATCCGTGGCACGTAGCTTAATGTTAGTGGTGTGTATCTAGGTTGTAACAAAATTATTTAGTCTAAATATATGTGCATCAAGTCCTAATGTGCAAAAATGGTACTCAACAAGGTTTTTTCATATTAAGGTTCTGTATTTTCTACTAAGCAGTTTGGTACTTCTTTGTAATTTGCTTGAATAGTAATTAAATTAGTATATATACCAAGTTTGGTACTTGTCTTTTGAATATATTCTAGTTGTTAAAGTATGTTTGAATCAAGTTTTAGTTTTCAGTTTTTCAATATTCTTGGGCAGTTATATTAGGAATAATATGTTTTTCTATTGATTATAAGAATTAATATGAAGAACTTTTAAGTCATTTTTGTATTGGAGTTTGATGCATAGGTTTGTAATTGAGGGCAAAAGCTGAAAATCCAGTTGCTTTACAAAGGGGTGCATCAAATTGCATTGCATTATAACCCTACAATAAGTTTGGACATGTGGTTTTAGTGAATATTGATCCACTGTTATGAACTTATGATTATGTCATGTTGGCAAATTAGAGGGCAAATTCAAAAATCACACACACACACCTTTTGAAATATCTTTCTAAACTACACAGAATAGAGATAATATAAACTGAAAAAATGAAAGACACTACAAGGAATTATTGATACAGAAAAGGCACACCCTAGATCTATGTACAAACATGTAATAGCCTAAATAACTAAAACTAACTTTTTAATAACTAACTAAAAATCAGGGCTGTAGTTTGACACATTAATTTCTTATTGATTCTAAGACCCATTCAAGCAATAGAAACATTTGATTAAATTAAAACTTTCTAAATCATCCGTATTCATTTAACCCGACTCTGACCCCTTATCCATCAAGATTAACCTACATTCACCCTCTTAATCTTGATGTCGTCCCGTTGCTTCATAGTAGTGCCAGTTCGTCCTCTTGGATCAAGTTGGCGTATTCAATTTTGGGCACACGAAGTGCCAAACATACCACTCATAGCATCTAAATCTGCTTTTGGCACCTCAACCTGTATCCTTTGTTTCCTAGTATATTCCTTGGGTCTTTGCTCATCTTTTCAAGCTCTGTTACCCGTTTATTTAGAAAAAACATACCAAGTCTTTCTCTTTTATGTTTAATAAAAGGGTTGGTTCATCATCATCTTCTTCTCGTGTCTGGTGCAACTCTTCCTTTTTCAGTCTTGCACCTTCCCTGTTATGATTGGGACACTCACTTGCATAGTGTCCATACTCTTTGCATTTAAAACACTAAGGTGGCGTTTGGTTCACGGAATGTAATGTAATTGGAATTGTAAAATTTTCCTTTTAAAGTTGTGCTTACGTTGGGTAAAGAAGAAGTTTGAAATACAATGAATTCCTTTAATCAATGGAATTTAGAAATCCTTCACTTTAACGAAGGAAAGTTACATGACCTCAAATTTCATTGATTAAAGGAATTCATTGTATTTCAAACCCCTTCTTTACCCAACTTAAGCACATCTTTAAAAGGAAGACTTTACAATTCCAATTACATTACATTCCGTGAACCAAACGCCACCTTATTTTTTAAGCATCTTTATGTTTTATGGGTCAACCATCCCTACTCTCCTTGTCTCGACAGTCCACCATTGTAAACATGAGCATCAAATTACATTACAATTTACATGCATCAAATTTCATACATATGCTTGTAGTACACTTCGATACACACTGTTTATAATACAATGTGATGTAATAATGTGAGCATGACATCAAAATTCAAACAAAGTGTAGTTTGATGCCTCGTTTGAATTTTTAGTTCTTCACTCAGCTTCTTGTGTTAACCTCCAAATTTCAACACCAGTCTTCTTTGGAGTATTCTTCCTCCCTTCCACTTCTTTTGACCTCATAACTTCTGATTCAAATCTACTCATCTTCATTAAGCTCAACTGCTTTCTCTTAAATTTATCAGTTGTAACCGGAAAATCCTTTCCATGCTTTATGATGGTTTTACCTTGTTCTTCTCTTTCTCTAATATCAACACTTCTCAACTGACTCATCTTCCTCCATTTTATTTGTTTTATTTTAAACTTTTTTAGAATTTTTTTCCCATGAAAACTATGGAAATTTCAGGCTCATATGGTTTCATAGCATCTTGTTCATTCTTCAACAATCTTTCTCTTTCTTGCTGCTCTTCTTATGCATGCAGCTAGGCTGCTCCAGAATAAGGATCAAAAGCAGCATTAGCGATAACTTCAGTTGTGGGAGGTTGAGGCTGATGTTGTTCAGTTGCATCTTCTCATCTCTTTCCTCAATTACAAACTCCCATTTTTCATTTAACAACTAGTATTTTTGATTTCCCAACTATTTCAATCACCTCCATATTTACATCACTCCTACAAAAACAAGCATTTGCTATGGTTAAATTCGTAACCAATCCCTAGCAAATACCTTTATGCTCCAGATTTGCTATGGATTTGGTTTGAAGCAAATAACATTGTGGCTAATAGTTTTTCTACATATTTTTGCTACAGGTGCACATTTGCTACGATTATAGCGACAACAAAAGTCAGCCAGTTTTAGCTACAAATTTTGCTATGGAATTTTTAGCTAGAGATTATACAACGGTATTAAGCTATGTGATAGCTACAATTTCCTGCTACATAATTTATTATTTTGGCTTTGGTATTTTAAACTCTTGGTGTAGTTTTTTTGCTATAGGGGTTTATTGAATTTTTTAACGAAAGTTCTTTTAAATTTGACATTTTCCCATAAACAATGTATTTAAACTAGATGGTGCCTCGTGGCAGGAAACCAACTTAGTTAATAGCTTCAAATTCATTTCCATTAGCTCAGATGAATCTATCTAGGTTATTGCTTCGTCTAGTTTTTTATTAGTTAATCACTTCAATTAATTTTCATTAGGCTTAGATCAGTTTATCTCGGTTATTGACTTGTCAAAGAATTAGACGTCTACCATATATCATCATTGCCTAGATTTGCTATGGATTTGGATGAGCATAATAGCCCCGTAGACTGTTGAGATTTAGGACCCAAGCTCAATAGAAATGGCGAGTTTAAGATTATGACTTTTTCAAAGTCGAAATTGACATAAATCTCCATCAAATTGGATAGATAAACAACAATAAACCAACCCTTCAATGCTTTATAAACAGCTAACAACATATTTATGATAGAGTTGAGAAAAACTTAATTTTGAAGCCAAGATTTCTTTGTGACAAAGAAGGCTTAGACCATCGATATGAAGTTAGCTACAAAGACAGATTGCCACGTCAAATAACAAACCGTATCTTCTTCGTAACTTTAATCTTTGGATGAACATCATAGTCGTGTAGATTGTTGAGATTTAGAATCCAAGCTCAACAAAAATGGCGATTTAAATTCTCCATATATACAAAAGAGATTTTTTTAAAATTCTTTTTGTTGCTATTAGTACAATTGAAAGCTTTGAATTTGAGATTTAACCACTGATTTCTAATAAACACAACAAAATAACGGTGAACCGTTAACATAAAATCCGATTAGACATATTTGAGTAAGAATCAACCAACAGTGCATAAAAAGTCTGCACATCAGCGAAAAAATATAACGATGTATGACCCAAATCAGAAATAACTGGTTTTGAACCCATAGTCTAGCATGAACATGTGTTGCGTATTACCGCCAAACCATAGGAGGATCTTGTTATTTATTTTGGGTAAACACAAAGTCATATAAAAGCGCTTAAAAAAAAACTCAGGACCGACCACAAGGAGGCCCTAAGGGACTAATAGTGTGGTTTACTATTCACATCTGTATATGGTATATATAATTTAAAACATTATGGTTTCACTGTCAATATTTTTCTCAATGGCGAAATATTGCTCTACTCCACACCTTAAGTGGGGCTGGAAAGCATCACCTCTACGATGAGGATTATATATATTTATCACCAGATTAAGCTAGTCGTTGTTAACCATCAATATCTCACTTATACAAACTTAAAGTTAGACATATTTAGTTTATTGTGTTCCTCTCTTATCTAAAAGGATGTAAACTCGTTGACTATTGATTACTCGATTTTACTATTCGCGTTTTACGTTGTTGATAACGATAACACACAAAATAGTTGTCTTGATACAACGCCATATAAAAATATGAAAGTTCAAAATGATTGTGAAACGACGTTAAAATTAAAAGCTCTCGCTCCAATTATCAAACATCGGACCTAAATGTTATGTATGAATGTAAGACTTAATATAAATTTACGTTATCCTGTTATAACACGCGGCCACCAAAAACTAATTTAATAATTGAGAGGTAATATTAGCTTCACTATGTTATTTTGGCAATGTGTTTATTACACTTACGGGGCTTTGTATGCTATGTTTTGTTGTTGAAAGGCATTGTATGCTATTATGTTGTTGAAATGCATGTTTAAGTTAACCTTGATAGTAAGTTTCTCGTATACTCATAGAGGAACTGACATGATGATGATGGTTGATGGTTTGAGATTTTTAAGTTCTAAGTTTAAAATTTGACTTAAGGAGATTTTTTTTCTTTAAATGGTGGGTTTCTCTTTGATGGTGTTCATGGGTGAGTTAAACTTAGAGTGTCAAATTCAATATGAGCTGTATGAGCTGTTACAATACTGTCTCAGAATAGTTCATCCGATATTGGAGATCCTAGACAGTTGAAAAAAAAGAGTTAAACACTGATACATTAAGATACTAGACCAACAAAAATGGTAATTTACCTAGGGTGAATTTCATATATACCCTTACAAATTTGAAAAATATCATATATACACATCTAAAATTTTAAATATCATATATGTCCTTACAAACTAGTTATAATATCAAATTTAGACATTTTATTAAGAATATTTTAAAAATAACTATTTTACCCTTACTTTTAAAAAAGGCTTAAAATTTCATATTTGCCACTCCCATTCTTTATTTTCAGATATTGTATTAATAAATAAATATGTAATAGTTTCTCAAATTATTAGATTTAACCATTTCAATGAAACACCATCTAAAACATAAATTAAAAGAACCAAATAAAGAAAAACTATGAGTAAAACGCATCTCAAATTATATGGAAAACAAAGAAGCAAGAGAAAATAAATTATATTCTTTTCACCGTAAAAAACTAATCATGCAAAACACATCTCAAGGTTACCAAGTAAAGAAAGATTTTTATATATCTAAAAGACTAAAACCAAAAAAACGATGCTGTCATTGGCTTTAAAAATATATATGTTTTGGCTAAAACTATAAATGTTGATCTGACTGTCTTATCACTTATCAATTACGTGGGTGTAGCGACCGAAAAACAAGAGCATTTGGTGTTTTCAACTTTGATATAAAAATGTAAGTTAATCAAAAATTATATAAATGGTAAGGGTAGAATTGTCATAAAGTAAAAATTCATTTAAATTGGGTATATATGATATTTTTAGTTTTTATTGGATATATATGATATTTATTAAGTTTATAAGGGTATATATGAAATTCTCCCATTTACCCACCTATTACAACAATATCAATATGCATCTTTCTTCACTTGATTACAAAATTGTCACTGCCACACTTTTATGTTATACATTTGTTTTACTTTTTCAATTCGACAACGGACCCGCGAGCATAGCTGGTTAGAGCCCCCCCTCTTTGTCAACTGGAATATATGGGTCCGATTCTAGCAATTATCGTTTTTAGCTTATTATTTCCAGATATTTGGTCTTAATACTGGTAATTATCCAAATTAGATCTCTAAGACTTGGCCTATGGATCCTGGTTCTAATCTTGTTCTAAATACTTCTTTTTCACTAACAAACATAATTAAATAATACATTTTACACCTTTATAATTACATTTTCACTCTTTCAATCCCCAAATTCCCTCTCCTCTACTAACAATCAAACCTTAAATTTTACAGAATTAGGTTGTGTTTGTCGCAATAGTTGAAAAACTAGCTGCTAGCTGATAAGCTAGCTGCAAGCTGATGAGTTGATAAGCTAGATGCTAGCTGATAAAAATAACGTTTGGTAAAAACTAGCTGATAAACTAGTTGAAAAATATAAAATGACATAAATGTACATGTATATAAATAAATTAAAGTTTAAAAACAAAATATTAGGAAATGGTAAAACTGAAAATATTATAAAAGCTAGTTGGAACGCTACTCCAACTAGCTTTTTAAAAGGTAGTTTTTTGACATTAACAAACGGGGCTTTTAAAAAGTACTAGTTTAAAAAAAAAACCCGTTTGGTAACGTCAAAAAACTAGCTTATAAGCTAGCTTATGACGCGCCAAACACGACCTTAATTATACTCATATATTTTAAAAAAAAACCTACCGTGAATGATGTTATTAAATTATTAGTTTATATATACGTGATATCCCGTCACAATGAGCGATTCTATAAACTCTCGTTTATTATTTATTATAACATATCTCCATAGCGTCCTTCCTGCTGACAAATCACAAGTATCATCAATGGCGGAAGAGAGAGAAACGCTACTGATGATCCGCAACGATACTATCCCAAACTCAAAGTCAAACTACTGGATCATCGACGCTCTCGAATCAACAACCTTCTCATGGATCTTCATCGGTCAATCTAACCCTTGGAAATCTGCTCTCTCATGGCTAATCTTCTTCATCTTCACCGTCTGCGTTCCGATACTCTCACACATCGTGTATCAATGCAACGCGTGCGATCACAACCATCGACGGCCGTTCGATTTGGTCGTGCAGTTATCGCTCTCGGCCTGCTCTGCTCTTTCGTTTATTAGCTTATCGTCGTTTGCTCGGAAATACGGTCTCCGGCGATTCCTGTTCCTTGATAAGTTGCCGGATGTTAGCGTTAAAGTTCGCGATGGATATTCCGATCAGCTTCATGTACGTTCCCTATTCCTTCAAACTGTTTCGTTTTTGTTCACCAATTTTGAGTTTAGCTGTTTAGTTTAGGTCAAATTTGATTAATTAGGAACGCGTTGATTTGATACGTAAAAATTATTTGTGCTCTCGAAGTTGTTGATTTTGGATTAATTTTTGACGTAAATCTGTAAAGTAATCACGCGAATCGGATTTTATAAGGGTTTTGACTTTTGAGAATTGAATGTTATGAAACGTTTTGAAACGCTGGATGATTTTGTTAAAAATAATAAATCATTTTAGCCTAATAGATTCAGATTGTAATTTTTTCCATACGGTTTTTACTTAGAGGGGGAAAAAAACTGTTTTTGGAAGGCGAACCGTTTACAGTTGAAAACGAACCGGGTTCAATCCTCAACCGTCGGTTGGGTCGGGTTGAGTTTGACCCGCAGGATTGAGACACCTGTTTTTCTCTTTTTATTTTATATATTCCTGCAAATACGTGATGGTAACAGCTAAGCTAACGAATTAGATTAGGACACCAAAATATTATGGAATATAAAATGTTGCCTAGAATATTTCTTTTCTTAAATCAGCGCCATTTCAGTCGGTCACATGACACGTTGTGAAATGTTCTTTTTTAAAGAGTATATTATAAACTACGTGTTTATAAATATACCTATTTTTCTTTTAAGTATTGTATTAAACTATTGTGAACACAGAAATTTTCTTTTATCTTATTTTTTGCAACACACTACGTAGTTTCATCTGGCGAACGTTAATTATAACAGTTAAGTCAAGCCACGTGTCTTGTGTGTAAGCATAATTTAGTATTTTACACATAGACGGGGTATTCTTGTAATTAAAAGGATTATTATTTTAATAACTTTTGTTAAACGATATAATGATATATGTTTCTCTTTTATCACAACTGATGTACCCACACCCTTTACCAAGTTCTTCTCTGTCTACACTTGATCACCCTCCACCATTTATATTAAATTATAATGATGTTAACGGTTTTGATTGTAACGAGACTTGCGACCCGCGCGTTGCGGCGGGCGAGACGTCGTCTAAGTATTTATGTTGAAAGAACCTTGTGGCTGCTCGAGGTCGTACATAAACCATACTAATTTGCTACCGTTAGTAGAGTAAAGGATAAACCTACATTAAAAAGAGACGAAAAAAGATAATAACATATATGATCGTTTACTGTTTAGCACATCAATTTAATAAACCAACGATGTTGTTGTAAATTTCAACAACCCACATTAGTTAACTTTCAAACGCCATCTCCATCAACCGAACAATATCAAACAATAAAGTCAACGAAAGAAAATAAGCAACTCCATGTGTTCTCATTTAACCTGGTTGCAAATGAACCTGAAGTGTTCATAGTGTTTTCACATGGAGGATATTATGATAAAAAGAGAAACAAAACAAACATATAGAAGAAACAACCAAATACATATCAAATAAATAGCACATTGACAGCAGATATCATCATCAAACCCTCCTTCCCTCTTGAAAGCCATTAGCCATCCCATGAGAATCCAGCATAGCATACTCAGCATTCAGCAAGCAAACCGTCTACAACTTTTCTGCAATGCATAATACCCAGATTTCCGAAAAAGCCAAACAGCTCATCGATCAACCAACCCATAAGTCTATACGAATCCAATTGTAAGTTTCTAAGTGACCGGGAACCTATATCATTTAACCGCTCACATTTTGGAGGTGGTTTTCTCGTGAGTGTGAGATAATAAAATGATCATGTGTTTTTATAGATAGTTTGGAAACTAAAGAAAACACAAAAGTACATCTAATATTTTTGTGAACAATAATTCCTATAACTTTTAGGATAAATGCATTATTATATAATATTTGACTTCCAAAATTTGATCCCGTAATAATTTTTTTAGTAATGAATGACACCTTAGCATTTTAGATAGTAAATCTCAAAATATAAATAGCAAACAGCATGTTATTAAGGATATTACAACAAAAAATGGAACTCCTTGTAAAACATACAAATTAAGGATATTACAACAAAAAATGGAACTCCTTGTAAAACATACAAATTTAACAAATTACTTACCTGTTGCCCCATTTAGCATGAAGATCCATAATCAAGAGTTGTTCTTTGTGTGTAATATTACCCCTTCTCACATCCGGTCGAAGATAAGACCTAAGTAACAACATACTTAATCCAAAATTAGTCTTAATCAATCAAAATATTAATTAACTAATCAGATATATAAATTAGTACCTGCAAATTTTGCAAGAATGTTCCAAACACCTTCACCATGATCAGAGATGTAGTTGATAAGGATCAAGTCTTCTTCCATGGTCCATGATCCTTTTCTAATGTCAACATCCGGTGCAACATGGTCACAGCTCTGGTCCATGACTGTTTCTGCAGGGAAAATAGTCTTCTGAAGTAGCCTAATAATATCATGAAAACCCTGTCACATCTGTTTACTTAAATAGGAAATGGATACTTACAGATTTACATTATGCTGGATTAGTGACAGCCAAACGATGGAACAAAGGATATAACCTGCAATAGACACTGCTAAACAACCACAAATAGATGTGACAGGGTTTTCATATTAACTTCTGAAACAGCAAATGCAAATTAAACGAATAAATTTCAATAAATAGCAGTGATCCAACTTTGCCACTTATATCTAAATCAAACAAACATATAAAATCTCGAACGGCAAACAAAATTCGATTTCTGAAGTTAAAGTTACAGCAATTATGACCCAATTAGTAAGACCCATAGTCCCAATTAGTGAGTTTTAGAATACCTATGGCTCAGATCAAGAAATTTATAATCAAGTAAACACTATGGTTGCAAAAGTAGTTCTACATTTGCCCTCCAATAGTGATACTCAGTTTTGGTAACTCGTTTGTTATGTAGATCATCATAGCCATTTCTGCAGATCAGAAAACTGCACTAAAGCACCACCACAGGGATCCAATAATCGAAATCTGATATGAACAGCGCCTTATTAGTGTACACCTCACATTCCATAAATGTTATATATATAATATATAATCAGATTAAGCCCAGATTACAGAACCGTAATCATCATCGCCAATTTTCTAAAACCACCCATCAAGCAAATGAAGGAGAACCCGTCACACAACCCGTTAAAACACTATTAAAGGGCTTAAATTGAAAATCATGACAGACCCTAAAGCAAGCTTAGATTATCTTTTGAGGGACAGACCATCCAGAGTAAGCAATTGTTTCAGCGTCGAATTATCCAGAATAGGGAGCCAACAGAAACATTCGAGAATAAGCCACCAAAAAGAATAAGAAAGCAACATAACAAAAAGCGTCCAGAATATCCAAATTTCAAAGGGCAGTGGCATAAGTAACAACTATCATATCGTAGATGAAAAACGAACAGTTTACTTTTGCAATCGAAATACCTGAGGAAATCCTTGAAAGCCATTCAAGCAATAGTCACTTGTATGTGTATAGCAAACACTTTCAAAAACACTATTTTTCAGATCAGTGCCTTTCAAACGAAACACCTAAAGCAGAAAACACCCAAAAAAAACAGAAAACACCCCAAAAAACAAAGCAGAAAACATGAGCTTATAAACAGTTTACTTTTGCAATCGAAACACCTAGAGTAGAAAACACCCAAAAGAACATTGTCGCTAATGAAATCACAAACAATAATTTCAGATCTGTGCCTTCAAATTAGAAGGCAAAATCAAACACAGCAAACACAACCTCATCCAAGATAACAATTAAACGATCATACCGTGTAAGAAGATACCAAATTCAGCAAAACCAACCAACAATTAAACGGCGCCGCCGGTACGACAGGATGCAACACTTCAAGATCGCGGCCTGTAGATCTCAGAGGGTCGACCGTCAAAGACGTAAAAAAAACCCCAAAATAATTCTGCTGAAACCCTAACGAATCATCACCGCCGAACACAGCCAACAGCCGACGTAACCACCGCCGCTTCAACGCCAAGGCGGAGCAGGCGTAACCACCGCCGTTCAACGCGAAGGCGGAGCAACAGTGGCTATAGCCGACGATCTACCGGAGAAACAGTTCCGATTTTACCAACCGAGAAGCTTTGGTGTGAATATATATGAATATTATGAGAGAGAGAGAGAGTATCTGGAAATTTTCTACCACCGCAAGTGGTTTTGAAGCCCACAGAAAGAAAAGAGAGAAATAAAACACGTATGAGGTACGTGTTGGAAGGAAAATGAACGGTACACTCATTTGCACCTAATACATGCCATCTGTAAATCAAATACCCTAATACTCCAGCTGTTTTAAAAAAAACTGTGGGCTGAAAAAATGGGAAAAAAAAAACCGGAACATGCAAACATCAAGTTTCGAACCTGGGTTCTATGTAAAAAACATAGGGAGCCAACCACCACAGCAGAATATAGTATGCAAATTGTAATGCAAAATAATTGTATAAATAAAGAACTTCGGCTGAACTTTGTAAAAAAAAAAATAAAACAAACAAAACCCCGCCACGTGGCATCACCTCCTTCGTACACGTGTTATGAACAGTGAAATCCTAGTGTACAACTCAGCTTTCCCAATTGATATATATATAATTGGGATAAAATGTCAAACTAATGGACAAACTAGCACTTTTAAAACCTTTGGACTAAAAGTGATAACTTTATCAAACCTTATGGACTAAAACGGTAGTTTACTCTATCACAGCTTTTACTAAAAAAACCCAAATCACACGGTTGTTTGACGTGAAACGATCGTTTCAGGATCGTTTCAGAGTAAACGGTCGTTAGAAACGGGGGCCCCCTGAATTTTAAGGTTTCGTCGTCGCGACACGTGGCGGCCGTTTCATCAGAAACGGTCGTTTGGACTGAAACGATCGTAGGAAAAGAGTGAATTTAGCAAAAAGGTGAGTGTCTTTATAACAACTCTTTCTATACTATCTTTTCTCGTAGAATATTTTAAATATACAATTTTGTGCTATTTTATACCATTTTTATTTGGTTTTACAACGTATCATACCATATCATATAATATATACTTTTGTACCATCTCATACTGTATTAAGTGTAGTGTGACATACATATTGACCACATGACTATCTACATATGCAGAGATCAATAAAGCTACTATGTGCATTCATAGTTCCATGTTTTGTTGCTGACAGTATTTACAAGATATGGTGGTTCACTTCTGGTGGAAACCAAATACCTTACATGAATTCCAACATTTACATAAGCCACACCATAGCTTGCAGTCTGCTTTTGTGTTCTTGGTTGTACAGAACATCACTCTTCTTTCTTGTGTGTGTTCTCTTCAAACTCACCTGCTCTCTACAAATACTTAGGTTACAGGATTTTGCTAAAGTGTTTGAGAAACAAACCGATGTGGGTTTGATATTGAGGGAACACCTTGCCATCAGAAGAACTCTTCGTATTATTAGCCACAGGTTTCGGTCATTTATTTTGTCGACTTTGATTCTTGTTACAGCCAGTCAGTTTGCTTCTCTGCTTGTTACAACCAAGACTGGATCGCTTGTCAATATTTCCACTGCTGGCGAACTTGCGGTAATCTTGCACTTTAAGTCAAATGGATGATAACTTTTGATAGTTTTTTCTATGCTCTTCATGGCAACAATTTATGATATGAGTTGTGTTAATAAGTTTTGGATTTTGATTGTGTTGCAGTTGTGCTACATGACCCTTGTGAGTGGTTTATTAATATGTTTACGCAGTGCTGCAAAGATTACACACAAAGCACAATTGACAGGGCTAATTACCATTTCAATGCACAGATGGACTCAGACATGGATGCAGGAGATGAAGACGAGTTGGACAATACAACCATGGTTCCGATTTATAGGGACACAATCTCATACCAGAAGAGACAAGCCTTAGGTGAGTTCATTGGGTGTCAAGCTTGAGCTCGATTAACTAATGTATAATTTTGAGCCCGTATCGTTAAAAGATTTAACCAGAAGAAAACTGTTTTAACTGGGTGGAACGGGTTGAAAGTCATGTGAACCGTATACAAATGCAAATGCATAAAACCTCCAAAATTGCTATATTAAGAAAAAGTTTAAACGTTGGACTATTTTTATAATTAGAGTTTTTATAATCATAATTAATACAGTTTTTTATTATTAGTAACTGATAATAAGTAGTTTAACCCGACCCGTTACATTACCTGCCCACTGTGTCACATCTAGTTTATATGCCCATTGCTTTGAAATTCAGTTATTATATTTCAAAAGTGTGTTTTCTTGGTTTTTGCAGCGACTTATTTTGAGAACAGCAAATCTGGGATCACTGTGTTTGGAGTCATGTTGGATAGAACATCACTGCGCATGATCTTTGCTGTTGAAATGTCACTCACTCTTTGGTTGCTTAAGAAAACAATCAATTTCTCGTAAACGGTCTCATCTTTTTATCTAATACCAAGTTAGTTTGCTCGTCAAGATTTCGCCCGAGAAGTGCTGGAGCAAAGTCATAGAGATCAATGTGTAATATCGCCTCACGCCACTTGGCGTCCTGTAATTGGTCGCTCAATAATCAAGATTTTGATATACTGGCTGTTTTGCATTCTGGGTATGGTATCCATTGGCATGCTACAATCTGTCAAATAACCAAAGATGTTATCCTGGATTTCAGGTTTTGCTTTGTTGCCACGTGGTGTATCTGGGGTAGCACCACTTGGCATTCTATGATTGGAGTGATCTGAGGTGTCATTTAGGAATACTAGCGTGAGGATTTGTATCTTGTTAATTGTTTTATCAGTTTATGCCTATATTTGGATACTAGATTTACTTAGTACTTTTTTTTTTGTCAATGTGATTGTGAGCCTTCTAATTTCAGAGATTTATTTCTACCTCACATCTTATTAAAGGCCAAATCAATTTCGAAGTTCTGAGTGTCTTGTGAACAACTAAATTCAAGCATTTAAAATCGTTTTTTAAACTTATGGGAACATTAACAGACTACTTCCAGAGATGCAAGTGGAGAGCAACTATAAAATTAAGTATTATGTGACATACCTAAAATGATCAAATAATCATTTCATACATCGCTAACCACCACCTTTATGTTTAACAAATGAGAAAATCACCATCTTTATGTTTAACAAATGAGAAAATCACTAAAATGATCAAATTTAATCAAGTTTATTTCACAACGACCACAACATTTTAGGCTTCTCAAAATATTTTTCTTGGGCTTTTACTTCCGGTCCTGGTTAAGGCCCGAGACTAGCAATGTTGTAGCGTAACCCTAATAATCTTCAAGATTCGTGTAAAATGAATCTAATGGATTTTCTAATGAACCTAAGTTTGCTTCAAGATGTTGTGAAGAAAGGTTTTTGCTGGCATCTATGAAACTTCATTTGTATCCTATGTTACGAGCAATTTCGTAATTATGGTAGATGATCGAAAGTTAAGAGAGGAAGAAGAAGAACACAAGAAGAAGATGGAGAAGTTCTCAATTCATTCGATGCTTCATTCAGATAACGGGTCGTCTATTTAACGAACCCTTGGTACAATATACAACTTCAGCCCTCAAACTATAATACACATACAAATAACCCCCTCTACTATATATATTTGGTACGTAACATCCTACCTTATTTTATTGGTCTTCTCCTTGTTGTTTTCTTAGACATTTCCCCCTTTTTAGATTTTGATTTTGTTTTCTGCTTAAAAGTTAAAATTCGACCTTACTAACCTTTGATTAAAAGTTCAACTTTAGAGGTTGCCTACTACATGAATTTCATGAACACATAGATGAATTTTAACAATTTTGTTTTCTTCTGTCGGTCGGTTTGAATAATCATTTTATGATAAAAGTCATCGGGTGGGGTTATTGTGAGAAGTTTAGTTTTTGATAAGAAGGATAAGAAGGAATCATATCCATTAGATCTTCAATTAAACGAAGATCCATGACTTAAAATTTTCTGGGTAAATTAGAGAGAAAAACTAAAGAAAATCAAAGATGGAAGGGTATTTTTGACTTTTTATCAAATTCCCCCCATTTTTTAAACCTTCATAACTTTTAGATACAACATTATTTTAAAAAAAAAATACACCATAAAAACGAGCGTTTTTTTATCTTTAAAACACGTATGGTGTTGCTATATAATAAATTAATTTTTTTTACTCTTTCGATTGTATCAAAATGTTCAGATCATTGTGTCATTGTGTCGTTGTGTCATTGTGTCAAAATATTCAGTCATTGTGTCATATTGTGTCAAAATGTTCAGATCATTGTGTCATATGATGTTAAAAACCGAAAGAGTAATATTTTTTAATTTTATATATAGCAGCACAATATATATACTTTTGACACGACGACACAATGACACAATGATCTGAACATTTTAACACAATGACACAATAATGTGTCAAAATGTTCAGATCATTGTTTCATATTGTGCCAAAAAAGCCGAAAGAGTGTTTAATTTTATATATAGCAACACTATATATACTTTTGACACGACGACACAATGACACAATGATCTGAACATTTTGACACAATGATACAATGACCTGTGTCAAAAATCGAAAGGGTAATTTTTTTTTTCATTTTTTATATAGCAACACTATATGCGTTTTAAAGCTAAAAAAATGATCGTTTTTATGGGGTAATTTTTTTTAAAAAATAATGTCGTATGTAAAAGTTATGAATGTTTAAAGAAAATAGGGGAAGTAGATAAAAAGTCAACAAAAGTGGCTAAGACTAAAATACCCCTCCTTCCTTTTTTATTAGATCAAGATTCAATGGCTGAAAATCCTCCTTATCCTTCTTACCCAAAACAAACTTCTCATTTGAACATCTCTCAAAAGTCATCAAACCCAATGGATTATTGTATAAGGTCATTATTTTACCATATCCAAAGTCAAACATCTTATTCTTGGTAAAAAATGTCATGTTTATCAAACTACTTAATATAGTTATTTGTGTGCTGGTATTTAGGGGTGATCAAATTCTCGGGATCCCGACAAAACCCGATAAACCGACCCGTTATTTCCCGAATACCGTACCGACCCGATGCATAGTATATATTTGTCGGTCCCTGTTTTTCCATGATATCGGGTTCGGTCTCGGTCTCAGGTATGACCGAGACGACCCGAAAAATCCCGACCTCCCGATATTACTTAAAAGCCCACGGCCCACGCTGCTTTGGTTGGTTGAGCACCCATTTAATTTTAAAGCCCACAAAAAAGTTTGCTATACTTTATATTTTCCTGGACGGCCCTAGAGCAAAAAAAAAATAAAATACGTCGATCATCATCAACCTCAGGCAACCTGCAACCTAGTAGCGATCGAACTTCAAGGTTTTTCTCCATCTTTTGAAGGTTAGTTTGCTATACATAATACGTACAAAAATTGTTTCGTCTTTCTATTGAATTGATTGATTGATTTGTTACAACTAAAATCAATCGCTGTTGGATAAATTAATCGTGATTTGTTTTGATTTCACATTCGCAGAAACTTGGATTTAACGAAGAGAGTTACGTTGTCGATCTCAAGAAAGGAGAGGTTACCAAAGGTATGAATTCAGTTAGGGGAAGTTAAGCTTCAGTCTTTATTTTAGTTGCTCGTTTTCATGATAAGCTTGTTAGATTTGCCATAATCATAAGCTTTATGCCTTTATCCCTACCGTAAACAATGGAGAATTCAAATGTTGATTCATAATATGATTTTGATTATTGATGTTGATGGTTTCTGCAAGTTTCATTTTACTAATAAAATACACATATATTTAAATTTTGTGTTTTTTAGATGGCCACGCAAGAAGAAATTGAGCATATATCAAGCGATGAGCATGAAGGAGGACGAGGACAAAAAAGAAAGACAACAAGTGTTGCAAAGAAACCGGTAAAGAAGAAGCAAACTGGTAAGAAAAATGCCACAGGATCTAAGTGGTGGCAGTATTACGACAAGTACACTGATGAGGAAACTGGTTTGAAGAGGGCACGATGCAAATATTGCCCTCAGACTTTAGCTGCTGAGTCATACACAAACGGAACATCAGGATTGAAAAGGCATGCCCAAGCATGCCCAAACAATCCTGATTTTAAGATGAAAGATCAAGCGGAGATCCAACTAACGAAAAATGATGGTGATGAGGGGGGTCCTAGTGAGATAAAGACATGGAAATTCAGTGCAGAAAATACCCGTAAAGCGATTGCTAAGAAGATAATTCTAGATGAGTTACCTTTTTCCTCGGTAGAGCATGAAGGCTTTAAGAATCTTATGGAAACCGTATGCCCAAACTTTAAAGTTCCAAGCCGGCATACAATTGCTAGAGATTGTGGGGAACTTTTTCTAGAGCAGAAAGCGGTATTAAAATCTTTCTTTGGGAAAAGTAAGACAAAGTTTTGTCTTACTACTGATACGTGGACCTCCGTTCAGAGGATAAACTATATGTGCCTCACAGCACACTTTATTGATGAGAACTGGGTCTATCACAAGAGAATCATAAATTTCAAACCTATCCACTCTCATAAAGGAGACGCGATTGGAAGGAGTTTGCAGAAGTGCCTGGAGGAGTGGGATATTAATAATGTCCTAACCATTACAACCGACAACGCTTCTTCAAATGACACAGCAATGACATACCTAAGAGGTACATTTATTATTAATCTAATAATTTCATTTACCACTTAAATTACATATTCTAATTTCATTTATGTTTCATATCTTTTAGGTAATTTAGACAACCTAATTCTTGAAGGGCGTTACTTACACGTCCGTTGCATGGCACATATTGTTAATCTGATTGTGAAAGATGGTCTAAGTAGTAGAGAAGGTGCCATCGAGCGTATCCGAAATGCCATCAGGTACATAAGAATATCACCGAAGAGGTTGCAGCAATTTAGGGAGTGTGCAGAAAAAAAAGAGATTAAAAGCAAAGCTATGTTGTGTTTGGATTGCCCAACGAGATGGAATTCTACATATGAGATGCTTAGTAGGGCTGAGAAGTTTGAAGCTGCATTTAAGTCTTATGATCGGGATGAACCAAAATTTAGAGAAGACTTGGACAATGAGATCCCAACCACCTCAGATTGGGAGAGTGCTAGAGAGATAAACCATATTTTAGAGCTTTTCAAGCAAAAGACCATATATGCATCTGCTTCAACATATGTGAATGTGCATCAGTATATTAGAGAGGTAATGGGAGTTGTAAAAAAGGTTAAGGAGATGCAAAAGTCTAATTCTTACATCAATAAAGAAATGGGAAATTTGATGGATGCTAAAATTAACAAGTATTGGGGAGAAGACAAATTTGAAAACAAGTTGCTTTACTTTGCAACTATATTGGACCCAAGATCGAAAGCAAGAATGATCCATGTTGTTTACAAGGAAGTATTAATGATTGATAAACAGCCTCAAGAAAAGGAGAAAGACATTGAAGAAAAGGTGGAAGGTATTGTGAATAAGATTGTAGATGCAATGCAGGCAGTTTACCGAGAGTACGAGTTAGACCATGAGTTAGAGAGTACATCAACTTCTTCAAATGTTGAATGCAGTAGTCAAATGCCATTAGACGGGGAAGATGAATTTGTGGCTAAATTCAAGAGTGGAGGATCATCATCGTATAAAGCTAAGTCTGAACTGGAAAAGTATCTACACGATGATGAAGAAAAATGGAAAGACAACTTTGATGTATTAAATTGGTGGAAAGCGAATTCATCTAGATACCCAATTGTATCCCGAATGGCAAAAGGTATGATTAATTTAATATTTATTCAATATTTATGTAATTATAGATATAAACTTAAATTGTGGATTCTTTATGTTTTTTAGATATACTGGCTATTCCGGTCTCTAGTGTTGCTTCGGAATCGGCTTTCAGTACGGGCGGAAGAGTTATAGATGCTTACAGGAGTTCATTGTCCCCTCCGGTTGTAGAAGCATTAATATGCACACAAGACTGGATCCGTAAGTCCAAAAAAGCTATTAAGGATGCTGAAGATCCGACTGATTTTGACGAGCTTGGAAATGGTAAAAAAAAACTATACTAGTTGTGTTATTTCTTTTCATTATTTACTTCATTTATATTACCTTCGTTCATTATATATATTTTTTTTGTAGATTTATGTGAGAGGTTAGAACCAAGTAAAGCGAACAAGGGGATGGATATCGACTAGTATGTTAAGACGTTATTATATTTTGATTTGGATTGTGATTTTGGTGGACTTGTGGTTTTCCATTTACTCTTTAGGCATGAAGCCATGAAACTTGTTACTTTATGACATTATGATGTTTTTGGTTTTAATTGACACTTTGAATAACCGGTTTTTAGCACATTGTTCAAAATCGCAGCATTAGTTTAAAAGGTATCATCTCGGACTCGGTTCTTTTTGTTTATTTATTAATAGTGTTGCAAAAAAGCCAAAAACTGGGCTGGAAAATGGGCTGAAAATACATTGTAGAATGTTGGGCTAAAAAAATGGGTTGAAAATCCAGTTTGTAGTTAAAAATGGGCTGAACAAATGAGTTACACAACAAACTCAGCTCCCAAACTGGCTCCTTTACTGGCCCATATCTCTGAATGTTTTGTTGAATCTCGGTCTCGGGAATTTTCCTTTATCCCGGTTTTCAGATTAGGACCGAACCGATACCCGAGATTAGGTGTTAGGGTCGGGTTTCGGTCAGCAATTTGTTGGTTCTCGGGATTCGGTACGGTTCGGGATTTGTGGTTTTCGGGTCGGGTTCCCGACCGTGAGCACCCCTACTGGTATTTGTAGAATTGTAGGAACTTTTTCTTTTTTGGGTTAGGCCTGGCCTTGGGCCCGATTTTGATTGAAAACAAAAACCAAGCCCAACCGACTATATGTATATCAGGCTGGGTTTTGGGCTTCATCGGGCCTGGTTTCAGGTTTTGGGTGGACTATCTGATTTCTTACTCACCCCTACCCCGGACTGCATTGACAGGACCTGCTGCCCTGACTTGACCCCAGGACCACACGGATCGGACCGTCCTGACTGAACATGTCGACTGGACTGATTAGACGTGTCGCACGGACCGGACCGACCTGACCCGTCGGCTAACTAGACCCGCTCACTCGGACATGAACGAACGGACCCGTCGCATGACTGAACCCGAACTGACCCGTCATCCGACACGAGTCTCCACCCAACCAAGCAAAATCTTTGAAATTAAAATATCAATTTTATAGATTAATATTTTTGAACTTCTATTTTTTATAAATTTTAATTTCAAATCCAATTACTTTAAATTCCAATTCAATGAATTTCACAAACCAACTACCCCTTAGTCTTTCATATAAGTAATGCAGTTCTCTTCATATGCAAGGTGGATGATTCAAAGTAGTTTAAAGAAAGGAACGTAAAAAAACGAAAATGGTTGTCGTTTTCTCTTAATGTTCATCGACTACTTCTAGCCGGAAGATGAAACTGTAACAACTAGCCGCATAACTGACGATGGTGTAGCCTCGAGACGGCATCCTAACCGTTCCCACACCCTTTGTACCGTTACTAGTTGAGGGCTTGACTCTTCGGGCTTTGATACAATAATAGTAAGTTCGTTGAGAAAACGAGACAACAGACACGAAGTGGGTCCTTTGTAACTCCATTATTATTTCTCAAAGTTCAGCAATCAGCATGCCCAAATCCCAATGCCGCCTATATGGATAACTTCTTTTGCAAGCCGTACAAACTAAACAACCAATTCGATCAACGAAAATGGAGAAATCGAAGATCATCGGGAGGCGATTTGAAGGCAAAGTTGCAATCGTTACAGCTTCAACTCAAGGTATAGGTTTCAGTATCGCTCACCGTCTAGGTTTAGAAGGCGCCTCTGTCGTCATCTCCTCTCGCAGACAGGTCCATCTTCTTCCTCATCCTTAGCTTTCAATCGAGCATGAAAACGATTTCGATTTGTTGATCTTATTCATGATTTCGAAAATTCAAAATTAAGTTTAATTGTTCGTTGACGTGAATCGAACGTTCGAACGTTCGAACGTGATTATGATCTGTTTATTTGTTGTTCTGCTTGTTTCCTCTTCCTTAGTTTTCAATCGAGCATGAAAATGATATCGATTTGTTGTTTTTGTTCATGATTTCGCAAGTCAATTTGAAGCTCAATTGTTCGTTGACGTGAATCGAACGTTCGAACGTGATTATGATCTGTTTATTTGTTGTTCTGTTTGTTTCCTCCTCCTTAGTTTTCAATCGAGCATGAAAATGATATCGATTTGTTGTTTTTGTTCATGATTTCGCAAGTCAATTTGAAGCTCAACTGTTCGTTGACCTGAATCGAACGTTCGAAAGTGATTATGATCTGTTTATTTGTTGTTCTGCTTGTTTATATATCGATGAAATTTGTTTTGTTTTAGAGAAACGTTGATAATGCAGTGCGAAAGCTTCAGGCGGAAGGAATTGAAGTGTTAGGTTTGGTATGTCATGTTTCTAATGCACAACAGAGAATGAATCTGATTGATCAGACTGTTCAGGTGAGGATGGATGAATTTGGGGAAGAAGAAGAAACATGTGTTGTTTGCAACTTTTCAATCTGAGTTCATTCTGTTGTTTATGAACATTCATATTACCTAAACTCTTACCAATATGACAAAATTGATCATATGATTTTGGTCAAATATATCTATATATTTCAAATGACTGTGCATTCATGAATCTACCAATCACTTAATGCTTTATTGGTTATAAACTTATAATTCATCCTGTTTGATCGATTTTAGTGTCTTTGCTTATGTTGCAGAGATATGGGAAAGTAGATGTAGTAGTGTCGAATGCTGCTGTTAATCCGTCAGTTGATGCCATTCTACAAACAGAAGAATCGGTGCTTGACAAGCTTTGGGAAATCAATGTTAAAACCTCTATACTGCTTCTTCAGGTAAGCTCATTCATAGTTGGTCTATGTATTGAATGAGCTCATGAATATATATCTATATATGTATGTATATATTAGACCAACACACTCACACAAATACATATGGCAACTGGCAAGGATATAACAAAAGGAAGTTTGGGTAAAAGGGGCAAGAAAGGAGACAACACCATACTCTTTTTATCGAAACTCACTTTTTAGTATATCCCCACCCACCCTATACATGCACATAACAAGGTTATTCACACAATCTTAGAAGTGAAACTTTTGGAAATCATCAAATCAAGAACTATGACTCAATAATCTTTCTTGTTATCTCAAATTTGTAACAGGATGTATCCCGTCACTTGACGAAAGGTTCATCGATCGTTTTCATTTCCTCTATCACTGCTTTCCAACCGCATGCTGGCTTGGCTATGTATGGTGTCACAAAGACTGCTCTTCTTGGTCTTACCAAGGTATCAATGCCCATTCTCTAGCACCTACAATAATAAATTGAGTAAATGTTCTTCCTATAAATTTAGTTTTCCTGACTTTGTTACCTGTTTAGGCTCTTGCAACTGAGTTGGCCCCACATACTCGTGTGAACTGTGTTGCTCCCGGGTTTGTTCCTACAAACTTAGCCTCATACATTACCACCAACAAGACCTTGGTAAGTGTCTTCTACTTTAACTTTTATCTGTACCTTTGACTGTACTCCTAAATTTGCAAAAGTAATAAAAGTTTTCAAGAGAAAGCATCGAGTGCGATGGTTTTCTTCACGTTTGACGTTGTAACAAAATGTCTAAAATACCCTTCAGAGGAAGTCCCTTGAAGAACAGACATCACTCAAGAGGCCTGGGACGACGGAAGAGATGTCTGCAGCCACTGCTTTTTTGGCTTCTGGTGACGCTTCATATATAACTGGTGAGACTATTGTAGTTTCCGGAGGAATGCCTTCAAGGTTATAAATGTCGTGTTTATTCTTCTAGGTTGTGGTTTATGTTAACTACTCGGGTTACAGTCACCTGTTCACCCGAGGAATCTGCGTGTTCACACTTCACATGGGTGGTAAGATGTGTGTTCTCAAGCAAAGCAATTTACAAAAACATTTTTTCACATACAAACCTATCTTTAGAAAATATGTTGTTAACTTGTGAAAACAAAATGAACTGTCTCTTGTTCTTTGTTTATGAAGCTACACCAACATTCAAGTCTCTAGACCCACTCTCACATTCTTAGGTTATAAACATATTACATATACTACAATACTTGATCGAAATCTATTGGATAAAATAACCATATACACAATCACAAAGGTGCAAATCAAGCCGCTAAATAGTTTGATGTTGCTAGAGCTAATTGGCAACACCAAACGGGTCAATGTACAATATTCATAATTCAATTAATTGATCCTGTATCTCCTCCCACTTCCTTGATGATCTTCCTCTCTGATCTTCCTGCCATCATGGTTTTTTATTGTCATTTTGGGGTACAAAAATGAGTCGAGCCGAGTCCGAGATCGTCTAGGCTGAAGCTCGGCTCGTTTAGACATAAGAGAGCTCGAGTTCGAGCTTGAGCTTTGTTCGATTAAAGTTATGTTTTTGAAGCTTGAGCTCGACTCGCAAGAAACTATTTACGCTCGAGTTTTGCTCGCTCATTGTTAAATTATTTTGTTTACATATCTTTATAATTAAATTTGTATATATTTATAATTATACTTTTTATTTATAAAATAATACATATTATTTAACTAGTTTATCATAAAATTATATTTAACAAGGAGCTGGCTAGCGCGTTTTGACGCACGAGCCCGGCCTTATCAGCGTTCGTTGTCTTCAATTACCGAGTGCAATTTGATTGCATGTTGGTATCCATCGGTATGTTTTATGAAAGTGTATCATCCCCTTTAAATTTAGCTACAGGTAACATGTGCACTTGTTGGTCATAAAACACTCAACTTACCACTTGGACCATGTTACAATAATGAGTAGTTGAGTACAACATCACATGTTGCAATATGAATTAAACATGATACGACAAACTGTACAACCAACTTCTAGCACAATGACTACCTCCGACATCAACATTTCTAGATTTAAGGAAATTTTATATGAGCTGCAAAAGAGTAAAGAGTGTCAAATTGATCAATAGCAATTAGAAAAAATATACTAAAAAGGTAAAACATGTCAAAGGCTCAGATTGTTGAATAGATCCTCATAGCCAATAATATAGCATCCATTCCCATAATTGTAGGTTCATTTCTTAGTTCAAGCCAACCTTTTACAAAGGGAGATTTCAACCCAAAATCATTTAAAAAACCACAACACTTGAGCTCTTTGAAATCGGGGTAGCAACATAACCAAAACCATATTTTAGGCTTAGATAGATTCCTCACAGCCATAATATTTGATTTGATCATTGTAACAGTCGTCTGTAACTCAAACAAGGGATGTTGCATTGACTTCATATAATGTAATTGTAATCAGTCTTCTTTTGATCGACAACCAACATTCTTCTTGAATATGTTGAATCTTTTATCTTGTCATGCATGCTTTGTTGCTTTGTTGATTGCAAAGTCTTGAGTTCTGCAAAGATACCAACTTATACTTTAATGAGTCTTGATGGCGTTGTATGCAGGGGGGTTTTTTGTCCAGCCCCTTGCTGGATGTTGTAGTTTCTTTTCTGGTAATATAATGCCTTGTGCTTGCTGTTCAAAAAAAAAAAAAAAAACCTCACTAAGAAAAACCTTGTGAGACAAAAATCATAGCAAAGGAAAAACAATGGGTACCCGAGATATAGTTTGTTCATTTTACACAATTAACAACATACTTTAGGATGATGCTAAATCAGTACTTAAGGGACTGTAAGATAAGCTGATGTTTGATTCTTTCAAAAATCTCTTTAAAATTTCGACAGAGTCGCTCGATGACCGATTTTTAAATCATCATTGAAATTGCGAATATAATGAAATTTAAGAGTATAAATTTTGATAAATAGACATGACGAATTTGTCTACTTATACCCCATTTTTTAAAATATTTACCGAATCGATTATACCGTATACGTCTAGTTTTCTTGAGACCATGTAATAATTTCTTGAGATTTATACTACACGTCTCGAGGTATTGTTTAAATAAAGGCCTGATTAGGGCCCCAATCAAATGACCTGCACTTCATACGTCTGTTATGATAATACAAATTTTAGGGAGAAAAAAGTTGTGTTATGGGCTAGAGCATCAGAGCATTCACAGTAGGTTTTCTATATTTGTGGGAATGGAGTTCCTAAAATTTAAGTTTTGGTTGTGAGTGGAGAAGAGAGAAACAATTACTATTCATCCCTATATCTTATTTTAGGAAACACTATAAATTCCCTACATTTTTTAAATATTTTCAAAGTGGTTATGAGTAATAGAGAGAAAAAATGTAATAATAAATTTATAGAAAATATTATTTAATTGAAGAGATAAAGATAGTGGTTGTGAATGCTCTCACAACTCATTCCTATCATTATCCCTATAATTTTATTAAATACCATTTTCTCTCTTCTTTTTAATTAAATAATACTTTTTTATATATTTTATATTATATTTTTTCTCTTTTTCACTCACATTTACTTTAAAGAAACACTTAAAAAAATACAGGGAATCAACAGTGTATCATCAATTATATGGATGAGTAGAACTTTTTCTCTCTTCTTCACTCGCAACAAAACCTTAAATTTTAGGGACTATACTAACAAAAATTTAGGTGTAATTATTTGAATGCGGGGTTTTAATTAAAAGGAATGATGATGTGTAATTATTTGAATGGTGGAGGAAAAAAACAAAAAAAGAAAAATCAATTTATATGGTTTTAGTGTGATCAAAGAAAGATGATAGGTAAATTAAGAAAAACATTAATAGAAAATAAAATAAATAAATATTATTTAATTGAATATGAGGAATGAGATGTTAAGATTTAAAAAAAATGATATGTAAATTAAGAAATTAAAGTTTTTTAATTAAATTATAGAGAGTAGATATTGGAAATGGGATGTGAAGATTTTAGAAAAAGAATTTATAACTTAAGTTTTTCTAATCGACCGACTAACAAACAAAGCCTTAAGTTACGTAGAGAATCCACTCAACAAATGAAACCACCTATGAAAGCCGGAGTCAGCATCAACTAAACCAATTCTAAAAAAACCACCTTTATGAACATCATAAATCTCTCTTCACCACTAGGGGTGAAGCTTAGCACGGACCAGACCAGGCCCAGGCCCCAATCGTTTTTTTGTCTCGTAATGTAAATTTATACCCGTTTAGTCTGAAAATTTTATATATACTTAGTCCGACCTTATCCTTTTTGTCTCATAACTTTCAATCCCAACCGTATTTCGGTCCAAGCTTCGTAACTGTTCATCTCCGGATGACCCTAGGATAACATTTCTATATTTTATTAAGTTTTTTAATATTACTATATATTACAATTCACAACAATTTTAGATTATTTTATTTGGTTAAGATTATTTTAATAGTTTAATTTGATTATTTTCATAATTTACATTGATTAATTATTTGTTTTTGGTTTATGTAGCCACGTATTATGTTTGTTTTAATAATATATATAATACTAAAATAATCATAAGCTTAATATTTTAATAGTTTTTATATATTAAATTAATCTAATGGTTTTTATATATTAAATTAATCAAACAAATTAAATATTTTTTTATTAAAGGATATTATGATCAGTCCAATGGTTTTGTGTGTTCGCGTTATTCCAGCGATAACCTTCATTAATCATCAATTTTGTGTGTTTGCGTTATCCCAGCGGTAACCTCCATTGATTACCAACAATTTATATTATGTTTGCATATTACAAATGCAATATTCACGTTATCACAACGGTAACCTCCATTGCAATGCTTTTGTGTTCGCGTTATCCCAACAGTAACCTCCATTTAGATTATTTAATTTTATAAGTTTTTTTACTTTATATATTTTTATTTTGGTTGTGTAATACGTAAACTTTTAAATGATAAATATGATTTGGTCAAAATTTTATAAGTGATTTTGGTCGTTCAATGTTTTATTTTTTCGTTTTCCGCCACGTATCCTTAAATCAATGCAATGGTTTTTGTTTGTTTGCGTTATCCCCACATTAACCTCCATTGATCATCAATAATTTATCTTGTTGGTGGTGTTATAGCTTAACTGTTTTATCTACCCGTGTTATTCGAACGATTAAAATAACTAAAACACAACCAAACGAGACCGCGTTGAGATGAATGAAGCCATGATCTTTTATGAGCTCACTCTATATAAAACAAACAACAAGTTAAACTAACACATCATGACATCATTGTTAAACAGTGAAGGGTTAAAATCTAGTAATTAAAACAAAGATGAGTACGTTGATAAGTTTGTTAGAGAAAACGACAAACAGATACGAAGGGGGTCGTCTTTAAGTCCATTATATCTCGATATATTCGGCATTCCCAATGCCTTTTATGAATCAGTTTCTCTGCAAGCCCTAGAAAGCAGAAACTAAACAAGCAATTCGATCAACGAAAATGGAGAAATCGAAGATCGGGAGAAGATTTGAAGGTAAAGTTGCAATCGTTACTGCTTCAACTCAAGGTATAGGTTTCAGTATCGCTCACCGCCTAGGTTTAGAAGGCGCCTCTGTCGTCATCTCCTCTCGCAGACAGGTTCATCTTCTTCCCTTCCTCCTTAGTTTTCAATCGAGCATGAATATGATTTCGATTTTTTGATCTTATTCATGACTTCGAAAAGTCAAAATTAAGTTCAATTGTTTGTTGACGTGAATCGAACGTGATTATGATCTGTTTATTTGTTGTTCTGCTTGTTGATATCGATGAAATTGATTTCGAGATGATTTTTTTTTTTGTTTTTGTTTCAGAGAAACGTTGATGATGCAGTGAAAAAGCTTCAGGCGGAAGGAATTGAAGTGTTAGGTTTGGTATGTCATGTTTCTAATGCGCAACAGAGAAAGAATCTGATTGATCAAACTGTTCAGGTGAGAATAGATGAACTTTGACTCTGTATTCTTATTATGAGTGTTTATGAATTTGGGGGAGAAGAAACATGTGTTTGCAACTTTTCAATCTGAGTTCATTCTGTTGTTTATGAACACTCGTATTTCCTAAACTCTTACCAATATGACAAAAATGATCATATGATTTTGGTTAAATATCTATATATATTTAAATTGATTATGCATTATTGAGTTCACCAATCACTTATTGCCTTATTCTTTCAAAATTCACGTTGAACAGGAGGTTCTGTATGATTCTAGTTTCTTTGCTTATGTTGCAGAAATATGGGAAAGTAGATGTAGTAGTGTCGAATGCTGCTGCTAATCCGTCGGTTGATTCCATTCTACAAACAAAAGAACCGGCGCTTGACAAGCTTTGGGAAATAAATGTTAAAACCTCTATACTGCTTCTTCAGGTAAGCCTTGTTTATAAAATTATGTTTCCGGGAATTTAGGTTGATATGTCTAAGTCTAACCCTTCTGAAAACAGGTTATGTTAATTAAATAGGCCGTGTTCAAGTAGACATGTTTAACCCGTTTAGTTAAATATGTCGACCCACTAACCCATTTCTAACCGTATAGTCCATTTTTTACAACCTACCAACCTAATTAACACGTTAACAACTCGGTTACTATTACCCATCAACCTGTCAACCTGTTTGATCCATTTAAATTAACGGGTCTAAAGGGGTCGTGTTCGGGTTACACGATTTTATGCATTTGTGGGTTTGGGTGGAACAGTTCCACCCGCCGGACCGCAACCCATTAGTCCGCCAACCCAACATGAGTGACACCCTAATTTTATCAACCATGTAGACCAACTATGAGAGCAAGTTACTGATAACCATACTTGAAGATTTAAACATTTACTAGAACTTGAGAAGCACAAACAAGAGTTCTTAATCAGTTTTGATATGGAAAACAATATGTTTGATCTTAAAGAGTCTTACTTCTTTGATATTTCAAGTTTATATGATGTATATATAGGATTTGTCAGTACATCCATTCTATGCAAAGAACAAAACCATATTTTTTTCTCTCCCACTAAGTACGAGTGTTTATCTGGTTCTCTATTTAAAATTGGTTCTGCATTGAACTAGCTCCTAGCCTCCTATTAATATATGTATGTATATATTAGACAAACACGCATATACATATGGCAAGGATATAACAAAAGGAAGTTTCGGTAAAAGTGGCAAGAATGGAGACCACAGAACATGTCCTACTTTTTGCTCCTCGTAAAGTCTCTTCCACTCCACGAATCTCGCTCGTCTCGTCCTTCCACCATACCCTTTTTATCCAAACTCACAGTTTAGTATATCCCCGCCCACCCTATACATGAAAATAACAAGGTTCTTCACACAAATGACTGCTGGTAATTTTGTTCATTGACATAACTATCTATTATAAGCTCTAACAATCTTAGAAGTCAAACTTTTGGAAATCATCAGATCAAGAAATATAACTCAGTAATCTTTCTTGTTGTCTCAATTTTGTAACAGGATGTATCCCCTCACTTGACAAAAGGTTCATCGATTGTTTTCATTTCCTCTATCAGTGCTTTCCAACCGCCTGCTGGTTTGGCTATGTATGGTGTCACAAAGACTGCTCTTCTCGGTCTTACCAAGGTTTTAATGCCCGTTCCCTAGCACCTGCCATAATAGATCGATTAAAAAATAAAATATATAAGGAATTTGTTCTTACTATAAATTTAGTTATTCTGACTTTGTTACTTGTTTAGGCTCTTGCAACCGAGTTGGCCCCACACACTCGTGTGAACTGTGTTGCTCCCGGGTTTGTACCTACAAACTTTGCTTCATACATTACCAGCAACGAGACCATGGTAAGTTTCTTCTACTTTAACTTTTGTTTATACCTTTGGCTGTACTCCTAAATTTGCAAAAGTAATAAAGTTTTCAAGAGAAAGCACCGAGTGCAATGATTTTCTACACATTTGACCTTTTAACAAAATGTCTAAAATACCCTTCAGAGGAAGTCCCTTGAAGAACAGACATCACTCAAAAGGCTTGGGACGACGGAAGACATGGCTGCAGCCACTGCTTTTTTGGCTTCTGACGAGGCTTCATATATAACTGGTGAGACCATTGTGGTTGCCGGAGGAATGCCTTCAAGGTTATAAATGTCATGGTTATTCTATTAGGTTCTGGTTGTAAACCGGTTTACTCTAGGGTCACTTATGTTAATTACCCGAGGAATCTGCGTGTTCGCATTAGAGGTGGTAAAATGTGTGTTCTCGAATAAAGTAATTTACAAAAACATTTTTTCGCATACAAACCTATCCTTAGAAAATATGTTGTAACTTGTCAAAACAAAGTGAACTGCCTGTCATTTTTAGTTTATGAAGTGTAAACCAGCATTCAAGTCTCTAGACCCGTCATTTTTAGGTTATAAGCATATCTCTATTCTTCTTGAACAATATTGGATAAAATAACCAGATGAACCAATGTTGGCTTTATAGTTGCATTTGTAAATAATAAATAAGGTCTGAACCGGGTTCGATATTGTGATCGACCCGGTGGTTAGCATAGGCGGGAAAATTAGTTATGTATTGTTTTGTGTATATAGTTAGTTGCTGTACTTTCTTTTCGGTTAATGAGAAATAACAGATTAGTTTCTCTCTCAATTAATTGTTGTTCAATAACCAATCAGAATGGTGCGATCACGGGGCTAAGTTGTTCGATGTTGCAAACGGGTCAGTGTACAAATATTTAAAATTCAATTCATTGATCTTTGAATCTTCTCCCAGTTGCTTGAAGATCTTCAGCTCTAATCTCCATGCCGTCATGGTTTTTGTTCGTCATGTCTCCAGTTTTGTTTCGTTTATTTACAATAAATAAAACATCTTAAATCAAAATCATTACAATAGGCTCCCTGAACAACTTATAAAGTTATAATACATTATACAAAACGACCAAATATTCAAAACCATAGGTTTAAGGCAACAACACAATCACAATAAATGTTGTGACAAGTTGTTATTCTTTATTGGCACAGCAGTCTTTTTCAGAAATAGTTTTAAGATGTCTACATAGATATTTGTGAACAACGTAACATGGTGAATCCGGAGATGATGATAGCTACTTCATGTGAGTGTTTCAGGTTGAAGGGTTGTGATGAATCCACAATCTTCACATGAAGTAGCCATCATCATTTCTCGATTCACCGTTTAGTCTGTTAACCATCCTCATCGTCCAACTCCCGTGTAGGAAACATCGCACCTTCATGGAATCACCACATTACATCTCCTTCTCAAACATCACTACTAGATGAGACATTGTAGTCATTGGTGCAATGGCGCCTCATACGTTCACACTCACCGACTCATAGCAGCGGTTGTCGTAATCTTTAATATCTAGTTTTTGCGCCTTATACGTTCACACTCACCGACTCATAGCAGTGGTTATCGTAATCTTTAATATCTAGTTTTTCACTGCTTGAGTAGACCTTTCAACAATATGTTCATAGTCTAAAATCCATTTAATATTCTACTCTATGAATCTATGATCAAGTCTTAATTTAAATATAAAAAAATAGCCTAATAACCTCATCTTTTTAAAAGAAGTTTAAAACTCTTCTTTATCGTTTTTATAATAATATATATTATTGTTCTTTATAGACACTTGTATACTTGTAGAAAACCGAAATTAAATACATCTAAAATAAAACTTAAAATTTGAAGGGGCATTTGCATATCCCCTTTAAATTTGAGAAATTACATGTTTCTTCGGAATAATGTTTAAAGATCATTGTATGTTATGCACTTAAACTTGTATTTTGAGAAAATATACAATTTTTCAAAGTAAAGGGATATATGCAATTCTCCGAATTTTAAATACTCTATCTAAATAAAAACTAAACAACAAACTTTGCATTTTGCTTTCCATGCAGACGACCAAGTCATATTGAAGGATAAGAAAATTTGACCGGTCTTTTTTTTATCACGTCCTTCAAACCTGATATCTCACGCATAAGTACCTGTCTGCGTCAGGATGGGTGAGCGGAATACGGGGCTGCTCTGGTGCACTTTTACTTTGAAAAAAACCAAGTTGATGTTATAGCGGGATTGAAGGTATGTGGTACCAAATTCATTTTTCGGGTCAGTTTATTCTGACTCGACGAGTTGAGATCGTGTGACATTCATCTATTGAAGATATATAAATCTTAGCTTGGTGGTAAAGTATATAAATTTCACACAATCCCAACCCATTAAATCAAGATATCATAAATAAGAACTGAACCGAGAAAAGGATTTGGTATCGTATCTCTTCAACCCATAAATATAAAATGACATTCATAAGAATATATTGTTGAACAACATATTATAGCATTATATTTATAATGCTAATTCACTCGTTTTAACAAACAATTTTGTGTATCACGATTATTACGAGCGATTTAAAATTCACATATTTACAATATGGTTATCTTAAGAATTAAGTATTTATCAATTATAAATCATAAACACTATTGATAACTTAGCTTAGATGCTTTTTAAATTTTTATAAAAATATATTTAAGAAAGTGTGTCTATATTCATAAATAATTGTATATATAGTATACTATATTTCTTTACTATACAAAGTTCAAAAAAAAAAATGTTCTGTAAATGCCCTATATTCGGATTTAATGTCTCTAGTAATAAGTGATTTTGAATTTTAATTTGTTTCTAAAACATTGGTGTTCTCAAAAATGAGATTAATCAAGTAATAATTAATAATAAAATATATAGTATAGCAACTGTTTTACATTATATATTCAAATATCTTAACAAAAGTTCCTATTTTTTGCGAATTTGTATTTCAAATGGAATAAGTGATAACACAATCAACATTTAAATGGAGGATATATAAATCATACGGCCGAAAATAGCCATTTGTTATGAAATAAACTTTTTTTTGTACTCTAATGTTGATTAAGAAAATATGATATCTCATTATCTCCAATTTCTTTGATTATATTAACTAAAAATGCTACTTAATATGTTGTTTAAACTTAAAACAAACAAATATTAAACAAAACCCCTAATTAAGTGCTGATTACGGGATTTATATTATCGATTGGTTCGGTGGTTTATCAACCATCTAGGTGTGATGATAAAAAATAACTAGCTATTGATTTAAACCAAAAATCGGCATATCTTTGATGTCAATGAGAGGCGGTAATGAAAATTTACTACGCAACTTGTAAAACCTTGACAGATTCATATAGGAAAATTGGCCCATATTAAACCAAGTTATCACATATTGGCCGATAATAATCGCAGTTATGTTTTTTTCCTACAATAATCCCAGTTATTAATATATTGGCATGTACTGAACCCCCGTTAAGTAGACACTAACGGTGTTAGTTTTAGGCTGATTGGACATCCACGTAGGATCCTACGTGGCATTATTTATTAAATCATTTTTTACTAAATAATAAAAAAACCCTATTAGAAAAAAGTAGTAATATCATCACCTTTGAATCTCTTTGCGATTGCACAAAATCTCGTTAACCACAAAATTCCTATTAAATTTATTAACCACAAAATCTTGTCTGGAGCTCCTAATTTTTTTATAACTCATTACATTATATTACAAAAAAGTTAATGTAACATCTAAAAAATAAAAGAAAAATAGATCATAACCAAATTATGACGTGGGTCATTTGCTTTAGAGATTATATGTATGCTCAGCAACAACGTATACATTTAAGTATTTACCTTGTTCGATTATATACATTAATTAAGTATTTACCTTGTTCATAGATCCAAGAAAAGATGACTATTTAATTTGTTTTATGTATTTGTAATATAATGCAATGAGTTGTTATAAAAAAATTAGAAGGTCCAAACGAGATTTTGTGGTTAATAGGAATTTTGTGTAATCGCAAAGAGATTAGGAGGTGATGATGTTACTGCTTTTGTTTTAATAGGATTTTTTTATTTAGTAAAAAAGGATTTAATAAATAATGCCACGTAGGATCCTACATGGATGTCCAGTCAGCCTAAAACTAACACTGTTAGTGTCTACTTAACGGCGGTTCAGTACATGCCAATATGTTAATAACTGGGATTATTGTTGAGAAAAAACATAACTGGGATTATTATCGCCCAATATGTGATAACTGGGATTAATATGGGCCAATTTTCCATTCATATATGTTATTTTCGTGTCAACATTTTCGTTAGTGTCACTCATTAACATTTGATCGAACGGTGTGATAATGGATCCTTCCAACAGACACTACAAGAAAATGGATAAAGCAGCGACAAAACCGATAACGACGACATATATTTTCATTACAGATCTCTCTAGAAAATTATCTCGGTCTGTGGAGACAACATGCCGTCGGCATAGAGTGAGCGGGAATCTGAAAAAAAATAAACGTCATCCTGAAACTCTATAGCAACGACATATCGCCGCGTAAATCTATTTTAATTTTCCTATTAATTAAGTAAAGTAAATAAATAAATAATAAGAACTTTGGCGACGACATGTCGTCATCATAGATTTTATATATTATTTTTATTTTTAAACAGAATTATAAGTTAAGTTATAATAACCTATTTATTAGTTATTTGGCATTCATATAAATTATACTATGATTACATGGATGTTCTATGTGTTAATAATAGAGTTAAAGGATGTTAAATGGGTCATGTTCACGGGTTGGTGGGTCAATTTAACTCAACCGAACTCAAAAATCGTGTTACACACATGAACCCGAATACGGTATAAATATTTACGGGTTGACCCGAACACGACCCGTTTGATCTGATTTTTTCACTATTTATTTTATTTTTTACATATTAATTTCTTTAAAATTACATTTTTACAAAAGAAATCCAAATGCATATAAAATAAATATATTCTAATCATAAAATCTTAGATTAAATGTGTTAAAAATATGAAATAAATGTGTTATATAGATCAACTCGTCAACCCGGCTGGTTGACTTGAACACGTCGTTTTTAGCTAAACGGGTTTGCAGGATAGACCCGAAGTTGACTCGAACCTATTTAGACTAAACCCTAACCAACAAACTTAGGGTTGGATTCATGTGGGGTTTTCGGATCGTCTCAGAAATTCATACCCCCATATATTAATAGACACAAAAGCAAATTATTTGATGTTTAATTTTCTTGTGATGTGGTTTAGGGGTGTTCATCGAATTCAATTTATTTGAATTTCAAACTTTTAAAACCAAATTCAAGTTCGATTCGAATTCGAATAAAACCAGTCGAATTCGAATTAAATACTTTATATCGAATTCGAATCTATTCAAATAAATGTGAATAAGAGATTTTTTTTCTTCCATAAAGTTATTATATATAACTTTTTCAATAATTCAGTTGATCTTTATAAAAGTCTTAAAATAATGCAAAACTAACTTTAATACATCCCTAAAAACAACCGTAATATTGATTTCAAATGTCTGTCGATGAAAAACTAATGAAGTGAGAGTCAGAATGTCGAATATCGATTAAACGATTTTATGAAAGGTGCATACAATTTTTTTTAGAGTGAAGGCATGTTACGATGGATATGTTACATGGATCACGGTAGGCCATTTGTTTGAGTTATGTTAAGTCTTTGGTTGAGCGTAATATCAAAACATCTTAATTATAAATACAATATATATATAATATAAATATTTAATTATTATTCGAATTATTTGAATCGATTCAAATTTAAAAAACTAAATTCGAATTTGAATTGAATTTAACTTAGTCGAACTGAATCCTTATTCGACTCGTATAAACAAAATAAGAAATTCGAATATCTTATTCGAATTCGAATCAAATAAATTGAAATTTTGAATTTTTTGAATGAGAAGAAATTCATACCCCTATAATATAAGCATACAACTGCATCAATATAAAAACAAATAAACAATAAATATTAGAAAAACATCAATAAAAATGCATAAAAACAACGATACGACATCAAAAATTGCAAAAAATAGTAGCGAAACCGCATAAGAAAACAGCAAAGAAACTATATATAAAAAACTACAAAAACTAGTAGCAAAACTGCATCGTAAACAACAACAGAATATCTAAATCGAAGGAAAAAAAGATACACTTACCTTGAACTTTTTGACGAAAAAAAGGTAGATTAAAAATGACCAACTCAAAGGTTTCGTTTTAGGTTACTTTTTATAATAAAATACACAATTATGTCCAAAATTAAATTGTGGGGGACTTTAATGTTAAAAAAAAGTGTAGAGGGACTTTTATGAGAAAAAAAGTGAAAGTTGTAGGATCGTGATCACTCGCTCAATAACCTAAACACAATATTTACTTACAAGTTTGACCAAGTAGAAACAAGTCAAACTTCATTATCTACTAGTAGTTGTGACTGACTCGAATATAAGACAAGCAAATATAAACACAAGTTTTTGATTAACTCACAACACTACTCTTGTATTCCCTGCTCTTGAATGGTTACAATTTTCAATGTGTGAAATTCAAAGAACAAGCTTACAATATATAATGCTCGAGAAATCAAAGAGATCCCTTGATTTCTCTAAGGTCACCTTTAACCCTTAAAATAATAAAACATAATGTAAGGTTACAAACAATGTTATACATTGGATAAAATGTTCAAGAAGCAGTTGAACGGCGTCTGCAACAGCAGGGAACAAGCTTGTTTATGATTCAGAGTGCAGAGGTACTTTTGTCAGTAGCAGAGAAAGTACAGTGAATAGTCAACTCCGGTATAACTCGAATGTGAGGTGGCTCAGGAGGTCGCCTAAACCGAATGATGGTCGTACGATCACCCTTGGGTCAAGTGGAGGGCAAAGAAAGATACAAAGGTCCAGAGATGAGGGGGAGTGAAGCCGAGGGATAACTCTCCTTATCGGGGTAATTCGAGTTATACCGAAACATGTACTTTTACCTGGGTAACATGACTACAAAGGTAAGTCAACTCCGGGATAACTCTCCTTATCGGGGTAATTCGAGTTATATTGAAACATGTACTTTACCTGGGTAATATGACTACAAGGTAAGTCTGTTCTTCCGAGATAACAAAGCTTTAGGGTAATGACCTTAACCCGATTCAAGTATAACTGCCAAAATAACTCATTTATGCTCGTGAAAAGGCTTTCGAAGTGATCTTTAATACTTAGATGATGTTACATTTATCCCGGATATCCACTGGCGAAGTATACTTGGGACTGGGAGGGGCGACCGCCCCCCCGGGTTTTTTTGCCGTAGTGTTAATTTTTGCGATTTTTCTAAAATTTTTTTTATATATTAAGAACCGCCCCCCCGGGATTAGGATCCCTGACTTTTCGCCCCCGCGAATTTTTCGGTCAAGCTTCGCTAGTGCGGATATCCAATTTCCTTACAAAAGTATATTGGTTTTGTTGATATTTACTATTTATGCTATATACAAACACAACTTAATTAAACTTGCTATTTTATTTTATTGTTTAGCTTTTTTTTTGTTACTTTGGTGATTATTATTATTGTTATTTTGTTTTGTTCTCTTTATTATCATTTTTTTGCTTGTGTTTTCTTGTTTATTTATCCAAGCCCAATGATCTAATGATTTTAGTAAAAGATTTAATGGTTTAATAGGTATATTCTGTGTAACATAGATTTTTTTATTATCAATCTTAACAAATTTAGCATACGAGTTGGTGGTGAAATAGGTACGGCGTGTAACTTAGTTGTTATGTCGGAGACTCGATTGTTTAAGTGCTTTGGTTATTGCATAGCTTTTTATTTTCGTTTTCTTTACGTAGCATTATATAACAATTCAACTGTTTTCTATATGCTGCGACAACACCTTTATTATATATATATTTTTTCATTTTTCCAAATCAATTTTTAAGCGTTTCATTAGTTTTAAATTTAGTTACACAATTTTGTCTTTAAATATCTAATTGTTCATAGTATTATATTTAACAAGACTTCTAATTTTGTCGTTGTCGTTGCGTTGTCTGTTTTTCATTTTCAATTTCTTTACGTTGTGCTTTAGCAATACAAACGTTTTATATACCCGTATTATCCTCACGACAGCGCATGGGTAGTAAAATCTAATTTACTTATAGATATATAAAATGAAATTTACAAGGAAAATGTAATGTAACATGTTGCTTAAATCCCTTAGTTTTAGCGATTTGTATATCTTATATTCAACAAATTAAATGGCTTAATAATCGCTATATAAAGGACGGTATACTTAATTAAGAACTATCTGCATTCTTAAGTTTTCTTCCCCATTACTACATACTTGGTCAATATATAAATGTTTATTTGCTTATATTTCTCAATATATAGTTGGTCTTCATTGGAAGATCGAGTAGCGATTAATCTTACGTTACTTCCGATTCACGCCTCTTATTCCAACACCTTTGTTCAATCTCCCTAACCATTTCTTTCAATTTGTCAATTTTAATGTGTAAGAACAACTCTAAAGTCTTCAAGATTTCAAATCATGAAAAGAAATGGTTATGGAGATGAAACAGACATGTTGGGATTTAGGAATGAATCTGAGTAACGCAAGAAAATGTTGGAGATATGATGGCCGGCAACCAAACCCTCTAAGGGGACCCGGTACGGTTGAGAAACCGGGAGTCGGTTCCAAATGGAGCCGCATGGCTCAACCGGCTCACCATACGTCCATACCCTCTCATCCGGTTCCTAGGCCGGCTCCCTCCTTTGCGATTCTCGCAGGTTTTCAAAAACCCGGTCAAGCCGGTGAGTTGTGACCGTTGCACTAGCCGTTACAACGGCTAGTTTCTATTTTTAAAAAAAAAAAATTTAACTTTTTTAACACAGTATAAATACCACCATATTTAATATATTTTGAACACACATATTTCTTTCTTCTCTACAATTTTTTGATCTCACATTTTTCTTTCTTCTCCACAATCTTTCACCAAAACGAGAAATAGCGGAAGAATATGGATGGGATTGCCATTTTAAGTTTTTATATTTTAAAAAATCTAGTATTGTTTTAAGTTTTTTTTAGGTTTTTTTTTTAAATTCCAAGAATTGTATGGTTTAATTCCTAGTATTAAATGTTTTGTTTTTATTAAAAGTTGTTATTTTGTTAAGTTGTTTAAATTAAAAAAAAACAAAAAAAAAAATAATAGAAATCGATTTGGATTTGAAGCCACACCACCACCATACCATGTGGTGTGGCTCCAAATGACTTCAAAAACACCTAAAATGAGTTGGCACTATACTATTGGTTGGTGGACATGGCTTGAGGGAGCCACATGGCTACCATACCTCCTCCCCTAAGGTTAGCTAAAAGTTCTTTGAAAACATTTTCCACTTATGGAAAATTAAGTATATTTCCTTGTTGCTATTTTGTTGTAATTTCCCTTGTATAGTTTGTATCTATCTCTGGATGAAATACATGTGAGATTATTATTTTTTTCCTATGATCATGGATCAATCCACATCTCTTAAACCCTAATATGTCGATTACAACATTATCATCATGCTCCAAAACTGGAGTTATTCACGCCATGGCCTTGGGTTGCGTTAACCAAATATTAGTTGCATTTGATTCATAGCATGACTGGTAGTGGTTAAGATGTCTCCTCGTTTTGCTTTCCAAGATGTTATATGATCGGGTGTCTTTGACTAGTTTTTTCTTTAATGGCCAACAAAATAATATATACAAACTACCAAGACGGTAGAGAAAAAGATACACCAAAGTCTAAAGGAAAACAACACAAGCACCAATTACATCATTAGACTAGTAATATTGAAAACACTCTATTCATCCCAAGTGATCACCTTCTTCGACCGACTTTTTAGCCAAAGATAACTTAAAAGTTCGGTGTTCTCAATTATTTTTGTTGAAGAGGCCGAGATTTGATTGAAGACACTGTCATTCCTTGCTCGCCATAGGTTCCAAATAGTTGTAAAAATGACTATCTGCACCGTTTTTTTCCTCACCGAGTTTCCCTAAATGTGTCTATGCATGGTGAGAAGATCATGGACAAAAAACATGTAGAAGCTTGAGACTTTACACCAAAAACCAATGTAGTCCCAAATGGATTGTGCTAACCTGCATTCAACAATTAAATGATTCGCCGTTTCGTGACATTCCGAGTACATCGGACATAGATCCGAAGGCAGATCGAGATACACCTCTAGCCGCTAGGCCCACAGCCATAGGTAATCTATCCAGATTTAGTCTCCAAGCTAAGAAACAAACCTTTTTAGTCAGCCAATTATTCCATACTAAATTTTGTTCCAGTACCATGTCTTTGACTAGGAGCCACTTTTACATTCGATTTTAGCAAGTAATACTAACCACATTTGATGTCCAAAGTCATGAAAGTAATCTGGCCCATAATCCATTGTATTTATAAATTGGGATTAAGGTAAAATTATAACAAAGTAACAGACCCATAATAGACATATAATGTAAGTGGCTAGCTAAAGCCTCTACAAGAAATACTTTCCTACATCACTTTTGGGCAACTAGTCCCCATTTAAGCTTCTATTTCGCACAAAGCCTCAATATGGTAATTTTCGTCAATTTAGGTGTGATGTTTTTCCTTACACAAACTTGAAACCTCGTTCTCATAGACCCAAACTCCATTTGGATATATTTCACCCACTATGCTCATTTTGATATGTAATACCCCGATTTTATTGTATAGATATTAAATGTGATAGTTTTAAGAGTAAATTACTGTTTACGTCCATGTGGTTTGCACCAAATTACTATTTAGGTCCCAAATTTTCAACTTCAACAAATCTGCCCCTGTGGTTCCCGAATTGTATCCAATCAAGTCCTAAACGCTAACACCGTTAAATTTTTCTGTTAAGTTTTGGTGAAAGGACTAAAATACCCTTAACCTTTATCTCTCCTTTAATTTCTAAAATATGCAGGGACTGGTCTTGTTTTTTTTAAAATACAAGAGGAGCAAAATGTAATTTACTAAAAATAAATACCCCTCCCCACTGTTTATCTTCACCGGCAATCATCATCATCATCATCTCACCCCACCGTCAATCGGCCGCCAGCACGTACCACCCTCTCCGATCGTCTTCTCCGACACAACCATCTAAACCTAATCAAAACCCTAAATAACTAAACCTAATCAAAACCATAATTCCATAAATAACACGGACCAAGTTCTTCCCCTCTTCTCTCCGGCGACCAAATATATGCAGCAATCGGTTTTTCCAGACATGATATTTGGTGATGGAGATGATGATTTTCACCGGCCAAAAGCAAAACCCCTTGTTCAAGAACCTAATTAAAACCCTTCCTGGAATCTTCGTGGGTCGTGCAGATCCACCAGGTTTGTTTCCGGCGAAGTAAACGCCGCCTGGAAACGACCACCGCCTGCTAATCCAGATCAATGGCGAAGGTTAGTTAGGACCGGGGGGGGGGGCGACCGCCCCCCCGGTTTTTTTCGGCCTTAGTGCTAATTTTTGCGATTTTTGAATTTTTTTTATATTTATTGAGAACCGCCCCCCCGGGATTAGGATCCATGACTCTTCGCCCCCTCAAACTTTTCGCCCAAGCTTCGCTAGTGATCCAGATCCGGCGAAGTAAGCGAAGTAAATGCAGGGCGGCGGACGTGGAGATGTCGCCACCAGAGATGCAGGGCACCAGTGATTTCACCGGTGTTTTTCGTTCGATTTCCGATCTGAGCCGAGATCTGATGTGAACGGCGTTCGATTTCCGTTGGAGGATCCAACGCCGGAGGATCCATCGCCGGAAGATCCATCGCCGATGGTTTGGTTTCCATCGCCGGTGGTTTGGTTTCCGTTCGGTTTGAACGTAAGTGAACAAGATTTAGGGGGTGTGGACAAGTTAAATAATGGAGGGCATCTTAATCTTTTTACCAAAACTTAACATAAAATTTTAACGGTGTTAGCGTTTGAGACTTGATTGGATACAAGTCGGAAACCACAGGGGCAGATTTGTTGAAATTGAAAATTTAGAACCTAAATAGTAATTTGGTGCAAACCACAGGACGTAAACATTAATTTACTCTAGTTTTAAACATATTAAGATAATTATTAAAATCTAAAAGTTATGCATTTAATTTGATTTGATATGTATCTACATTAAAAAAAAGATAATAACAAAAAATGGAATTTGAAATCTAATGTGAAGATAGTGATAGTTATAGTTTGGATATCAAATAAATAATTTAGTTAGTGCTATAAAGAAGAAAAAATTATTTATTTAGTCCTTATGTTTTTTTTTTTTTTATTGGGTAAAGAAATCCTCAATTTGTTTTCAAAGTTTTGATTTAAAATAGAAGTATGATAAATATTTCTAGCGTAGATAATTTAAATTCAAGAGTTAAATACGATTTGCGTCCTTAGGGTTTGTATATTTTAACTATTTGAGTCCATTTTCTAAAATTTTAACAGATCTCGCCTCATGGTTGCTTTTCTTAACAAATCGAACCTCATGTTTTCATTTCGTTGCCAATTGAGTCCCTGGGCCTAACGGGGTTAGATTTTTTCTGTTAAGTGGAAGGGGTATTTTAGTCATTTTACTTATGAGGTATTATTTGTATATGTTATCAATATCAAGGGACTACTTTTGTAATTTTATCAAAGATGTTAAAATTAAAAAAAAAAAAAAAAACAAGATTGTCTCCTCACCCAACCCATCCGGCAGCCCCTTGTAACCAACCACCACCGCCTCTGATCCATCCGACAGCCCCTTTTTCTTCTTCCTTTTTTATACCCACCCCACCCCAACACATCTTCTTCCACCGGTGACCAACCACCACCGCGTCTGACCTAATTATCTACGGATCTACCCCCTCAAGTACAGTGTTCTCCGGCGACTTCTTCGCATTCCCATCAATCAGCCACCATTACCAAACCTACCCCGAAAACCCATTACCATCACCATCGCCGCCATCGTCTCGAATCAAAATGCTTCAAAACCCAAATCAATCTCCACAGAATCACCAAAACCCATATCAAATCTTGCAAAATGTCCCTATTGTGTTTCTTCTTAAATCTTCCATTTTAGTCCACACTCAACCTCGCAACACCAAATCTGTTAACAAACAACCATAATCGAAGAATGCATGTGATGATCGGAGGTTTAGAAAGGGGGTTATCTAGCCAAAACCGAACTAGAAATCGAAAATGCTTACTTGATCGAAAGGAGTTCACGGCGAGATGGGTTTTGCACAAGAGACAACTCAGACTCGAGCTCCCTGCCGTCATAGTCGTCGTCGCCGGAGGCGCGAGGCGGAACCCTAACCACTAATCGCCGCTGACACGCGCCGGAATCTCGTTTCATGTTTCTCACGACTATTTAGCTCTATTTCAGTGACTAAGAAATCTGGTGGTGGACGGATGATCGGCCCATCGGTGTGCCGGAGACGACGCCGGAGTTCCCAGCCCCTCTCGATCTCTACTCGGTGGAACAAAAATGAGGGCTTTTTTTTAAGTTTTTAGTTTTAATTACTTTAAATAAATTACAAAATGGCCCCTGATCTATGCTAGTTGTATAAATAGTTTCTAATGTGTGAAATGACTAATATGCCCTTGAAGTTAACTGAAAAATTTAACTTCGTTAGTTTTAAGGACTCAAATGGCAAAAAAATGCTACCATGGGACGATATTTGTTAATAATTTGAAAATTGGACTCAAACGATTAAAATCTATTAACTACAAAGACGCAAATCGTATTTAACTCTAAATTCAAATTGTAGATCAGCTCATATGTATTTTCCCATAAGATTTGGGCTCTCATTTATAAACTTTACCAACAAGGCAACAATCTATATGATTATTTTTATTTTATATTGGTTCATGGGTGTAAAAGTTGAAAAGATCATTATGCTTTTAAGGTACGGATAAACCTATTACTGTTATTTTATACTACGAATGTATTGAATGTTTGATATGAACTCGTTTTTATTTCTGTTATGATTTGATTTGTTTCTGGACCTTAAAGTGATGATCGAATAATTTTGATTTAATATTTCATTACGCGTTTTGATTGTCTTATATGTTTCTGTTTTATTGTCTGGGTACTAGGTACTGGCCCTAAGAAAATGATACATATATTTATTGTTAATTGTATAAGTGAAAGTATGTTCGGAGACCAGGGGTTGAACTAGAAAATTTCTTAAAGATATCACATGCACCAATTTTTTTTAGAGGTAACACACATACATAAAAACAAAAAAATCCAAATTTTTTCCATTTTACGTACAGGTTTAAGGGGTAATACGTGCAACCCCTAGACTTAGTTTCACCTATGCTAGAGACGTATGGGTCAATCCTATGAAAAGTAATATCATCCCAGCCACGAATTGTGCATTCTTATGAAATTGTTTTTATATGTTATTTTATTTCGATTGTTATACTACAAGATGCAAGTTATAAGTTGTGTTACAATATACAAGTTTCTATGTTTATAAGTTATAACTTTATATGATTTTGTTATTCGTCAACCGGGTATATTGTTTATACTCAGACGTCTTTTGTGTTTTTGTTTTTAAGCATGTTAGGTTACTGCGATATGAGAAGACTTGAAGCTGTTTTATCTTCAAATAGAAGAAATGTTGCTTGAGACATCTCAGCCAGCACATACTTGTTATATATTTTCTTCAAATGAATCATCACAAGCTTAGTGTCAAAAGTGTATGACCATTTACCACGAGGTCTTGAGTCTAAGTCCACTTGTAACAAAATAATAAAAAATGGGGGTTACAAGTTAGGGCACAGGATTTTCTCACCAGTAGTGAGTTTTCTCCTGATAGGGATCGGAGATGATCGAGTGAGTGGTGTAATGTATCCGTCGGTGATCCAAATTTGATGTTAAAAAAAAAAAGTAAATGATGATGATTCAATGGTTTTAGATTAAGAGTATGTGAAGTCCGATAAGGACTCTGCTTTTATAGTTTATTTGGTATCATCGCTCAAAAGAAACATCTTAGGTTTGCAAATTAAACTTCACTTCACAACGGTATGAAGTAACTATAGAGGGTAAAACTCACCACTTAAAATGATCATATTATCACATACGATGAAATGAGGCAATTACTATTAGGGGCAAGTTCCAAAAGACCATCAATTTTAACACTAACTATAAAACACATACAATTCTTGAACCCTAAAGCAAACACTCTAAATCTCAAAAGAAGTGCATATATAAGCTAGGTTTTTGTTTACTTGAAATCTTCGAAACAACTACGCAAAGTCAATACCCGAACCTAAAACCTTCGATAGATGGTGAAAAATGAATTCTTGATGTCGGAAACCATATGCCAAAGGACTGTTTAAGGTGCGTTCTTGACTTCTTCAATTAGTTTCAAAGATTAGAGTAAACATTGCCTGCTAAAATCCCCTTCATCTAGTCCTTTTACCCTAAAAAGCACACAAACTAGAGCAAAGAGTTAGATGATATGAAAGAAATCTAGCATTGTTTATGATCACTAGACATGCATATTGTGACCACTATGGGTCGTAGGGGTGTTAATCGGATCGTATTTGCAGGTTGGCGGGTCAACCCGACCAAAATCCGAAAGATTTGACATGAACACGAACCCAAAAAATTATGTGAGACACATTAACCTGAACACAAGACGAATATTGGCAGGTTAATTGACTCGAAAATGACCCGTTTTACTTGATTTTTTTTTATTTTTTAGACGTATTAATGCTTTAAAATTATAATTGTACACCAAAATTTACAAATGTATGCAAAATAATTATATTTTAATCATAATCACTTATGTTAATTTCTCTTTTAAGTTTTAAACTTTGATAAAAATTATGATAACAACATAATTTATACTAAACGGGTTCGTGGGTTTGACTCGAAGCTGACCCGAACCCGTTTATACTAAACCCAAACCTACAAATTTCGGGTTGAGTTTGTGTCGTGTTTTTGGGTATGCAGAGTGTCTTACCATGTAAAACGATGATAACGATAGTTATGCATTCTCCGGAGCCACTGCAGCCTTGATCTTTTCGACAGTGCACTTAATGAGACTGTTAACTATTGCGACCGAACCTAGAGATAGTTTTGCTGTAGGAACCGAATCAACAAGAATTTGAAACGCAACTGTCAGCAACGATCCACCGTTTCCAACCTCTACGATTCTTGATCCGCCTTCATGTTTTCCTGGTCGGTCAGGAAGTATAGCGAAACCAGAAGGTAGTAAAGCCACATAGTCTGGGTCACCACCACCTAACACCACATCCATTGCTGAGATATCTACGGGAGCATAGATAACATACGAACCCGTCGAATCGCATGAACTCTCCTGAAGTATAAGCATGTTTCCCTGACTCGAATTCGCACTCTAGAATACAGTATGGAAAAAGAAAAAAAAGTTAAAAGTCTACATAATAGGTGACATATAAAGCCTTTTTTTTTAATGGAATCTAAAGCTTACATTGACTCGTAGAAGCGAGACGCAGTTGCCTGGATCGCGTCCATTAGCGATATGAGCCATTTCTTGAACCACTCCACTATTTGAAAGAATGTCCCACTGAAAATATATATGTAACATAGAACCAATGCATAAAGGGGCACTATAAGTTTTAAAACTACTGTTTGACCTATTTTACTTTGACTTTTAGTTTTTCAAAGTTTGAAAAAGTCAAACGGCTATTTGTGGTAGTGTTAGATTAGATTGCAGATGGTGTGAGAATATGCAATCCCTTAATTTAGCGAGGTTTGTAAAATGAATTCTTTATGTTTCTTGTTAATGTTACCTCATTCCTCGAGTTCTCATCACGAAGAAAATCAAAGACTTGTTTTGGTGGAATGGGGATCCAAAATGATGTAGCAGCACTCAGCACGATACCAGGAGGCCTGCCCGGATCATCCACACTCTTTCTAGTCATAACACGAACATCATCTGCCCCGCTACCAGATAAAGTTGTCCATGTGTGAGTAGTCGAAGCTCCAACACCACTACAAAAACTTAAAACCATTCTCTCTGAGAGTTTCAGCATACTTTTTCGCCCTTCAATAGTCGTGATAACTGTCCAAACATTGTTTATAGTAGTCACACTCATTGATCAAACAGATGTACTTCTACTTTCTTAGTTTAAATCACAAAAAAGAAAACAAAGGGAAAAAAAGTAGTAATATATGAGAATTTGAATGTATCATAAGGGTAAAACAATAAGATTAGCTTAAAATGAAACATTTCAAATAGTTTAACCAATTAAAATACTTGTTAAAAAAATATTTTTAACCCTTGAAACTTCTTAAGTGACTTTGTTATAAAAACAAGATTAATGTTAAAATAATATAAATCATATATAATATGGGTTTTACCTCCAATGTCACCAGCAGGAATATTGTTAGCCATTACACTTGCAAGCCTTTCACATTGTCTCTCAAGAGTTGCTACCCATCTTCTTGCCCCAAATGCCAAACCAGAGTTCACTAGTAACCGATAAATATCATGAACTGCTCTATCATCAACTTCAACATGTTCAACCCAGGTAACCTTTCAACAAAAGCAAAACAACAGCCCAATTTTTAGATGTTTCATTCAGTAACATAGTCAAATAAGCATTCTAATTAATACAGGTTCTTAGAATGTTTTAAGCATAAAACTATAAAAAGAATCCCCAACATAAATTATATATTTAGCATCAAGTTGTTAAATTTTTTATATAAATCAACACAATATAGAACTTGGAGCAAATTTTCACCTTTGAGTACCCATTGGGAAGTTCTTGAATTATACAACCCGATGGCCTTCTTCGAGATCTTGAGATCGTTGAAGGGTGTAAATTGTCCAAAGATACATCGACCACAGCCCATGTCCCATCAGGATGTTGTTTACAGTACCTAACAAAGTAGTATTCTCGGGTTGGGACAAGTGGTGAAGGAACTTGATACTCGGCTGTCATCTGCAAAATACATATGGGGTTGAGTATATATCTTTCTTAAATTTCGAATACTTGAATTTCCTCATTTGTAGTCTACTGTCTTTTTAATCTAGTTGATTGCGAATAAAACGGTAAATGTTCTTACCACTTGTAGAGCTCCATTGTAGTTTCCAGCCACTCCAGTAGAAAGCACTTCTAGAGTCATTGCTCTTGAAACAATCCCACAAAACACATTTGACCATTGATTCTGCAAAATCATAATCATGTATAAAGTTATTATAATCTAGTCTAATTATAATAATCAAGCTAGATTTCGACACTTAATAGAGTCAGTTTCCTTTACCACATCCATTAGAATCTCAACAATATTGATATGATTCATGATGACAACTGTGGACTCCTTTGAAGCTTCTGATTTGAATCCCAGCTGTTTTGGTCCAATACCTCTTGGAAAGGTTTTAAAGTACTCTTCATCATTTAAACTATCTGATGAGTTATCATCTGAGCTTCTAATCCACAAAGGCTCACCAGACATAGCCATTCTAACTAGTTCCTCCATTGCTGCAACCGCTAGTTCGATTATAACAGGCTTGTCAGCCTCACTAGGACCTGAAACGGGTCGGAGAAGGTTGTTGGTTCCAAACATTTCGTCCACCATTCCGGATTGTGTAGTAAAATTAGTGATTGGCAGGTCAAGAGAGCGCGGTGGTCCATTGTGTGAGAAATTAGGGTGAGCGAGCAATGGTTTGCCAACATATTTTGCTGCAATTCCAGATATCCTATCAATCTGTTGAATTCACAAAAAAAATCTGCCTTTAAAAAGCAAAATTGATAAAATAATGAATCAATTTTAGAATATATATATATACTCACTAGGACACACATGATTTAAAAATATATACTCACTATGTTTATTTTTGGTTCATGGGTAAGGATATAAAAATAATAAACATAAGATACACTCATACATGCATAAAAAAGTCCACATTCAGATAGTAGAGAGAAAAAGGCTTCACAATTTGTTCAAATTAAATTATTTGGCATATTTTAAAAGCAAAAAAAATCAATGATTAAAAAGGGTTGATCGATTACTTGTTTTCAGAAGCAACTACAACTATCAACAAAACTAAAGACCTTCATAATTATGGTTTTAGGGGTTTGGATTGATTTACTTCTTCACGAAGGCGAGCATTTTCGACTCTAAGGTGTTGTTCGTCGAATGACATCTCCCCAATGGCTGCAGGACCACCACAATTTGGACAACTAGCGTTGGTGAGGGCTTCTTTGTATCGTATGTTCTCCATTCTTAGTTTTTCGTTTTCGTTCCTCAACTGTGAGTTCTCATGGCGTTCATGTTGTGCCTAAATTAACAAAGACAAAAAGCACAACTTTAGCAGCCTGTTAAGTGTATTATTCTTGAAATACATAGTAAATATTGAACAAGAATGTATTGAAGTATTTAGTTCAACTGATCTTAAATAAGCCTTTTAAATAAATGGGGAAATATATAATTTTACAAGTTTAAACGGAGCCGGATAAATGTAATTCCCTCTTTTGTGTAACTTTTGAACGAGTTAATAAATATTGTTTAGTTATATTTTTTAAGTTAATTAACATTTGAACATTAAGAGAATGTATAAAATACCTTCATTTGAGTCCTTTTGTTTTGGAACCAAAACTTAACTTGCAAAGGCTCTAAAGTTAATCTTCTTCCAAGTGCCTTTCTTTGTTTATCATCTGGATGTGGGCATTCTTTGAAAAAACTATACATTCAACAAATAGTAAATATGTATAATAATTAACTTCAAAACCAAATTAAGAAAGCATTTATGGGCTAAACAAAACTACCAATAGATAGATTTGATCTAATGGACTTACTTCTCTAGCTCCTGGATTTGATGTTGAGTGTGACGATGATAGCGTTTCTTCTTGTTGGGACGTTGAGTGGGATCTTGATCATCGCCCGAGGCTTCCATAATATCAGTGCCGGATTTGCTCTCGTAGTCGTCATCTCTAAGCATATCAAGCTCACTTTCTGTGGTCTTATGGCTCATATCAAGAAGATGATGACTTTCAAACATGTTGGGTTGAAACATTTTTGTTTAATTCTTGACAACCCTGATCATAAATAATTTTATTTGATTATTCCACAAATAAAAGTTTAAACAAATATAATTTAATATTGAATTCCAAAAGTGTAATAAGATAAACTATCATAGAAGGAAAATGAATAATCACAATTTGGTTTTAAATATAAATTCAAAAGTTAAAGAGTCCAAAGAACTACTTTAATGTTACAAATATTTCAAATCTAAAAAATAATAATTAAATCAAACGTATAATAACTCTTACAAATAAAAAAAGGTAAAGTTACAGAAAAATACATATGTTTGACATGTAAACAGAGAAACATAAACAAGGTTACAACTTTATAAAGATATATAATAAATAGCAAATTAACATATAATTCTATGAATAAAGTTGAATTTTGATAAAGAAGTGAATTTAGAGAATTAATATAAGAATTAAAAAAAAAGCTTGAACTTGAAATTGAAAGATGCAACAACTAACGTCAGATGATACATTTAATAAAGAAAACGAAAGGGATACAGATTTTGTCTTGTATTGATTATATATAGTATTTGTGCATAGTTGGGTGACATTAATACTCATATTAAATAAATGTATACATATATATTAACCATTAAAATAAAATCATATATTTTATTATTGACAAATATGAAAGAACACATACGAAATGAGGTTTGGATTACCTATGAATTGCACATGTAAAAGACATAACAAAATTTATTGGAGGTCAACAAATCTCTAATATTTTCAATTCCTTGAAAGCAGAAGTCAACTCTAAAAGCATAAAACTTAAGAATAACATATCTTTCTTTCTTATTTTATTTACTTTTGTTGATTTTTATGTAAGAAACCATAGTTTAACAGTTTAAAGCACTAAGAACTGACAAATGTTCTATGGCGACATGCTAGTGATTAAGGTATAGACCACACAAATTAAAACTTTGACATCTAAATTTTACAACAAAATACAGATGTAATGTATTTATCATAGAAGATTTAGAGTTGTTAAATTGTTCTGGTCACATCTCGTATTTATGAACATAAAAACACGATAAGCAAATATTATTTTTCCAGCCCGACCATTACCTATAAGTTATTGAAATAAAATCACAAACCATCAAATCGGTAGTAATTAATAAACCATAACTATTTACCTTGAACGGGATCTGATGTCAATTAAAACATACTTAATTCTACTCTCAATATATCTTGATGAAATGGAAACTACAACAGAGTTTATCCTGGAACTCATAGCTGACGTGGATCGGTTTATAATTTGTTTCTTTATAAATATGTTTGTAAATACGATTAAACGATGATTCTGATAGTAAGCGGTGTACTGATCATATCACCTAATATCCAAGTGTTGTAAATTTTTTTATTAGAAGTAGATTTAAATTTTCGTTTTAAAGTAAAATGATCAAAGAATATAACTAAATTAAGATAATTAAAGAAACTCTTGGTTTCAAGATAAATCAAATCTAACAAAAGTTGTTTTTGACCTTTGACAACATAAGAAACATTCTAGTATATATCAAAGAAGATGTACATGCTCATAGACATTCAGAAACCCTAGCATACCACTAACTTTTCTCTCTCTAGAAAGTGTTTTTTTAAGAAAATTACAAAAATCACTTGCTAAATCGGAAAGGTACAAAGAAACACAAATCTTTAAAACCTTCTTGACTTTGTAACATAAATTCTTATTTTTGATCCCTGACAAAAAAAAAAAAAGATGTTCAAGAAGCCTTGGAAAGAAAAAGAAAAGAACCTTGAAATTCTTATCGCTTTCACATACAAAATCTTAGAGAATTGAGAAGGGTAGTATGGTAATAACTTACTGGTAGATATATATATTCTGTCTTGTTTTGCTTGTTTATTTAGATCAAAAGATCTAGCATTCAGGGTGATCAAGGGTCAACTGGATACAACTTTTTAGAGAGTAAAAGTGTGGTTTTCATGGTGGTTTCCATTGAAGCTATCTGTATTTTTCTTGTGAGTAGAATTTAAGAAGAATGAAGAGAGAGATAGAGAGAGAGAGAGAAAGTGAGAGGTGGGAAAGGAACAGGTGGAGGAATTGAAGAGATGAAAGGGGGAGATAGAGAGGAGTAAATGCAGTGTATAGAAAGGATGCAATTGCATTTAATTTATGGAGAGAGAGAGAGAGAGAGATTGTTGCAAGCTGGTTCACAGTGTGTAATGGTATATTTCTCCTTCAACTACTTTTTTTATTTTCTGGTTAATCCGATAGTTGTTGTTTTCTGGTAGGGAATTGAGTTCACCGAAGCTAATTTTTACCTCTACATTCAATCGATTTTATTAGTGTGGTGTTGTACGTTGTATGTTTGTGTCTCTAGCGGTGTTAAACGGGTTGTGTTTGTGGGTTGACGGGTTAACCCAACACGAATTCAAACTTGAACCTGAAAATCAAGTCACATAAATGAAACCAACATGAATATTTATAGGTGGACTCAAACTTAGGCCTTGTTTGTTTTTCGAAAAAACCTTTGAATATATGTTACATCTGTTTCGGTTAGACGTATTTAGATGTAAAACCGTTTGTTTGCAGTTATTAAGATGTTTAACATTTTAATAGTGTTTTAACCATCAAGACCTTTTAAAATATCTTAGAACCTCTTAACTCTGAAGAAAGAGCCGGTCGTTCTCCGACGACTAGAGTTCTGTCTCCAGTGACTAGGCTCCATCTCCGGTGACTAATTATCCGTCTTCGACCTCCACATCTTAATGATTCAGCTTTCAAATATTTGAACCACCACTTAACATTCAGAAATGGTATTCAAATTCAGACATAAATCTCTTAATAAAACAAACGGGGCCTTAAACACCTAACGTCTCTACCATTTCTAAAAGCTTGTTGGGTTTTATTTTTTTAATATATAGTATATACTTAATTAACTGCAAGAAAGAAAAAGGAAATTGAAGATACACTTTACATGGGCGTAAACCTCTTGGATGGATCTTACGGGTACAATCCGTGAAATTGGTGTTTTTGTTGCCTTCCTTTTGATGCGTGAATTTCCCTTCTAAATTGTTGCCCTCATGTGATTTCCTTCTAGAGGAACTGACATGGAAATAATGGTTGGGGGTTTGAGATCCTTAAGGTTTCAAGTTCAAAACCTGACTTAAAATGGTTTTTTCAAGTGTTGGGTTTACCCTTTTGATTGATGTTCTAAGATAAGTCAAACGCAGAGTATCAAATCAAATGTGAATGGTTGCAATATCCCTATATCAGAAAAGCTTAATCAGATATCAAAGATTTATGATAATTACAAACGTGGGTAAAAAAAGAAAAAATTGTTGCCCTCCTGTCATTTCTTTTAATTTTTTCCTTGGTCAACGTCTTATTCTTGAGCAGTGAGCACACGATTCTTCTATTTAGTCCAACTTCTTTGCTTCCGTTGACCAAGCCCAAGTGATCTTCTAGCCCAAGTAGTTTAGTAGGTTAAAATCCTTTAGCCCAAGAAATCCAATAATCTGCAAGTTTATTGAAACAACAAAACATGATTTAGTTTATATACTTTTCTAAATTTGTTCAACTCAAAATCACAGAAGTGTTAATATTCTCAAAGTCATATCATATGCCATCATATCTAAGTTGAACTAGATTCTACAATACACCAGTTGTCACGGAATCTCGTTGGTGCATAAGATAATTGCATAGTTATAACGCAACGTAAATAAAATGGAAATGCAAAATGACTATGCAAGGACGTTAAAAAATAAATTATCATAAATAAATAGCAAATTAATTTTTTTTATTAACAATGTTAAAATTAGAAACCGGTTGTGTAAAGTGTTGAACCTATTACCTAAAAGTTATATCACACGACCATACTCGTTACACCACCAACTTATGTGTCAAAATTGTTACTTTGATAAAAACCCCAAAAAAGAAAAAAAAAATATCAATGACAATGGGTACCTTAGCAAAGAATAAGACAACAAATATGAAAGCACGTTTTACTATAGCGACTGTAAAAAAAAACGCAAATAAAAACTATTTTATTATAGCTAACAACCTTGTAAAACGTTTATATAGGAGTGAGATGGTAGTATGAACTTGTCAACCTCATTGTCTCAAGTTTATGTTAACCACACCATTTTCACTTCTTTTATTTTAGACCTTCAATATATAAAAACTAATTAAAGTAGCATATTTTGTAATCATACTGGTGCATTTAATAGAGAATTAACATAAAATATAGTGTAGAAACACCGTTCACATAAAATTAAAGTATTATTATTAAAATGATAAGAATTACAGAATCAGAAATAGAAGATTAGATTGAACAAATTACAATTTAAAGAAATACAAAAAGAATTGAAAGAAAAATGCAAACAAAAAATTAAACAGAATGTAGATAGGGCGGCTGAGGCTTTATGTTCAACAGAGGTCCCTTAAAACAGATCTCGGGCCACCCAGGTGAGCCGTCTGTCTCCTGGGCTACAACAGCCGAATGGTATGTACTGCGGAGTCAACCTAGCACCCAAAACTATACAGGAGATGATAACACAAAGTTGTGGGAATGTTGGAAACTCTTCCTGCACCAGAAGCCACTTTTTAGTTGTGTTTTTTGGTGTTTGTAAACCAGACTTGAATCCCTCTATTTATAGGGATGGAGGAGCACTTCGTAACTGAGCAGTCAATGGAGTTAACGCCACAATTAAGTCATTCAAAACTGATCAGTAACTTCTAGTCAATGGAGTTAACGCTTGAGAAACCACATGCAAATGCCATAGATAAATCATGCTAAAAAGTTACAAAAATAAATTGCTTAAAGTTAAACACGGATGGGAAGCTACATTCAAACACATTAAACATTCAACACCCAAGAAGTTCATCAAACATTCAACATCAAACAAGCACGAGAAACTACATTCAAAGTCATCAAATATTCTAACAACATTCAACAATGAACCTAGGTCAGTTTAATCCAAAATATTATGAGTAAATGTACTTGCATCGAGTTTAACAAGAGAAACTGAGTTCAATCCAAATAATCGTTCGAAGACGCGACCAAAGACCACCTAAAACATAACCATGGTCCATGTAGATCCTAAAAATATACTATTAATCGGAACCATATAAATCCTACGAATACGCTATCATATCTTTAGTTATTTTTTTTCCTAACACATTTCTTTTATGTTTCTCCAAATCAATACAATGATCGGTACTAACCAAGCAAGTATATAGAAACTTTTAATAATACATACACAAAGTACAATCCTTTAATTGCACATGATATTTCTCCAAATCAATACAATGCACGGCCGTCATGCGCCAACTAGCTTACGGCATCGCATTCGATTCTTTTGATGAATATTTGCATATGGGAGAGAGAACTGCGCGTATATGTCTTTACAAAATTTACAAGTATATTCATGAAATATACGGTGATCGGTATATAAGCAAGCCAACATGAAGTGATATTATGAATCTATACAAGTTTCATGAAAATAAACATGGTTTTCCTGGTATACTGGATAGTAACGAAAACAAAAATGAAGATTGGTGATTAAATCTTCTTTTAAAATTTTAATGTCTTTTAAAAAGAAAATTTAATGTAAAAATATGGGGTTGAAAAGTGTGGAAGTGATAATGTGATGTTGAATTTGACATAAAAGAAGTGTGCGGTTAAAATAGTATACTGGGGTTATTACTCTCACCCTCAAATTCTTGTAATCATTCCTTGAACTCAATAGTAATTATACAAATTCCTTTAATTAGAATCCAAATCGCATCTATTTGAAAACCAAGGGTATTTGTCAAATCAAATTCAAGTTCTTCGAATCGAATCTTTCGAATTTGAAAACTTTAAACTAAATTTGAATTCGAATAGAATCAGTCGAATTCAAATCCAATTTAGGTCTATTTGAATAAACCAATTAAGGGTAAAAAGAATTAAAAAAAAAACTTATCTGAAATATTCTCTAATTAACTAATATCTAATTTACATTCAGCATTTCATTACTTCAATGGCACATTCCTTTAAATTAAGCACTCTCGAAAGTCAAAACCGGCTTGACCACAACAAGAAAGGAGAAACTGAATCACTGAACTAGCGATGCAATGGTTGGGTTATGACCATTGAACCAAAGGATGTCGAGGCACCAAGTGGCTGGGTTATTAACCACTAAACCAGCAAGGGAGAAACTAAGGAAGCCACTCAAATGGATGAAGATGAATTGATGAGTCGTGAGTTTTTACAAGATGCCATATAAATAATAAATAGGATATTTTATAAAAATATATATTTAATTCTTAAGCAAGTTATTCGAATCTAATTGGTAAAACTAAAGTTTTTCGAATCTAATCGGTAAAACTAAATTTGACTTTGTCCGTATACTAGTTAGTTAGTCGAATCACATAAGGATTCGATTCAAATAAACTGAAATTCGAATTTAAGCCGAATCAAATTTCAGATTATTCGAGTCCGATTTCAAATAGTAAACACCCCATAAAATTAAACTCAGCTCACTTCCAATTCCATATTTTCACTTTTTATTAGTGTGGTTAATATGTGTATATGTTGTAGGGTAAAGTTCATGTACAAAACATTATCTATTGTACAAACTTGTAAAAACCAAAGGAAACTATATCAAATGAAAGTTTTTTTTATAATTTGATATTTTTTAAATTTAATTTCAATTATATCCACCCATATACACCTACTGACTTAGAAAAAAGTTTTTCTTGTTTTTTTTTTCATTTTGTCTATCCGACTATGTTGATTGTTGCATATATGCAACATAATATGTTTCATATGCTGCATACATGCAACATACCATGTTGCATATATGCAACATATGAAATATACCATGTTGTATATATGCAACATGGTTATCATATGAAACATACTATGTTGCATATATGCAACATAGTCGGACAAACAAGTTGAAAAGAAATGATTTTTTTTTATAGTTTTTTAAGGTCGTTAGGTGACCATCATGTGTATAGACATGAAGAAAAAGAAAAAAAAGAACCATAAAAATTATCTAAATAACCTTATTTAATTAAAATTTAATGATTTTTTCCATTAGTTTTTAAATTTGTACAATAAAATTGCTTTGTATTTAAACTTTACTGCGTTGAAACCAAATAAACGGTAAAGGAGTAATAATTTGGGTGTTAGTTGACCCAATTTCATTTGAATGTCAAATTCTTAATGGAGTCCTATAAGATCTAATCCAAGCTGTCCAAAACTCGAAACCTCATTGGTCGAAAGCATATCCCCCGATTATCCATTAAAAATGCATTTCAAAGATAAGGTGCTACATCCATCACATATTATTTTCTCCACTCATAAATCATACCAAAAAGGCGCAAAAAAACACAACTAACAGAAGACAACAATGGCTCAATCTGTGGCATCGATGGCCGGTCTACGTGGTTCCTCTCTGGCTGTATTGGAAGGTAGTCTGAACCTCAACGGTTCGACTCGTTTGACCCCGATCGGGAACGGTCGAGTTGGTGTGGCCCGAACCGGGTTTGTTGTTAGAGCCCAACATGATTTTGGTGAAAGTGAAACTAGTCGTAGAGCGGTTTTGGGGCTCATTGCCACCGGACTAGCCTCGGGTTCTTTTGTTCAGGCTGTGTTTGCTGAGGCTAGACCGATCAAGCTCGGCCCACCTCCGCCACCATCGGGTGGACTTTGTAAGTCCCCAACAAGTTCTTATTATGATTTATGAAGTTTTTAACTATGACACATTGGTCGATAATAATATATATATTTTTATTTGAGTAACTCGATCTTTTTATTTTGTTTAAAAGCCCTTTCAATTTTTAATTTGTTGTGAAGAGTGATCCCGATAGCATATTCATAGTACATTTACATTTGAATTACAATTACATCTCATGTTGTTGAAAGATATTATTTGTGAGCTAGAAATGAAGTGTAAATGAATGATAATTACGATACTAGGTTGCTTTTTTATAAAGAAAATATAAGTTGAAAGTGTTTTTAATCAAACTAATAATAGTATGAACGAGTTGGTGACCCGCCCGCGCCTTGCGGCGGGCCACCATATTAGTTGACAATTTTTGTGATTGTGATAATCTTAAATATATTAATTGAATGATCAAAAATACCAAAAGTAATAAAACTGTAATGCATAACCTATATCTCAACAACTTTAACTTTAACTCATTGTAAACCAACTTCAATGTAAACCAAAATAAAATAAACTTTAATATAACCTTAAAAAAAGAAATAAGCATGAGAAATGTTAAAAGAATTGAACATAGAGAAGGCAACAAATCGTAGGACTGATATTTTTGGTGTCAAAGTTCAACTCAAAATCACTCCTACATTTATTTAAACAGAATTAGAATAGTGTTATACTTCACTAAATTAGGGATAGTTCATTCATACACATACTTATTGTATACTTAAGACTACATTAGAATAATAGTCGTTAATAGCAAGCCTAGCATCATATTTAGCCTCACTTTCTCGACAGTAATATTCAAGTTAACAAATCAATTTGAATTTCATAAAAAAAGATTGTGATTAAAGTGAAAGTACAGGGCTTCTAAAATCACATTTCAAAATTCCTTCACAGCTAACATAATCATAAATAACTTTTACAAATAAATGTAAACAATATAGAAATCCCAAGGTTATTTGCCTCCAACAACACAGAGTTTACGGGCTCAGATCCTTCCTAAACTGACGTCATAGCTTACGGGCTCAAATCAGATAAAATGCTCAAGTGATGCCAACGGCTGCGATAAACAAAGAGTTTACGCCACTCCGCAAGGGCAACCATCACAGGGAGGATGGAATCATCATAGCCAAAAGCAAACAAATCAAGAACTGTTGGAACAACAAACATCGCACAAAAACCCATAGTTTCAATAGGCATCCATATCTTTTCAGAACACATGAACCATAACAATTAAGACCAAATGCAAACATAACAATCGTCAAAACAGTAGACTTAAAAGCCATTCAGATCCCAAACAGTAGACTTAAAAGCCATTCAGATCCCCTGAAACACACCGAAATACATACAATCGCAGCCAAGAAATCCTATGCACGGGCCAATTAGCCAACATAAACAGAGTAAAGCCACATCATCTCAACCAAATCTTGCCGGAATCCGACGTCATAAAACAGTAAGTTTAGGTACCGTACAACGATGACGACATCATCTCTACCGGAGCAACCGTACGATCAAAACCACATCACGTAAAATTAAGGCACTGCCGACAACCAAAAACGGCGTTTCGTACTCGCCGATGAAGTGTACGGAATCCGGCGTCAGAACAGTAAGCGGAGCAACCGTACATCGTAAACGACGACCGCATCAACGCCACCGGAGCAACAGTACATCGTAAACTACGGCCGCATCAACGCCACCGGAGCAACCGTGTATAACGACGGTCGCATCGTCGCCACTGGAGAAACCATACAATAGAGGAAAGTAGTGATAACCAGATCTATCTATAGAGAACTCATAAATTTCTTTACAGAGAAACATGAGAAATTCAACCGTCTAAGATATAGAAAAGTAGTGATAAACATGTCTATAAAATGGTAAGTAAATCCATGTGCTGAGCAGCAGATTCCAAAATCCATGTGCTGAGGAGTATCTCTGTCCACCTTTTCACCACACACAACATAAGACACGTAGCATACACATAGGGACCAAAAAAGTAAATAAACTAAAAAACTGTGGCCAAATTAAATACACATAGGGACCAAAAAGGTAAATAAACAAAAAATCTGTGGCCAAACTAAATAAACAAAAACAATGCTATTCATCTCTAATTTCCATTGTTATATTTAATAATTATTGTGGCCTAATAACTTATAGTTTGTTATAGTTTGGATTATAAGAACTTTATGTTTTCCCTTTAGTAATAGAGAGATATACTTTCCATTGAATCAATTCTAAAAGTTGTTCAAAATGATCCAGAAAAATTACTGAAATAGACAATTTAATTTTTACTTTTATTGAAAATAAACACTGACTTTAGCCTAAACTTTAACTCGTTGCTAAAAGCAGGTGGTTAAAATTTAACCGGCTTTACATATGTATTAATTTGATCGGTTGCTTTCGTAAACAATAGTACTTTTTTAGCCTTCTTGACGAGTTTATTTGGCACTTTTTATTATTTGGTTTTGAAACCACATATGAAAAAAAAGTCAATGTGTGTTTTGAAAGGAAATGCTTCTTTTGTGGAAAATGAAGTAAAAATGTCTCTATTTTAACATATGTGCATTGTCAGCCGGAACCAAAAACTCCGATGAGGCAAGAGATCTCGATTTGCCGTTGAAGAACCGGTTCTTCCTCCAGCCATTGCCACCAACAGAGGCGGCAGCGCGTGCAAAGGAATCGGCAAAAGAAATAATAAATGTAAAGGAGTTGATTGATAAAAAAGCATGGCCTTATGTCCAAAACGATCTTCGTTCGAAGGGGAGCTACCTTCGCTTTGATCTCAACACGGTGATTGCATCAAAACCGAAAGACGAAAAGAAACTACTAAAAGATCTCGTCGGGAAACTTTACCAAAACATGGCGGATGTAAGTTTCTTCAACCTGAACCATACATGAACACATGAACAACACCAAAATTAATGGGTTAAAGTTCAAATACAAAATGTGTTTTGCGTACAAAGTGTACGAAAGAATTATGAAGTGAAAGAAAAGGGGGGGGGGGGGGGGGGGGGGGAAGTTTATCACGCATATAGATGTAATGATCATGCAAAATAATCGCACTTTGTAGCATAACTTCACCCTTTTATTTATGTTTTTTAACCTTCTGTTTTTTTTTTTTTTTTTGGATCAGTTGGACTATGCAGCAAAGATGAAAAGCTCGGCCGATGCGGAGAAGAGTTATGCGGCAGCTGTATCGAGTCTCAACGATGTTCTTTCGAAGCTTGGTTAAACCGAAGTTGGTTTGTTGCTATGATGAACATATGTTGTTGATTATTTCTCAATTGAGAAACAAGTATATAGAAGAGATCTGTTTGTATGTTTAAATTAATAAAGCCAAACAAAGATTGTGACACCAATATATAAAACAAACAAAATTTTCATGAGGCTTAATATATGGAAAATTATAATTTTCCTATAGCAAACAAGGCTGGAAATATGTTTAATTGCAAGATTACAACTATGAAATAGCAAATTCCAGTCAATTATAAGGAAATTACCTCGTTTAAAGGAGGTAGGATTACACTGCCAAAAATGGAACAGAAACTATATGAGAATGCAGGATTAGATCAAATGTGTCTTATCTTGTGAGAAAGTTTGGTACTTTGCTACTGGTTGCCTTGGTGGTAAGGGGTGTTTTGAGTGCGGAGAACTTAAGCACATGACGATTATAATGAACTAGATTTGCTACCCTCGCTTTGTTTGGCACGAGGATAATGCAGATACACGATGGGCTTATATTTTTATAACGCTAAGTAAAGAAAATGGAAATACAAAACACTAAGTCAAGATGGTAACATCAAAAGACAAACTTTTAAAGTATTTAGCCTACTACATAAAAGTTATGTTACACGACTGTATTTATTATACCATCAACTTATGTGCTAAGTTTATGCTAGGGAAAGTACAAAAAAATTAAAAAAAAAAAACAAAACCAGATATATGCTACACTGTCAAAAAATTCCATGGGTGTCGGGCGACGCCAAAGCTTGGCCTTGGGATCGCCACTGGGAACAATAAAACCAGAAGGTTGTTCCATGTAGACAATTTCATTTAAGTGGCAATGAAGAAATACGTTTTTAACTTTAAGTTGATAGAGGCGCCTTTAATGAAATATAAAGAGATAGAACAATGCGTATAGTTGAGGCTTTAACAACCGAACCAAAGATGTGGTAATAATCTAATCCGGAGATTTGTTAAATCCTTGAGAAACTAAACGAACTTTGAAGACCATCAGAATGGTATTTAGTCCTAGAGACCCATTTAGAACCAACGATACTGATGGATTTTGGACGAAGAACTAAAATCCATGTGTCGTTTTGGCATAAGGCTCTCTCTCATTATGCATAGCTATGATCCTCAACATGTGGCAAATCCGCTTGGGGAGGGGGGGGGGGTTGAAGTCTAGGGCTGACAATTCGTGTCTTATCCTGTTAAACAGTTTAGAACAAGTATTCAATTTGCCAGCCCTTGGCTTTGGTAGTTTGAGTGTGGGTGGCAGTTATATGTTTTATCTATAAAAAAAGTTAAACGATGAACCCTAATATACTAAAAATAATTATTTATATAAAACGTATAAAATTACATAGTATATTTTTTATTTTTATTTTGTCTCTTATCGTGTCAACAAGTACTCAATTTTTCAGCCCTGGGTGAAGATACCGGCTTTGGCCCGGGTAATAATGGGATCCGTCGGCAGATTTGGTTAACTAACCGGTGTTGGAGATGAGGAATGTGCAAAGGCCCAGAAGTAGATGGCCCATCAGTTTGATGCAAAGGCCCAGCCGACATGTCTGATGGCCCACTAGCAGAGGACTTGGGGTAATTTCTTGTGCTTTGGATGGGTCCAATTAAGCTGAAATATGGTTAATTGATTGTGCATAAGATTAATAATAAAACACTTGATTGTGCATACTAATAGAAAGAATAAATCCTCAAAAAAAAGTTTAACAAAAAGTTCAAGAATAAAAAGTTAAAAAGGTTCAAGAATAACAGTTCTATAGGGAGGAGGAACGAAGGGGGGATCAGATTCAATGTTGTAAATCCGGTTGGGAAACGGTCGGATTCGAGAAATAAAATTGAAAAAAGGATAGGCAACGGGTCGATCGAGATACAGATTTCACCACTCGATTGATTCCGTTGAGCAAAACCAAACCGAAAACAAGATACAGACACACCACTTGAATTTCGATTTAGACTCCAAAGATCACCTCTCAAAGTTGCTAGATTTGAGATAGCAATGGAAAAGCTCAAGTTTCATCAAAGAGAACTTGCACCAAAATTTTCACATAAAACTCATGACTACGCCATCCGTAGGTGCAGTAATCAACGGCTTGGGGGTATTCATTTTGATATTCAGACCGGTACCGATTCCTTTGTTGCACGGTGTAGGACAATTCGCAAAATTGGCGTTGTAGATCTTCTAATTGTTGCTCAATTGTTCTGGCTTCATATTCCATGGTTTCTTCTGCAAGAGAGGCTGAAATCGAACCTTCTTTCTTTCTTTTTTTTATTTTTTTATTTTTTATCAGTGGAGTATGGAATCTGATGGAGACGAAACGGAACGTGTTTCGGCTCTGATACCAAATGTTATATATTCGGTAACGGATATGGGTAGGATCGAAAAACGAAAAATACAGATAGACAACGAACAATCCGAGATACAGAAATCACCACTCGAATGAATCGTTGGGCAAAACTAAACAAGAATTAAGATACAGATACACCACTTAATTCCGATTTAGGCTCCAAGAACACCATTCAAATCCGCCATGATTTGAATTAGCATGGAAAAGTTCAAGTTCAACACAAACTTGTACCAAAATTCAATCTAAAACTCACTCCCTTTTTTCACATTAAACTTTGACGTAAATAGAAAAAGAAAATAACTGCTAAACAACTTCTTACTACCATGACTCCTAATTAAAAGGAAATAAAATAAAATAAAGAAATACATTAAACATGCCAGCTTCTACGTGGGTTTAGGATTGACTGGGTTAACGAAATCAAGTAACTCCTTGTATCCATGGGTCTGTGTCGGACATCAGTTGGATACAGGTCAACGTGACTTACCCGACTAACCCATTGGATCCCATGTGTGAGTATATCGCTAACATTCAATGTGCAAACTGCAAAGTGTATTGGTATACTTATCAATTTTATTAAGTTATCTTAAATTTAGTTGGTAAATTATAAAGATAAAAAGATTTAATATAAAAAATAAGTTAGATGGATAATTTTGATAGTTTTTTTTCTTCTTTTAAATATACCTTAAAATATAAAATATAAAGCTTTAATAGATTTTACCGATAAATTATGAATGCTTTATTCTGTCGGGTGGCCCCATTTTATTTAAAATCCACGTGTCAAATTCGTAATGGAATGATATAAGACCTAATCCAGGATGTCCAAAACTCAGAAACCTCATTGGTTAAAACTTAAAAGCATATCCAGATTATCCCCCCACAAAAATGCATTTCAAAGATAAGGTGTTACATTCATCACATATTATTTTCTCCACTCATAACAAAAAGGTCCAGTCCACAAAACACAACTAATTAACACAACAACAAGAGACCAATGGCTCAATCTGTGGCATCAATGGCCGGCCTACGTGGTTCCTCTCTACCTGTCTTGGAAGGCAGTCTCCACCTCAACGGCTCGACCCGTTTGACCCCGATCGGGAACAACAACGGTCGAGTTGGCGCACCCCGAACCGGGCTCGTTGTTAGAGCTCAACAAGGATATGGTGAAAGCGAAACGAGCCGTAGAGCTATGTTGGGGCTCATTGCCACTGGGCTAGCCTCGGGTTCTTTCGTTCAGGCTGTGTTTGCCGAGGCTAGACCCATCAAGCTCGGCCCACCTCCACCACCTTCCGGTGGACTTCGTAAGTCTTTGGACGACTTCTTATCAAGATTTATGACTTTTTTTATAGTCTTTTTTTTATAAAAACATCATGTTTTTCTCTTAATCTTATAGAGAAAGTTATATACTTTCCCAAAAAGGTGCACAAACCGTTTTTTTTTTAACTAGACGGTTTGGACCGGTATGGAACTGATGAACCGGTTCGACCAGTCAATAGATAGTCAAACCGGTTTCTTATTGAACCGGTTTATATATAAAATACTTAAACATATACGTATTGATTCATACCAATTTGGAACCGGTTAACCGGCTTTTTTCGGAATGGTTTGTGAAAAAACCGGTCTGGCATCGGTTTGGAGTTCCCATACTATCAGAACCTATTCAGAACCGCCAGATCGGTTTTTTACATGAACCAGTCCCAGTTTTTACATGAACCAGTTTTTCGGTCCTCGAACTCGTGTTTCCGGTTTCCACGAGCCATTTCAACCCTATGTCATCATTTTTAATCTCTGATTTCATCTTATGTGTACCGACAGCTGGAACCCTAAACTCCGACGAGGCAAGGGACCTCGATTTGCCGTTGAAGAACCGGTTCTTCCTCCAGCCGTTGTCACCAACAGAGGCGGCAGCGCGTGCAAAAGAATCCGCAAAAGAAATAGTAAGTGTCAAGGAGTTCATTGATAAAAAGGCATGGCCTTATGTCCAAAACGATCTTCGTTCGAAGGGGAGCTACCTCCGTTTCGACCTCAACACCGTGATCGCCTCAAAACCGAAGGGCGAAAAGAAGCAACTCCAAGATCTCAGCCGGAAAGCTTTTACCGAAAAACATGGCAGATGTAAGTTTTACTTTTAACCTGAACTCATGCATTTAATCAGCACACCAGTTTATTTAATAATTTAATTGCATTCACATGTATATACACGTATTTAAAAAATATAATAAAAAAAGAGCCTCAAATTTATATGGACCCTGAGCTCTAGGTTGTTTGGCCCATTAAGACGGACTGTATGAAAAACACCAAAATGTATGTTTTTCACCTTGTGTCGTTTCTGTTTGTTTGAATGATCAGTTGGACTATGCGGCGAAGATGAAAAGCTCGGCTGATGCGGAAAAGAGTTATGCTGCGGCTGTATCGAGTCTTAATGATGTTCTTTCGAAGCTCGGTTGAATCGAAGTTCGTTTGTTGATGTGATGAACATATGTTGTTATTTTTCTGATCAAGTGACAAAAAACTTTGCTGGTTTCATATTAAGTGATGATTTATGCCGAATGGAACGAATATGAAGAGATCTTGTTTGTGACTTTGTGTTCATATGTTTAAACAAAGCCAAACAAACATTTAGACACAAATACATAAAAGCAACAATTTTTTTTCACGAGATTAACATGATGAAAATTATCATCTTCCCATGACAAACAAGTCACAAATATTTATTATCGTAAGATAACACTATTAAGCAACAAAAACTAGCCAAGATCTTACAAGTAAGAAATCTTTATTATTGTAAGATATTCAAGTTTTAAACTTGAGCTTAGTACAAAAGAAGATAGTATGTAAGTGTAGTCCATGGTATAAAAATATTGATACAATACAGGTTTTGGGTCTGATCCTGAACATAATTGGGTTTTGAGTTATTAGGATTGGGTTAGTCCATTTTTTTAAAAATCTTGTCCACGACCGACCCTATTAAGATTTGGGTTAGTAAGATCGGGCAAGTCGGGTTTTAAATATAATTGGTTGATAGACTAGAAGCATGGAGACGAAAATTAAGAAAAATAGAAGAGGTGATATGCGGATACGTTTAGAAGCATGACTGATGGTGTAACTTGTACTAATAAAGCAAAAGGAAAGTGTTAAAAATATGATTCTAAATCTAATTCAAACTTCAAATATCAGATATATTATTTCTGATATATTTTCCAACATATATTTTGTTTGCGTCTTATAAAGGATATGACTAATTGGGCTTTGGTCGTTTAATATCTGGAATGGGCTGAATATTGATGGGCTTATGGAGCTGGACCAAGGAAATAGAGTTGGTAGAAGACCCGGTTACTTAACCCGGACGCTATATAAATAAATTGGCAGCTAGGGGCTTATGAGTTATGACTTATGATCGTCTCACAATCGCTCCATATTTTAGGGTTTCATATTTTCGATAAATCTCGAGTGTTCTTGTGAGTTTATAATCTTAGATTATCAAACTGATGTTCCAACTTCCAATTGTTGTATGAGTGTTATGAGTTTGAGAGTATTTACATTTCCTTATTTCTCTATTTCTTTCTTTCTCTATTTCTTTCTGTAAACTTTGTACTAGTGTTCAATTTGGGAATACACAAAGGTTTAAGTAGATTGTGTTTGATCCATGGTTCTTGACAGAAAGCAAGCTATAAAACTTTGTAGTTTAAAAAACTTAATATCGTATTACAAAATAATTTAAAATTTGGTTATGAATTTTGGGCCTTAACCTTATTTATAATTATTTTTTTATTATAACCTTATTATTATTCAGGTTATTCGGGTTAACCCGCAACCCGGAATTTATTAAAAAGTTAACCTGACCCGAACAACATTTTGGGTTTGTCGGGTTAACCCGATTAACCTTTTTAGACCCTACTAGACCCGGCCCTAATCAACTTATTTGGGTTCGGATTGGGTCGGGTTAATCGGATTCGGGTACTTTTAACATCACTACATACATACATTAGTTAAAACTCCTACTCACCTTCGGAGAGCTTTTAAGAATTTGTTAAAGGCCAAAATCATTACCTAAAGGACTGCTTCTCTAAGTGACAAAAAACATGGTGGATATTTTAATGTCCTCTTCGTTAATTGAAAGGGTTGTGCTATTTGTATCTCTTTCCATATTTGTACCCCTATAGGGGTCGTATACATAATATATAGTGGCCTGATAGGTTCATTGATTTTCAGTGTACTCTGAACACCATATACGACCCGAATAAATAAAACGTATACGGGCCGCATAAAATATACGGGATGTATAATAAACATATACGGGCTGTATAATTCCAAAATATAATAAACTGCCACTAGTCGTTTCAATAAAAAAAAGGTTAGGTATACAGACCGGATACGACATATATACGATCTGTATAAACTATAAGGGCCTGATATAAATATATACAACACATACATATCAAAATACAAATAGATGCCGCATGTCATCTCAATAAAAAAAGACGTATACGGTCCGGATATTATTAATATACGGCCTGTATAAAGTATCAGGGCCGGATATATATATATTTATACGGCCCGTATATTTCTAAAAAAACAAAAGTTGCTCCGTGTTACTTCAATAAAAAGGTGACTTACATGTAACATCTCAAAATCCGTTTTGAATTCAAATGAACTAATTTAAGAATTGTGGGGTTATTGGGTGAAGTATGTTTTAATGGATGACCCATTGTTGAATAATGGACGTTCTAGTTAGTCACTAAACTTATAAGTAACTAATAGAAATGTCATGGAAAATGAGGGTGTAATATGTAAAATCTAAATAAGTGGCTAAAGTTGACAAGAAGGCCAATATAGAGGGGGCAATATGAAATTATGGGGTTAAATAGAAAATTCTAGTTTCTTCCATAGGGAAGAAAACGCAGACGTGAAGGGAGATGAGAATGGAGCTAGGGCTTGGTCAAAATTCGAATTGGAAGGCTAGAGTTGATGGAATTGATGGGAGAAATCGAAATCTATTGCTTCTTCAGAGTACAAGTTAGGAGATTATTACTTGAGATTCAGTATTTATAGACGTGAAGTTAGGGTTTTCATGCACCTGTGACGTTAGTGTGTGGTAAGCACGAGGCGTGACGAGGAGGATCCATGTGATTAGTCCCTTTACATAGAGTCTTTTGATTGGCCAATGGCCTCATGCAGAATGTAAGTTTGTTAGAAGGTGGGGCCACCTTTTAACCGTGTATTTAATGCAGAATGTGGTGAGGATCACATTTTCATGTGTGCGACATCGTGGTTGTTCAAACTCATGAAGGGTTTTTTCTGAATCATCTGCGTAAGTGTGGGCCAGCCTGTGGGAAGCCCTTGAAGCCCTTAACGGGTTGTGGACTATCCCGTAGAAGGCCCAGAGGATAGATTAGATATCTATCATCTTCAAGTCTTCCCCAGTCCAGTGTTGACATGCGACCGCATGTTAGCGCTGGACTGAAAGAGTAGTGATGTAAAGAGTAGTGAATGTAAAGAGTAGTTTTACGTGCATAGTTAGTGCCCCAGGCTTATGTTCGTAACAGATGCGTGAGGTGCAGACCTTATGTTGATGTCAGATGCATGGGCTTTTTGGTGCGGGTGACGCCTGTGTGGTGGGAGGAAACTCCTAGCGCCAACAAAAGGTGTTGGAGTACCGGTAGTTGTGGCAGAACAACTTTGGCGAAACTCTTTTTCAGATATTAATGAAGTGTTCATTTTTTGGCGAATGAGATTCTGTCCGCTTTTATTTTTATGCCTTATAAAGTTTTGAACATATCATTACGTGTGTTTATTTTTATGTGTTTTGATGTAAGTTTTATTTTAAATAAAGTTTATGCGTGATAATCGACAAATTATGAGAGCACTTATATAGAAATCGTTAAAGTTGTATACATAGAACATGTATGTGGATGTAATTAGGCAAATTACATATTGTATAAGGCATAAGTGATTTTTTCTTTTCGTTTTTAACTTCCAAAATCTCATTTGTTTTTTTGAATTTCGTATATATCTTTGTGACGTGATTATTTTTAGGGAAAAAGATCAATATAGCCAAGTTGACCAACTTTTGCTTCATTATAGCCATTATTTGGAGTTGACCATTTTATTCCTCTAATATAGCCCCTCATTTATGGTCGCTACGACCATCGTATTTAGACCCAATAGGATTTTAACACGTCAGCATAGGGGCGTTGACGACTGCATAGTTTTACGAGACGACCGTTGACCTGCGGCGACCTTTTTTTTTTTTTAATTCAAAATTTAATGGAGACAGAGAAAATACTAATATAAATATACTTTTAAAAATGTCTATGATGGGACTTGAACTTGTGACCACCTACATATTTAGATTAAAACCAACCAACTGAAGAGGAATTTGTATTCAAAAACTCCATATATTATATAAGTATTCACTTTGAACGTTCATCATTTTTTTAAATTTGTTTTCTTTGATAGACCAATACGTTTGAAAATATAAGTAACAGAAGTAATACTAATAAAATTGACCAACTTGGTATTATATAAGAAACTTACGTTTCATTTTTCTAAATTTGTAATTTTTTTTATTGACCAACTTGAATATATGTTTCAATTTGTACCACGTACGATCACGTATTCTAAAAGGACATGAATCGTAATTATGAAAAAAAATGAAACGATTAAACTAAATGCTAAATGTAGTATTAAACGATTTTTAAAATTTTGTTCAAAGTTTTATTTTTATAGTTTTATTCATAATCTTATTTTTATAACTTTATTCATAGTCGTGTTTCTATAGCTCTTTCATGTTCAAACAATCCACTAAATGCTAAATTTAATATTAAGCGATTTTGAAAATTGGAACGATTTATTTAAATGTGATATTTGTATAGCTTTTGCATGTGTTATTTTCTTTTAGAATATCGTGATAATAGTTGGTAAAACTTGAAACGTGTATTCAAGTTGGTCAGCTATTTTAGAATTACTTTTCCTAGTTATAGCATATTAAAACGTATTGGTCTATCGACTATCAAAAAGACAAATTTTTAAAAATTATATAATATATGATAATTATTCTAAACCCGCATATGAAAAATAACAAATTTTAAAAAATAATGAACATTAAAAGTGAATACTTATACAATATATGGAGTTCTTAAACACAAGTTTCTCTGAGTTCAGTTGGTTGGTTTCAATTCAAATATGTGGATGGTCACAAGTTCGAGTCCCATCATAGACACTTTTAAAAGTATATTTATATTAGTATTTTCTCTCTCTCCATTAAATTTTGAATTTAAAAAAAAAAAAAGGTCGCCGCAGGTCAACGGTCGTTGTGTCAGGTCAACGGTCGTCTCGTAAAATTATGCAGTCGTCAACGCCCCCTATGCTGACGTGTTAAAATCCTATTGGGTCTAAATACGGTGGTCGTGACGACCCTATTTATGGTCGTGGCGACCATAAAGGAGGGCTATATTGGGGGAATAAAATGGTCAACCCCAAATAATGGCTATAATAAAACAAAAATTGGTCAACTTGGCTATATTGGTCTTTTTCCCTCCCTTATTTTTATCTATTTTTTGATATGAGGTTCGTTTAAAACAGAGTTATATATACATGATAATGCACAAATCATTTAGGCACTTATGTACACATCGTTAACTTTTACCACAACCGTTCCAAGAAATTACACATGACTGTGGTTGTAGGGACCGGTTGAAAAGTATCATAATTTGGTTTTGTCATATATCATTATTATTTCTTGTATCTTTACTCTACATAATATCTTGTTTGTAAGCTATGCATGAGCCACACATATAAAAGTATCATAAACATGGTGTATTCGATTAAAGAAGGCCAAACGATATGAATTTTCACCAAGAGTCCTCATTGGCATCATTTGAACTATTAAGCACCATTATATCGATACACTAAGGCTACCAAGGCACATGATAAGGCTACCATTTCATATGCGAAACTACTTTATTTCGCATGTGAAATAGCTCTATATATGTATGTATGTATATTGACCAATTATGATATTATATTAAGCTAGAGGGTATTAACGAACGTACGTGTGTACATATGTACGTATGTATGTATGTACGTATGTACCCATGTACCTATGTATATTAGACCAATTATGATATTGTATTAAGCTAAAAGGTATTAAACTATAATATTATTCTCCGTATAAAAAGAGCTCATGTAACCATTATTTACAGGGAAAATTGGAATAAAATAATCCTAACTTTTTGATATTGGCCTACAATAATCCCACTTTTCAATATAACCCACAACGGTCCCAACTTTTTACTTAATTATTTAAAATGGTCCCGCCGTTTAAAAAACTAACACCGTTAGTTTTTAATCCTAGTTGGCGTTGACGTGGCGCTGACTTGTATTTTTCTTTTTTTTTCCTTTTTTTTAATGTTCTAATTATCCACATCATTGTCCACATCATTTAAGTTTTTTTAATAATCAGAAGAAGAAAAAAAAGGGTACCTGATCTTTCCCATTTACCTCCCCTTTTACTAACCCTAATTACTTCCTCACGCAGAGAACGAGAGACGAGAAACAGATGGCGCCCTAATCTTCATCGTTCTCAGCTTCAAATCGGAGCCCTAACCTTCAATTTCTACTCCTAATTTATACTCCGACGCCGGCAACTTCCCACCAAAAATCTCATTAACAGGGACGGCGGCGGCGGCGCTGGCAGCGCTGGACCTCAGATCGATTGTATCTTGTTCGGTTTACAAATCCGACCAGTCTATTGGTTTCAATTCCAGATTTATTTCAATTTGGGGTGCATATAAAAAAAACAGTGTCATCTTCTTCTTAAGCTCGTTAATGGCGGAATTTTCAGAACTTAGCAAATTCGTTAAATCTACATCCTCTTCATCATTAAACGTCTGAGAATTCATTTCTAAGTTCATTTCTTTGATTCAGTCAAATTATATTTACGATTTAATTCACAATTCATTGGTTCTTTATCATTCATCACCGTGCTCGACTTCGGGTTTCTCAAATCATCACGAAACGTATCAATAATGGTGCAAGTTTTATTCGGTTCTTCGATACGAGTTCAACGCAAGTTTCAGAATCGATTTTGGTTCAAAAACGAGAGAGTTATCGCAGTTTGAAAACCTACGTTTTAGCCGGAAAAACGAAGTTCGCCGGAAAAGTCGGTTTTCGCCTGAAAATTATGTTCTTCCCCGTTCTTTGTAACTGTTTTCTGGTTCACAGGGGCTGTTCTCCGGTGGTGATTCTGGTTTGTCGACTTTTGTTTGATTCATCGGAAAGTTGTTGGTTCGCCGGAGTATACCTCCGGTTTATTTGGTTTGCCGTCGAAGTTTTGCCGCCACTGAGTTCTTCTGCTTTTCAACATCTCAAAATCATAAGATTTACATCTAATTTGATATTCTGGTATTACAATCAACCTGGTATTTTACATGGCTTGATTTTATAAAATTAATATTAAGAGGAAAATGACATGGAATAAACATTTTAAAAAATTAAAAAAAATACACGTCAGCGCGCCACGTAGGATTAAAAACTAACGGTATTAGTTTTTTAGACGGCGGGACCATTTTAAATAATTAAGTGAAAAGTTGGGACCGTTGTGGTTATATTAAAAAGTGAAATTATTGTAGGTTAATACCCAAAAGTTGTGATTATTTAAATCCAATTTTCCTATTTACAAAAATACACCACGTAGTATTATTCTCTGGTTTTAATTTGGTATCAAAACCAAGGTATTTTCTAATGATAAGAGTGTTCAACATCGTAAAGAAATGTTTTCAAGGATGGGAGATATTTGTGTTCACTTGAAATTGTCCAATGTGGTTGTAGAAGAAATAAATATATTCATTGCCATTGTAAAACCTGGAAAGTTGAATCGATTACAAAGAACATAGCCGATTTATGCTAAGAAGTCTAAAAAAACATTCAACAACTAAATTATCATATTAATATTTTATAAGATTTGAACGCATAACTTTTTAGTTACAAAACTTTTATTTTACCTCTTTACGAATAAACGAGGGAAAATGAATGAAGTTTGTAAACATGAGCCGTTAATTTTGGAAAGGAAATATAGAGGAAATTAATAAAGGGAAACATCAAGCAAAGTTGGTGTAGTGGTTAAAATTCTAAGCTTGTGGTTGAAAATACCCAAATTCTAGTCTCACTCACAGCACTTTGTGAGATATTAGTGGATAATGAATGATTGAGTTTGTTTGATCCTGAGTCATAAGGGAGGGTTTATGGGCTTGCCCGGTTCCCGTCCGATGGTGCAAATGGGGGGCGCTCCCGGGTTCCCTCGCTATGAGGTTTGAACTCGGGACAGTGGGTAGATCCAGAGTAACTAATCTCGATACACCGCTGAGCCAAATTGCCGTTAAAAAAATAGAGGGAAACTAATTTCGGAAAATTGGAGGAGGATTTTTTTTTTTTGGGAAAGGAGAATTATTTTTTTAGGAGTTAGACTCACAAAAATATAAATTATTTTATAAATTAAAAACATTAAATATAGATTCTAACTGAAAAATATTAAAAGTAAAACCGAAAACAATTAAATTATTAGTGAGGAGTAATTTCTAAAAAGAAGATTATGTAATTTTATTTTAAAAAATTGAGTGAACTAACATTTTGACCCATGAGGTTCGGTATATATATTTAGCCTTATTAGTCCAAAAAAAATATTCCCACTATTAACCCATAGTGTTTGGGATGCATAAAAGAAAAGTGAAATTGAACGGGTCGTTATGTCGAAATGAAAAAAATGACTTATTTAGTAGTACATTAAAATGGAATGAATCATTGCATAAGGAATGTGAAAATCTTCCATTTCTAAAGAATTCATTCCTTAAGGAAGGATTTTTTTTTTCGATTTATTTAAATAATGAAATGAAAATTTTTATTTAATTTATTTTTTTCTTAAAAATTTATGAAAACAGAAAAATAAAAATTAAGAATAAAAAGTAAAAAAATATTGAAAAAAAAATGTTAATTAAAAAAAATGTAAATATAAAATAAAAATGAAAAACACAACGTTAAACTAAAATATCTAACTTAAAAAATAATATTTTTTTAATTTTACTTTTAGTCTTTAACTTTTTATTAAATATTTTAAATTTATTTTTTTAACCTCTAACACTATTAACTTAAATTTGTTAAGTGGCATGATACGCCCACCACTATTATAGTAATTTCTTCTCATCATAATCATAAGGGGAGGGTGTAGAGGTAGAGGACTAGAGATATTACTAGTAGTATAAGAGAAGAGAAAAAAATAGCTAATAAAACCGTATCACGTAAACAAAAATTGTATAAATGTAGTAGATGAAGAGGGGTGACATAGAAAAAGTAACATATTATTTTTTTTTTACTTTTTCAAATAAATAAACTATAATTAAATAAAACACCCAATATGACTAAAAAAACTCAATTAAATTAAATAAAAAAACTTACAACTTTAATCTAAAAAAATACAACTTAAAAAAACAACGTTCAAGTAACAAAATAGATTAACTAAATGAACACTCCCAGCTATATTTCTCTACTAAAAAAACTATATCATTAAATTTAAAAAAAAAACACAATTTTAAACTATAAAATAAAAACAAAACGTTCACGACATTTAGAAAGTTTTATATTTAGCACACTAGCTGAAAAGCTAGCTGCTTATCAGTTAGCTGCTAGATGATAAGCTAGCTAATAAGCTGACTGCTAACTGCTAGTTGATAAACTAGCTAATAAAAAACAAGTTTGGTAAAAACTAGCTGAAAAATATAAAAATCTAGTTTTATTAAAACCTTGTTTCGTAACGTCAAAAACTAAACACGACCTTACAAGCATAAACTAAAATATCAAACTTAACTAAAATTAAAAAATAAAAACTATAGAAATTTTTGTACTTATAAAACAGGAAAATTGGATTTAAATAGTCTCAACTTTTGCCTATTGGCAAACAATAATCCCACATTTAGAAATCATTTCCACATATCCCAACTTTCATCTATATTATTTTTGTTGGATCCGTCGTTAAGTTTTTTTAAACTCCGTTAAAACGCTGATGATTTGGTAGAAAATCTGCTGACGTGGCAAAGATGACATGGAATACTCTATTTTTTTAATTTCCACATGTGAGGGACTATTGTTGTATATTAACAAACTTGCAGGGGCTAGCATGTTACCAATTGTAATTCAATAAACTCGTCTGCCCAGTTATCCTCCCCCCCCCCCCCCCACCCGCCACCACCAACATAAAACTCTTGCTGGAACTCCGGCGAGTTTCCCTCCACAATCCACCGAAACTCCAGATGGAGCTTCTGCTCCCTCTGGTCGGAGCTTCATATCCTCAACCTCAACCTGCCGGAGATTATAATAATAATAATTCTCATAATCGGGTTGAAAGTACGAAGCTCCAATAGGAGGGAGGAGAAGCTCGCGGAGTTCCGATGGATTGTTGAGAACTCGTTGACCTCTCACAAGCCCTTCCGTACCATCCATATCAATAGTCCTCACCATATTCTCCCCTAAATCTTGCGCCACTTCCAAAACCAACCTAATCGAATTATCCAAAACCTCCAGAGCCGTAAGGATCGGTGATAATCCCTCGCTAAACCTCACATCAACAACAACTCCAATCATCTGACACACCTGTCCGATCGAGCCGGCGCCGGTGAAATCATCGGTGATCTCGTCGTCATGAGATCCGGAAGCGGGAGTGGCAGGTGGTGGAGACGGAGCGGTGTCAGCGGAAGTGGAGTAGTTGACTGCACGGTTGAGGAAGTAGCCGATGGGGGAAGGGTGAGATTGAGAGCACGTGCCAGCGGCGAATTGGCGATGTGAGTAGATGGAGATCGGGACGAAGAGCAGTGGAGGGAGGAGGGAGGAGGGAGGCGAGGAACCACCGGGAAAACATGGCGGAGGGAGATTAAAGAGGTGAATGCTAGGGTTTGAAATGAAATGTGTAGATGTATTCGTCTCTGCGTCAGACTCTGATCTGAAATGAACAATTTTCGGAGTTTTCAAATTGTTAGTTTATAGTAATAATAATTATTATTATTATTATAATTCTCATAATCGGGTTGAAAGTACGAAGCTTCGATAGCCGAGGTTCCGGTGAATTGTGGAGGGAAGCTCGTCGGAGTTCCGACAAGGGTTTTTTTTTGTCGGTGGTGGCGGGTGGGGGGAAGATAACTGGGCATACGAGTTTATTAAATTACAATCGGTAACATGCTAGCCACTGCAGTTTGTTAAAATACAATAATAGTCCCTCACATGTGGAAATTAAAAAAAAAGTATGTCATGTCATCCTTGTCACGTCAGCAGATTTTCTGCCACATCATCAGGTTTTTAACGGAGTTAAACAAACTTAACGACGACTCCAACAAAAAAAATAAAGTTAAAAGTTGGGACCGATAGAAATAATTTTTATAGGTGAGATTATTTTTAACCAATACATAAAAGTTAGAATTATTTAAATATAATTTTTCTACAAAATAAAAAATGTTTAACTAAAATTAAATTTTTATTAACTTCTGGTCCCACCCAACCCACCACACCCCCATATTCACAAAATATTTGCAAAACATTCGGCTTCTTCCCTTCGATCTTCGGCTACCGGAGACCGCAGGCGCTAGCCATTGAGCGAAACCGCGACAATGACGGTGTTATAGCAGGAAACCACTAGCCACTCATACACCTTGTGCCCTAATCTTTTAAAATATTCACTCTAATTTTATTTACAATTTCACGTTATCATCGACGTTTTTTTAGAAGTGGTGTATATTTAGAAAGCAAATGACTTATGGTCGTTGAAAAATTTCGTTTGGTAAATGGGTAGTTTACTATTGTGGGTAGCAAACTCTGGAAATTTAGCCTGAGTTGCTATCGGTGGTAGCAAACTCTCCATATTTCGATGAGCAGTAGAAAACTCGTCAGAATTCACTATCAACAGTAGAAAACTTTCCCAAGTCTGTTATCGGTGCTATCAAAATTTTCTAATCTAACTAGCAAACTCTGTCTGAGTTTGGTTTTTGGCCGGAATTTTCAAATTTTACTAGTATGGATAGCAAACTTAAGGTTTTGGTCGAATATGAATACGTTATTTGAATGTTTAAATTTAAATTTAAACTTGTAAATCTCAATGTGAATATAGAAAACAAACGGTACCTCTGGTAGGGTATTAAAAGATAGACTATAATTATTTAATTGAATATATAGTATAAGAGTCGAATAAATAAAATTTTCATCATGATATTTTGCTATATTGCATATGATTCTTCTTGTCCTATTAAAGGATGTTTCATGTATTTTGACTACTTTTATCTAACAAAAACCTATTCGGTTAATTAGTGGTGAAGGGAGTGGTAGTTTTTAACGTTTTGAAAGTTTTGATTTTAACCAATAGATATGTGTCATGTAGATTAGAGAAAAGTTAGAAATTTTGAAGAATTGTGAAGAATTTAGAGAGGAGGGGTAGTAGATTTTGAAATTTTGAAAGTAAAATTTATTTTTTTATTTAAATTAGTTAGTTCTAAAATAATAATTAATTCAAATTAATTCAAATAAAAATTACGAAATATAAAAATATATAAAATAAATATAAAATACAAAATAAAAGTTACTAAACACGGTTAATTATACTAAAAATTCTAGAAATACCACCTAATTTAATTATTTTAAAATACTAGAAATTTAACCTAAACTAATACGACCAGTCTGAGTCGGAATCTGTATCGGGCCCGAATTGGACATTCTCAAGTCTACGTTCTTCCTTCAACGCATCACGAAGGGTAGCCCAATCCTCCTGGTATTCTTCATCCTATACATCATGAACCGGTTCTTGAACGTCAAGATGAACTTTATCGTTAATTTGGAGGTAGTCCTCAAGTGGCTCCCCCGGTGGCTTCTGCGGCAACCACTAATCAAACGCCCAGTTTTAGAAGGCATCATCCTCGTAGGGTGAGGGTTGAGCAACAGGTGCAGGTAGGGGTGGAGGTTGAGCAACAGGTGGAGGTGGAGGTTGTTCAACAAATGGAGGTGGAGGTTGTTCAACTGTTGGAATAAAACCTGGAGCTAGAATCAGATGCAGAGGTTGAGCAACCGGTATAGTTCCTATAGGACGAAAATGATTGTAGTTTGCTCGCCTTCCTCCACGGTAATCACTAAGAACATCTCTTGTAGGTGTTGACATGGTGAGATTTTGAAAGTCTTGCAGAATATCGAGTATGTTTGGAGGTATTAACACGTGGAATTAGAGTAGAAGAGAGTGTAGAACAGAAGAGGGTGAGTGTGAGTTTATAAATTTATGATATTGTATATATAGTTGAAAAGTAATTTTTTTCAAAATAGCGGAGAACAAAGTTTCGTACCGGCAGCAATGTTGTCGCTGAAGCCACGGAAATCGCCGGTCAAGTCGAAGCCCACTCCGTATGGCCTAATTTCGTACAATTTAATGAAAAATAACCTTTTTAACGATATATAACAATTCCTATTATAAGTTAGTTTACATGACAAATTTCCCAAAAAAAATGTAATAATATCATGAAACTTATAAAAAAAAATATAACTACATCAAAATCAAAAAATATTTACTAAAAACCGTCTCACATAGACACATACATAAATTCCAAAATTTTGCCTTTGATTTTGCACGGTGTAATTTGTACATATGATAATTTTTAAGGTTTAGCTAGCGGATAATTTTTAATAAAGATATGTTTTTACTAGTAAATATGTCAAGTAATGGTTCTTCAGCTTCGAGCAAATGAATGTTTTCACTAGCCTCAATTGGGTATTCACACTAGAAAATTTTGGAAATTAAGGGTTGATAAATTTAGAGCATGTATAATGAGTGTTATATCGGATATAGCGCCTTATAACGTTTGAACCATCATCCTCCGAGATACTAGTGGACGTTATGTCGGATATAGCGTCCTATAACATCCGGAACACCGTCCTTCAAGATACTATTGGGTAAAGATCCCTTCACGACGTGATGGCTATAACGTCCAGTTTAATTGCACACTAGTTAGTGACCCGGGTAAATACTCGACGTTGTGATATAAAAAGAATTATACGAATTGAAGTAAAAGATCAAAGCTTATTTCTTAACTATTAACATGACCTTTAGAAAGTTCAAATTTCTTTTACGCTTCTCACAAACTTTAAAAGTGAATAAATTATAAGTTGTATACTCCATTAATAAAAACTGGTAAAGAAAAACATACTTTAGAGTTCTAAAATCTGCTTTACACAACTGTATCCATATAAACTTTTGGACCTAAGCATTTAAAAAAAACAAACAAACAAACAAAAATACAACAAACTCAATGAGACATTTCATCGAAACACATAATTTACATATTAAACTATGACACACGATATTTTTCCAATTATAGAAGTCACCTCCACTCAAACAAATGTGATTCTACTCTAATCTAGAACATGATAACAAAAACGAAACAAACAACAATGCAGACTTCATGTGTTTAATTCAAATATAACGAGCTTTAATAAAAAATAGAGAGCACACATAATTTATACGAAAAATTAGAAGATCCATTAGATTAAAAACAATACCTGCAACTCAAAGAAAAACTATCCATCGAAGAAGATCCCCAACTGACACACTTGTGTATTCGACCTACATTAAACTTGACCAATGGAATATGCGATAAAATAAACATGATTTTTTTTATTTACTACAGCATGTCAACATGACTATAGTTTACAAAGCAAAAGACCTTGAAACATATAATGAAATGAAATTTCAAACTTACAAGGTCGGGAAATCATCAGACCAGATTAGAGGAAAATGATGCGATATGTCTTGACCTTAGAGTTGGTAGTAGATTCTCTGAACAATCACAAGTACACGTCTCAAATTCAAATTTCAAAAAAGTTATCCACTGGAATCATGCAAAAAACAGTAAAAACCTACTTCTGCACACAAATAACACAGATCTAATGTCGGTTACATTCTAATCTCAATGAAACAATTGTTTAGAATAAATATTATAAAGTATGCCAATTTTGAGAGATTTGAATGAACGTTATTACATTTCATTTTTTTTATCATGACCTTTGAACAAACCGATCTGCAACTATTTGTGACATTAATTTCAACATTCCTGCCCACATGAAAATCATTCATTTTAGTTCAAGCAACCTCATAGAAAGAATATAAACCAAGATTATTTAAAGTCAAATATTCATATACCTTATTAGGATTGCTTGATCTCATGAAGTTTGACTTTTAAAAAGTCAAACTGTCCTACTTTGTATCACAAATTGGCCACGAATTCAAGTTTTTTTTATGTATTTGATTGATTCCAAAAGATTTTATATGTCAATACGAAGCTACAGCAAGTTTCAAAATCAAATTTCATGAAGATTTGAATTCAAATTTCACAACTTGTGTTCTTCATGGAGGTACTTTAATGGTGAATTTCTCAAATCTTTATGGTTTTGATTAATTCTTGTTTCTATAGATTTGTTTTGAGCATATGAATCTATTGATACAATAAATTTTGAGTATTCTTCAATGAATGATCGAATTGGAGTTCAAGTTCATCAATGGTGGGTTAAGAAAGGTACGACTTTATATTTTGATTCGTTCACCATCATTCGTTCATCGAAACCTAAACAATATGGATCTAGAAATGAAAGACACATGATGAATTAAAGTTGTGGTATTGTAAAAAAAAAATATATTGATAATTTTTTTATGTAAAGAATTTAATTTTTTTTTAATTTTAATTATAAGATCCTTGACTTTTGTAAATACCATTTAATTTTTAATTCAAAAATCTGTAAATGTGACACATAAGCCTAATACTGGGTGGCACACCTTAAATTGTTTCACATAGACATCAAAAACTTGTGTTTATTATATGTATAGATTCCAAGAAACTAGTCATTCAACGACTATAAACTTACAAAAAAAATTTGTTTTTCCACTTCTATATATACAATGCAAACACATTTAAACATACACAACTCCATCATTTTCTACTCTACTTTTTTTATATATATAAAAAAAACCACCATTCTCTCCAATTTTTATAAAATACGACATTTTGTGGGAAATCCTTTTCGTTTATGAACCAAGGATAAAATATTAAAAAAAAATTATTCGTGCTATTGACATCATACATAATATGATTATGGTGGACAAAGACTAAGCGATTTGTTCGGATTATGATCTCGAACATGTGGAGGTACTACCTTAAAAACTAAGGATGAAATAGTGAAAAATGTGAACATTCTGTGTAATAGAGAGACACATAATGCTCTCATGTCTAATTTAGTTGAACATGCAATGATGGTTCGCCCAATTCGTGTTCAAAATGACGTTGGGGTTCAAGACAACGATAATAATGAAGATGAGGATGAAGACAAACATTAGTATTTTTTTATTGTTTAATAAAATATAGTTTTTTTTTAATGAAATTAGATTTGTTTGATTTGTTATTTAAATTAGAAAAAAAAAAATTGGTTAACAATGAGATGGGGATTTCCGGAGGTTATAACTAGACATTGTTCAGTATTAACCACCCCCCCCCCCCCCCCCATATACACGTACGTTTTGCAGATAAACTTGTACCAAACAAAAATAGTGTTAGGGGTCATAAGCGGCTAGTGCCACGGTGCCACATTTAGCGTGAGGCTACTCTGTTACACCATTGCCACACCTGTGGCTATATATACAACTTTGTTGCTAACTACTTTTCTACTACTCTACCACCGCCCTTTATGCCCTTATCATATTGATTTCACATGCTATTGGGTGGGCACTTTATATGCTATGAAGGGTTACAACACCAATGGTAACTCAAGAAATATAGTAACTCATGATTATGGTGGGGATAAATTATTGAATGCCTCACATGGGATGGTTACATGATGTCACTTAACAATTCAAGTTAATAGTGTTCAAAAAGCCAAAAGGGTTAAACGATAAAAAGGTATAGGTTTAATACAAGGGGTGATAACCGTGTTTTAATGTGTTTAATTATGTAATTTTAGTTAGTTAATCATGAGGAACACACTCACTTCGTATGTTATGAATCACATGTATTTGGAGCTTAGAACTAAATTGGTGCAAATTGGAGGCGATTTAGAAGTATGAAGATTGCAGTACTGGAAAGGTACCAAAACATGAGCATTAAGGACTGAAAATTAGTCCCTGATGCTTGAAAATCAATCGTTAATATTCAACTTCAATTTAACGTGTTAAAAACCAAAGAAATGAGAGAAAACTATCCTAGGGCTTAATTTATAGCCCGATGGTGTTCTTTTTTGACGTAAATTGTGACGTGAAATAGGGGTTGGGTACTGATTTGCTAAACAGGGGAGGGCAAAGTTACATCCCCGTGGACGTAATTTATGTCCGCCAGTGATGGGTTTTTCACGAACTTTTAGGATTTTAACTCCCAAATATAACTAATCCTCGTTTAGGTGGTAAACTTGTGGTTACCAGTTAAAACATAAGAAATAAAACTCATCGAGTTATCTTTTACACCTTTCATAATCCATGATTCAACTTAGCATAAGTCTAAGTAGTGATTTTCCAGTCTGGCTTAACCAAACAAAGAAATACCTTTATAATACCAAAGTGGTGCGCGGTGCGACGTATGCATTGACTCCTTGGCGTAGTATAGGCTAAAAGTCATCCTAATTAAGTTTAAGTTCAATACAAATGTATAAATATATTGAGATTGTTATATGATAATCACAATAATCTATGTTTTTAGTCATATTTGACAATAAAATATCTTTAATGAATAAGTAACTTATGGCGCCACGTTTCACAATTTTGTAAGCCCAAGATATTTATACTGAAATTATTTTAGCTTATTTTACTGTTTATAATTTTTACCGATTGTCTTTACATTAACGGCCGTATTTCTCTAGAAAACTAGTTTTATTGTAAAAACTCGACTTTTTTTTAAAGTTTTTATAGTTTTTTTACTTTATAATATATATTTTACATTTTAAATGAGTGTAGTATATATGTAATATATATGATGTATTAAATATACCACAGTATCATTAGCTAGTAGTGCATATATGTAATACTAAAAAATGTGTGACACTAAAAAATAACTGAAAAATATCATAACAAAGATAAAAAAAATCTTGATGTATTTGTGCAATTTAAAAAAATAAAAAATGTTACATGAATAATCTATAAATTTTTAAAGAAATAAATGAGGAATTTGGAGTTTTCATAATAAATAAAAGTTTTCAATTGATTATGTCAGAGATATGTATGCTTACAAATATAATAACTATTAGTTTTTTTTATCCCCGTGTGTTACACGGCTGACTTTTAAAACATAGAGGGTCTTGGTTACTCGTATGGACTACGGTCGTAACATGTTGCGGGTAACATCGTTTGCCATGATGAGACCCCCAGGTAACCGGACATTTGCAGTTAAAAAATAAGAAATCTAGTCAGAGAAGATAAGGATTTTGTTTATTATATTGAAATAAAATACTTGTTAATTTTGAATTAAAACTCAACTAAAGTAAAAAAAAATTATAAAATTAAATATAATAAAATATTTTATATTATATGCATAATATTTAATTAAAATTTTATTATGAATAAAGTATTTTAAGCATTATATATATTAAAAGATAAAAGTATATGCAATAAAATATATTATTTTAATAAAATATAATATATATGTAATAAAATATTAACCTTAATATTAAAATTTTGTATTTGGATAATTACTAACTTTAATATAAAAATTTGTATTTGAATAATTACTTATTGGATAATTATTTATTAAAAGTTTAAACTAAATACTTATATGGAAATTTAGTATTTGGATAAATATTTATTAAAATTTTGACTTAATTCAAAATTTTGTGGTGATGACAAGTGTTTTTTTTACTAATATATATAGTACTAGGTTAGTAACCCGTGTAATACACGGGTTGAATATTAGCTTCGTAAGATGAGATCAATACATAAAAAAAAAATGATGAGAAGTTTGCAAATTATGAATGACATAATTCATTATCAATTTTGGCTATTGCTAACACAATGTTGAGTCCGTTCAAATTTAAGAGCTATGGCAAGATGAATTTTGTTTATCAAGTAATAAATCCAGTAACTACAATAATCATGTTTGACTGATTTAATATTTTATTTTTGACGTTGCAGTGTAGGTTAGATAGTCGACCTTTTATCGACCAATGTTGCCATGTTTCAGATCTGGCTTTATAAAGCAGTAGGTACGCCGACACGATCATTTTAATTGTTATAGCATATCAATTAGTTATCTTATGGTTGCTAATTAAAATAAAGGATTTGTTGACTATTATAATAACTATTTGTATGATGAATATTAGATACTATTTTAAAATAGAACAAACAAAAATACAATATTATAAATTTTAAAAATGACACTTTCTTAGACAACTAAAATATTCATTATGGATAAATAAATTTGTATATAAATATAAAAAGCAAAAGGAACATTGTAAAAACATTAAGAAAACCCAATCAAAATAAAATTAAGAAGCATAACAATATACAAAAGTAAATTGTTATAATGGTTATTATTCACATGAAGGATAATTATTTTTGTTGATTTTGTATAAATATTAATTTGGTAACATGAAATAAAGTATTTAATTTTGTATGAAGGATAATTATTTTTGTTAATTTTGTATGAAGTATTATTCACATGAAGGATAATTATTTTTGTTGATTTTGTATAAATATTAATTTGGTAACATGAAATAAAGTATTTAATTTTGTATTAAATGTAACTTTGAATTCTACATTTGGAAATTTTTTGTATTAAAACGTAAAGAATTGTATTTTTGTAATGTAGTAATAATTGACATTCCTTATTTTTTATATATTCATTGTGGTATTGACAAGTGGAATGATTTGGGTCCTAGAAAGATGACATTTGACACCACTTTAGTGCTTTATTAGTATGAAAGATGGATATGGATGGATGGATATAAATATAGACATGCAGAGTTGATACACATATCCTTTTAATTTTCAATCTTATATAACATAGGGATTTCTAAAACTAATATTCATATAAATTGAAACAAATCAAGTGGCTCGAACAACAACCAAGAAAATAGGAATGAATGTGGAGCCTAGTTTCTAAGTTAGAATGAAATGAACTCAAGAAAAAGAAACCACAAGATGGGGAATCAATAGGGTGAAGGGTTAGGGTTTAACGATAGAAGATACGTGTCGTAATAAGTCTCGTAATAAGAGCGAGTATATGAATGTATTGATCTCCGATCATCGATTTGTCTATTTCAATCGTTGGAGCACATGATTGCATTGATTGATATTGGCAGGGATGGATGGGGGCATGTTTAAAACGGTCAGTCATATGTAAGGGATCACGTGAGTGAAAGACAAGAAACTGATGCTTCATTCTCAAGTCTCAATCTAATTTTAGTTTTTTCAGTTTTAGCCCTTATACTATAATTGATAAACATATTAGGCCTTTTAGTATGCTTCGTGGAATTATGTTTATTTGTTTATTTTTAAAATATCTTAGCGAGTGAATAGTAACTAAGAATATGTTAAATTTGTTTAAACATTTCTTATAAATTTAGTTTTGCTTATGACACAGTTAATATTGGTTGATTAATTGATTTTATTTATCAACATTGAGCATCCGTCAGAGTAATTTCTAGTTTAGGTTTTTATTTATTATAGTTTTTGTATGTTAAAGGAAAATTGTCAGTTGAATTTACGGTTGTATATATTAAGGCTGTGTTTGACGCACTGGCTGATAAGTTAGTACTAGCTGATAAAAAATAACGTTTTATAAAACTATCTGATAAACTAGCTGAAAAATATAAAATAACATAAAAGTACATCTCATAAATGTAATTAAATGTATTTATTTATAAGTTATGAAACGATAAAACTGGAAATATTTTCGGTTTTGGTCCTTTTTTATTATTTTAATTTTCTTTCTAAATGTAACACATTTAGCACATGTGTTAATTATGTGATAGGTAGCCTCATTTTATATAACATTCAGGTTCTATACTCAAGACTCAAACCTTTTCGTTTCTAATTTTACCGTCAATACATTATCTTTTTGTATTTTCATTTCAATTATACGTTTATTAAAGCAATCCAAATGTTTTTTTCTTTTTTTGTATCTATCACATGAGTTGGTGATGTGTAACAGGTAAACTCGTGTAACATAACCTGTAAGTCCTATGCTTGATACTTTGAGCATTTGACTTCTACATTTAATATCGTTATAAGGACATTTTTTTTATTTTCGTTGTCTTTAGGTTGCCTTCATTGTGCCAAATTGGCATGTGGTCAAAAATTTTCAAAATCAGGTTTGCCACACTTTCGAGTACTTCCGTGGCTAAAGGTCATTAGAAACCTTCCATCTTAGTTTTAGCCATATATTTTTTATTCGTATTCATGTGACAAGAAACACATCTATTAGAAACCTTGAGCCATACTTTGAGAAAAAAAAAATGACATTTAATAGCCACGCTTGAAAAGGGTGGCCACGTGTGACCAATTGTCATGTTACGTATATCATGATGTGGCTAACAAGTAATACTATGACCACTTATATTAGTTTGTCTGACTAAATAATAGTGCACTAGTATGATCATTTAAACATGAATTGCATGTTGGAAACCGGTAAAAATAGGTGATGTTCATGACTTACTTAAAATGAAAACTCTTTGGTCAATAATCTTTATAAGTGAACTTCTATGCTTGTCAAAGGTGTTATGATAATACATGTATGCTAAGGGTGATCACATATTAATGTGGGGAATGCTAAAACTTGGTAAAACTACATAATGGTTGCGCCTGCTAAAAGTGGAAACTTTGTTAACACAATTGTTGCAGAATATGTTATAGAGCTATGCAGGTTGTATGATAATTAAAATAATACTCCTAGCTAGGGCGGAAAATCAATGCTAATTGAACTGTCCACGCATGATTATGATGCTTTTACTTAAGTATTCCAATCTTGTTGGTACAAGAAGCTCTAAACTGGAGATCGTGCATGTAATTGGTACTGTCATGATTTTAAACACTTTGAAAGAAGTTTAGGAGCATGCTAGAATACTTGAGTTGTGTTATTTCACGTATGGTCATCACTTGGCTGTTGTGGAACTTTGGTATGGAACTTTTCATACATGATCACGCGTAGTTCTTTCAGGAAATGTTAACTCTTGCTTCTGATAAATGATACGTGTTATGACTGATAACATTAATCGAATATCATACTTAATCAACATTATTTTGATAAACAAATCACCGATGTATCATCGGGTCAAACTTGGTCAAACCTATCAAACTTGTTGGTCTTTTCAGATACAAACACTTGGAAGTTGTTTGGATGCAATGACTCTTTGGACCAACACAAACACATACACTTACACACTTGTACATGCTAGGTGATATCTAGGATTTCACCAACATTTCTACTTTGGCTTTCACACATGCACTCTCATGTGAGTTTCACGGCCCATCTTATTTTTAAAAGTCCTTATATTTGTACCGTTAGTATGTGATAGCGAGGAAGTATATGGTAGTACTACTGGGCATGACAAACCTCACCGCGTCAGTCGTTCTGACTCGACTTGAGGTCAAACGAGTGTTTTCTTGTCCTAACATTGTTAGATCCACTCGGAGGAACGTGGACTAATATTAATAGAGTCACTTTAAGGAACGTGGACTAAGGCAAAAACTTAACTATCCGCTTCGGTGATGGAGACCCGTACCAATTACATGGTCTAGCTAGCTATCGTTGTGGGTATTTTTACACTGGCTCGCGAACTTATTAATTGTTGTTTACTTTTAAACCTGTGAACTCACCAACTTTGTGTTGACACTTAAGCATGTTTGTCTCAAGTCACTAAGATGAGCACGGAACTGGATGCATGCACGCAATTTGGATCATTTTGGTCAACTGACATTTAAACTTTACCATGCATTGTTCTACTTTACTTTTATTTTGGGCGCCATGTTTTGTGTAGTTAACTTATGTTATGTTTTAACCTTACGCTTCCGCACTCGTTTTAAACTTTGTATTTTTCAAAAGCATTTCAGAGGTCATTCATATGGCTAATGACTTCAGTCCTGGTTTGTCACGCTCCCTGCGGTGATACTTCGGAAGCGGATTTTGGGGGTGAGACAAATATGGTCGCAAATTTATCGTTGCCACCAAATCAATTAAGCTTCTTTCTTGATATAAAAAATCACGGTATGTCTAACGCTATGATACTAGTTTTTGGCCCTAGAATATTGTATATATGTAACATCCTGAAATTTCGTTTATTTTATTATTGCATTTAAGTGGGTGTTAGTTGGGTAAATTGGATTGGTTGCAACCCAATATAGTTAATATTAGTTGTTATGTTAAATTTTGGGTGGCTAACTATTAATAGAAACAAAGTCCAATTGGTAAAAAGAAATTAGAAAATTAAGGCTTGAATTAATTAGTGGTCAAAATGGAGGGGCCAGATGTGTAAATTTTGATTAAAAGAAAAGGTATGGGTTCTTACCCATACCAGAAATCACGACATGCATATGAGTAAAGGGTAGAACCCTTGTTTTGAGTTTTATCACTAAATTGAGAGAGACTGAGTGAAAGAGGGCTAGAATTGAGGCTAAGGAGGGTGTAAAGAACAAAAATTCTTCTTCCTTTCTTGTTTCTGTCTTCAAGTAAGTGGCTAGTTAAGTTGTATGATTTTGTTTTGATTCATAAGAGGTCAAATTGAAGAGGGAAATAGGTTGTATGTGTGTTCTTACTGTTACATGATAAATAGTATAGGGGGTTGTATGTGTATTCTTACTGTTACATGATAAATAGTATATGGGGTTGTTAGTCATATTGTTAGAAGTGAGAAGGTTAGAATTGTAAATGTTCATTATATCAAATACCTGGCCAAACATGAATTAGAATGGGGGATCGATGATTTGAGTGATTTTCTTCCTCTCCTTGGTTCTTCTTCTTTCTCATAATCGATCAATAGTTTTACACGTAACACTTACACGTAGTTCGTGTATAATTTCAAGTTGCGTGATTGTATATGGGTGAGTGTAGCAAAATTGGTGGTGGGGTTAAACCCACCACACGGGGATTTCGACTGGGGTATGTAGTGGGAAGATGGATTGGTTAAATTTTGAATTGGGAATGCTTGGTTGTGTGATATGGACATCAAGTTGACATGTGAAATGTAAACTGGTATGTTACTAATAAGAATGGGACGAACTTGAGATTTATATGAGATGTGTTAAGTAGAATTTCTTGAATGCACTCTAGTTGCTCGTAGAAATGCCTAAATGAAAGTGGCAAGATTAAATTAGGTTGAATTCACCTAAATTGGTTGTTATAGTATGTTATGTGATGAAAATTTGATAGATTGATTGGTTAATGCAAGTAATTAAATTGTATAGGTGAAGCAGGTCGAAGCTCTACCCAACATCGTGAAGATGTTAAACGGGTCAACAGAAAATGGGTTAGATCGAATAATGATTTTCTAAATATCGAAATTATGAATGTTTATTGTTACATGTAAATGGTTTCCTTTGATTATGGAAATTGAAAGGAAACGAGGCTTGCTTGATTGAGGAATACAAGGTGGTTTTGGCTGGGAGAATGAAAATGTGTAAAAAATTGGCTAAGTATGACAAATGAGGAAATTTCAGCAGATCACTGGAATGTTGCTCCAAGCGTATCGCTTGGAGCATAACATAAATCAAGCGATACGCTTGATTTATCAAGCGTATCGCCTAGTTTGATTGTTGTTCCAAGAGATACGCTTGGAACTCCAATTTGAAGTTTTGCCGTTTTTCTTGATTTTGAGGGACTTGTTGTGGGGTGGAATGTTATATGATATTAATACTAACGTGTTACTAGTGTTAATGGCAGGAAATGGATAGGTGGACCCGGGTCATGATCGAGCGAGAAGCTTCACGGAATCGAGCACCAAGCTTACTTTGGAATGTTGACGTTTTGTATAAATTTATAATAGTGTCATGTCCCATTGCAAACTCTGATTAAAGATGTCGGTTAACTGGTTAGCTTTTATTAAATGAATATAAATTAACCGGTTTAGTAAGTATCGAATGTGAAATTTTCTGGCTCGTATTTCAAGAAGCTAAAACATGTTGTTTTAACGGATAGCGTGTTATAATATCACATGTAAGAACACACCAGAAAAGTAGAGACCACCCGTCTCAACTTTAAGAATATTATTATGAACAAAACCAAAAAAAAATACATTGCCCTATATCTATATTTATATTAAAGCTACAACTTGAAGAACAAAAAACCTAATTACACTTAAACTAAAAAATCAAATAAATATAATAAAATCAATACATTAATTAATAATCTATATTAATTATCTTCAAATATTTCTTGATTTTTCCTCTGGTCAAACCAGCATGTTCAAAACGTAATATATTGGCCTTTAATTAAGCCCCTTCTTTTTTTTTTTTTTAACGGCCAACGAATGCCCCGAAAAACCCAGGGACTATTTACACCAGTTGAGTTCATTCCAGGGAAAATCCACCCCCGCGAGCGGCCGGGTGGTAAACCTGGAAGCTCAGGGATCGAAGTTGTGACCTTTCAGCCCCAAGTCTATCCTCATCGCCAATGCCCCTTCCAAAGTGTTGCCCGTAAGAATCGAACTTGTGTCTCAAATAAAGAACACAAGCTTCCTACCACTACACCACAATGAAAGTTGTTAATTAAACCCCTTCAATTTGTCATTTTTCATTTGAATAATCTTTTTAAGTTAAAAAAAATATATATAATTAGTTTATAAATATAAATGATAACATTTCATTCATTTAAATAGAAACCACATTAATAAAAACAAAATAATAATTTGAAACAAAGAAAAATACTTTAAATGCTTTTTAAAAAAGCTTCAAAAAGTTAGGGTTTTTTCTTTCTTGTGGCCACAAAACCCTCCTCCGATTCACCATCTTCTTCCTCCTCTCATGGATGTTCTACTTCTCTACCTCCACAACTTTCATCATCTATCTCTACCATTTAAAATTTAAATAATATTTTATTGCATACGTGGCAAACTCAGGGACAAGAAAATCAAGATCGGGTTCAGAAACTAATTAACCCCCGATCAAGGTGGGATTTTAACGTCGCCCCACCTCTCGTCTCACACCACCGTATGTCGACTTCACGACCCGATAGATTACAATTTTATGTAATTATTACTCTCTATAAAACTATATAAAAATAAAATACAGACAAAATATAACTCATCATGGCCAAATACAGCAACCACAAAACTACCAAAAAAACATGCATATATGTAACAAAACATATCTTATCATTCATACCCATCTTCTCCGCTCAAATCCTCCTCGGAACTTTCCCACATTCTAACTCCTGCCACCGTCTGCCACCGCAGCAACACCACCAGTTTGAAACAAACACAGAAAACAACAGGTTGGTAATCTTGTTTTGATTTCTTAACTGCGATATACTCGACTTTTGTTACCAAAAAGATCATCAGAAAGTCATGTTGCAAGAGTTAAACTCATAATCTTTTTGGTAATCGATAAAAAAGAAGGAAAATAATCATGGGTTTTGGTTTATTTTGCTCTTATGATTGATTCGGTACAAATGTTCTAAAAATCATCAAAATGTTATGTTAGAGGATTTGAACTCATAATCTTAGAAAAAAATCGTTAAAATGTTATGTTGCAGGATTTGAACTCATAATCTTTCTTTTGGATAGGGATAAAAAAGCATTAAAAAATCATGGGTTTTGGTTTATTTTGCTCTAATGATTGATTGGGTACAAATGTTCATATTTTTAAAAAATTGGTTGACTCTAAGTTTGGTCAAAATTGACAGTTTGTGGTTGTAATATGTTATGTTAAGCAAAGAAAGGTGTGCATTAGTGTTGGATGATGACAAGAAATTGTGGGTATTTGTGGTGTTATGAAAAAGAGATGTGTGCTTGTGATGAAATTTTGAAGATGAAATCTGATAGCTTTCAAGTGGACATGGAACCTTTCTCACATCTCACCAACAAAGTAGATGGTGCATTAAGTTCAAGATTCAATGTGAGTTTTAACTATAAGCTCATTCTCTAAGATATTATAATGCAATTCCAAATATCTTTCATAAAGAATTATTTAATGGTTTCTTTTTGTATATATAATAACACACTTATATATCTGGATGTAGCTAGGAAGTTAACATTTAAAAAAAATATAAACCATAGATAATAAAACTAAACGATTAATTTTTTACTTGTTTTCGTACTATTTAGTGTTGTGTAACATTTGTTATTTTATATACATGCACATTATATATATTGTCTTTCCACAAGGATTTTTAATCCATGAAATGCTATGATAAAATAGTATATATAATGTGATAAATAGACCGCAAGATTGTCGATGGTCTCTTGGTTTATTTAGTATTTTAGTATTTATTCTCATCTAAATGGTACAAATTTAAATTTATGGGCATAAGTGACTTTTAAGGGTATGTTTTATTGGGGTGCGTTTGTAGTTAAAAAAAATAAAAAACACTCTTAAAGTTGTTAAAGAAGCAAATCGGTTAATTAGCACAACCCATTTAACGGTTGGTTCATGTTTGTCTTGACAAATGGTTTGGAAAAGGAACTTAGTCATGTAAACCAAACTCGTCGCACTTTTAATATGAATATCATTTTTAAAAATAAGAATTTACACACACACACACACACACACACACACACACATATATATATATATATATATATATATATATTATAGTATGGAGATAATCATTTGAGAACCATCTCAAAACGTGAAAACCACGAGAACTATACGTAAACATGTTAGATTGGTGAATTGAAAATTACACACGCCTTTAAATGAATAAATTAATACATGTGTAAACATGTTTAGATTGTTGAATCACATAAACCTGTTTGAAAAATATATAAAAAAAAGGTTACACATGGTTCTACGATTCTCTTTTTTTTAGAAGGTTCTCAAATTAACCTTACCCTATTATAGTAAATCATTTGAATAAATCCGTTTTGGATATATAATCCCAGTGACCCAATCCCACTCGGCTTTGTCATTTCTTAAAACTATAGTATGTCAAGTGTATGTCACAGAACTTTAGTGAAAAATGACTAGCTGAAGGAGACACTAGTAAACAACTAAAACGTACATTAACCACCTTTATGATGATAATGTGAGACAAAATTAAGGGTCAATTATTGAAAGACACAGGAACATATATAGATACAACAAACGAGTATTGGATCACTGCGAAAAGGTTAAATGTGTGTGTTTTTTCCTTCTATTTCTGTCATTTATAGTGTATTATAATTCAATTTTCTTTTATCCAAATACATTTTTATTGTTTTATTTTTCTTATTATTAGTTACCCAAGAGTTGGTCCAGAAAAGGAGAAGAGAAGAAGATGAGTAATCCAAGGATTGAAATCGAGAGAGATGCTATCTTTTCACCTAAAGGTGACACCTTTTTACCATCTTAAAAAGTAAAAATAAGTAACCAATTAAGTAATTAACCAAGTAAACCCTGTTAGTGGAGAAAGAGTGTTTTTTTTTTAAACGGCCAACAAATGTTTTAAAAAATCAAGGAATATTTACACCAGTTAAGGTTACAGTTAGAAAAATCTACCTCCGTAAGTGATCGGGTGGTAAAATCTTGAAGCTCAAGGATCAAACTTATGACCTTTTAATCTCAGATCTTTCATCATCGCCAATAATCATTCAGACAATTTATCGTTATTAAAGAAAGAGTTTCTAGCTTAATGATATCTAACATAACGTTTCTCCTTTTTTCTTAAAGGCTCAGAGTTTAATTTCTAACTCAAGTAGAATAAATTAAGTAGGTAAACCGTTAAGATCACATATATCTATTATTTAAAGAGTATACATAGAATGTTCATATAATAATAACATATTATTATGGAATGTAAGATGCACCATCATGTAGGGCTCCTTCGGATAGGTTAACTAGTAAAATAATCTAATAGAGTATACGTGTGGTATGGAATCGGATGTTGACAAAAGGAACGTCACATTACAAGATAAGATACTTTTAAAAATCCATTAATTTTAAAAAGACTAAAACATATAAACCTAAATGAACAAAAAGTTGAGAGAATAAATGTCATTAATATGTTATATTTGTGAAGATTTGACTTGAACCTTATGTAAGAATGATTGTTCAAGATCAAACCACAATGTAAATGCCATTAAATTTTTTTATTTATTTAATTTACATATATAGTAGCTAGAACCCAATCAAGCATAACTGCTCGCTTTTTGTTCCTATCCAACGATCCAAATTGCACATGTATATAATTAACTTGGATGCTTTGATACGTTTCTTTTCTGTCTTGTTTTCATTAATGCTAAAACTATTTCAGCCTCATACACTATTTGATTTTATCATCGGAAAACTAATACGGCCGGAATCCACAGGGACCACCGATCAGCCACAAAACGGCCACCATCAAATTATCATCACTACCGGGCCTGTGGCTGCCATCGGAACAACAACGAAAAGCACACTCGTCGGCAAAAGATCAAGTAGCTTCAAACAAACATCGATTATCAACCCCAAAAGAGTCTTGTTCTTCTTTGCCACATTGTAAGAACAACTATAGCTTTTGTATTTTATTCCATCATGCATTATATCTTACATACTAGAGAGGTGTCTACTGATACTCTGATAAAATGATTAAACAATTAATTAGTAGATTATTATATATATATATATCTGAAAGTTTAATAAAAAGTACTTATGATAGTTTCAATATAGACAATCACATCCTTTTCAATTATATCATATATTATATATATTATATTATAATTATAATCATAATTATTATTAGATTTATCATAATCTAATATATATATAATGTTCTAATAGTTTCAATATAGACGATCACATCCTTTTCAAATATATTATAATCTAATATAGATAATATTCTAAGTTAAGTTATTAATAACTTTAATATAGTAATCTATAGTATTATAATACATTTTAGAAGAACATTATTGTCTTTTAAAATTATCTTGTAAGAATTTAAGAGAGTAAAATTATAAATTATAAATTATAAATTATAAATTTACTAATTATTAATGTGTTTAAATACAAAGAAAAAGTAATTGTATAATAGAAATCCAATTATATATGTAAACATTCAAATTAATTAACTAAACTATGAAAATCGTTTTATTTTATATGATTTCATACTTACTTTAGTTTAGTTTATAAGCTCTATTAAACTTTTAACTCAATATCATACTTTAAAATTAATTGTTCAAATGGTTTATTTCTTGTTTTTTATGATTGGACGATCTAAGTCTAGAATTTATAATAAAGATTCGAAATTTTCTAAAAAATAGTATAAAATAAAATTTATAATTAGGAGTCTAGCAATTTGGGTTTTCGTCCTGTTTTAATAATACTGGATGATAACGCTAAACTCGGACTTCAAAACTCCAAATGATGTTGGGAGTTACCAGTGGTGGATCCAGGAAAGAATATCAGGGGTAGCGGGGACTAATGGGATTCAGGGGCAGCGCCCCCGAATTTTTTTTTTAGGTAGTTAAGGGGCTTTTAATCATATTTTTAAGAGACTTTTGATCATATTTTTAAGTAAAAGCCATAAAATTTCTTCCAGGGGTCGCGAAAAATTCGTTTCAGGGGTCGCGAAAAACCGAAAACCTATAAAAAAAAAAATTGCACGTCGGGGTAAAAGTTCAGGGGTAGCGGGCGCTACCCCTGACCCCTTAGTGGGTCCGCCCCTGGGAGTTACAATCATAACAAACTTATTTTCAACTCGGCCGGCTCACCCGTTTTAATTTTCCTTAAGCTTATATTTGCTTTGACTCTCATTATTTACTTACTCAGTTGACATGTTACGCAACTTACTTGACGTGACTATATATTATCCATAGCGCAAAATAACATTTGTTTCATGTGTAACAGGTCAAGTATGGGAAGCATCCTACTTATATTTCTCACCCTCTGCGTTGCCGAAGACAACAACTTGATCATTTAGTTGAGTTTCGGTACATGTGTGAAGAATTACATTGTTAATTGATGGTGGTTTTTGCGGTTTTATTTCCTTTTCAATTTTCAGGCTGTTGTAAATATGGATTGATTGCCTTTGAATAAGTAGTATAGATGAATTTTAAAAAAGGGGGTGTTTTGTGTACCTTTTTCTTTTATATATGTTATAGTCCAAAGTTTTTCTTCTGATAAAATATTCACATTCATTTTTTCACAAATTTTCTATCTTTCTCTCGTATTAAATATAAAATTTTCTTCTTTTAAGTATTAATAATTTTAAATAATTAATTACAAAAAATATAAATATTTTTATTCTAGTAATTTACTAAAACTTCATAAATTATAAGAAGATTTCGATCAATTTTACCTTATCTAAAAGTATAATTTTATAATTCTTAAGTTTTGTTTTTTTATTATTTATAATTTTTAGATATTAATTATATCTTATTTCACCCGTGGCTCGTGAATCCAACATACAAATTTTCAATTAAATAATTGTGTTGGATCGTGGTTAACCTGTTAACCTTATCAAGTTACAAGAAGGTCTCAAACAATAAATGCGGAATCAGACTTGTTTGTGTTCTTAACAAAGATGTATTGATCCGAAAATGTAACTAATAAACAAGAAGTAAAGTAAATGCACAAGAGATATAAATTCCAAGCACTACTATATTAATACTTCAAAAATGTTTACAAGAGAGTTACAGCTAAAATATAAGTTCAGAGATCACTACTTAAACAATGAAATAAAACTAATATATATAGTGCAAGGAGGAAATAAAAGATATTCTTTTATTTCCTTTTAGCCTCTAGGCTAAATAAACAAACATTATCTACTCCAAAAGTTGTTGTAGTACAAGCATGCTTCTGTGAACAGTTGAGCAGACATATCGGTGAACAGTGTACAACATGGCGTAAAGTAAAACTGCTTCCTGACAGCTTTATGCCTTGGAACTTGTGAAAAGAGGAAAGTCAAAGTTCCGGAGTAACTGAGGAGAAAGTTTTGGAGGAACTCCTTAGAGTATAAAAAGTTCCTTTGGAACTCTGACTTAGGAATTTTTCCTAGCAAAACATTCCCAACAAATTGCTTCCTATCTATTAGTTTGTTGTTTATTGTTTATTGAGTAAATTATGGCTATCGTCCTTGTGCTTTGCACGAATTTCACCTATAGTACTTAGTTTTCATTTATTACGGGTATGGTCTCAAGGTTGCCAAATATTTTTGGATATGCTCCCTACTACTAACGTTTGCCAAAAAAATCTGTTTACTTTTTTAAAATTCCTAATATGCCCCTACCATTTTAAATTTAATTTAAAAAAAATAAATGTGTAACCCCAACCCCCCACCCCACGTTCAATTCTTTCAGATCTAGAACCCCACCCCCCCCCCCTACCCCACCCCACCGTCAAGTCTTTCCGACAAGATCTTCATGAAGGTCAAAGTTGCCGCCGCCGTCGCACAGTTGAACCCTAGCTGTCGCACGGCTGTTGCCGTTCTTGCTTGACCATCGTGAACCAGAAACAAGCTCGGGGTTCGTCGTCCACTCTTTTTCCAGCGACTTGAAATCACCCAAAAGTTTCATTAATTATTTATGGCAATGCTGTTGGTAATAATCTTTGGTCACTGTTGATTAATTCATCTCTGCGGTAATAATATCCGGTCACTGTGTTTTTGGCGAGTGCAGAGACGACACCATTGTTGAGCACGAGAACAGTGATTGTTTCACGGTTGTTGATCCCGTTGGTGAGCTTCGTCTGCGATAGGTAGTTGTTGAACTCGCTATACTCAGGAAACTCCGATAGGATAGCGGTTATGTTATGAGCCGTTACGACGGAGGCGATGGTGAGAAGGGAGACGATGAGGAAGACGACATGATGCGCAGTATACTCATGATAGCGCAAGTTAGCATGGTATACTTCCTTTGTTTTTTTATTTATTTGTAATTTATTTTAAAGAGAAGGGTATAACCGTCTTTTTACATTCATTTAACATGTTTTTTAATAGACATTAGTCGTAGGAACCATAAGCGTAACGATTTGACAAAACCTTGAGACCATACCCGTAATAAATAAAAACTAAGGAGTATATGTGAAATTTGTGCAAACCGGATGAAAGATAGACATAATTTACTCAATAAACAATAAACAACAAACTAATAGATAGGAAGCATGTACATACCCTATGAAAATTCAAATAATGAAAAACTTACTATGGTAATTTTTTTACAAAGTAAATAATTTACTTTTTAAATTATGAAAAAGTATAAATACGAGTTTTTCGGTAAAGAAAGCTTTTAATATTATCTATATATATTTTTTAATTTTAAAGTTCCTACTTAATTTTTGTTGATTTTTATCAAGTTTTTAACTTTTCAAATGTTTATAGCTTTTATATAAGATATTAATTTACTTTTATAAATTACACATAAAAATAAACAATTTTTATTTTAAAATGAGCACATTGTTGTTATATATAAAATTTAAAAAATAATGTTTTTTAGCTCTTTGGGTTTTCTAATGTGTCATTATGTCTTTCTGTTTGTCATTATGTTTTTCTAAAATTATTAGTTCTCAACAAAATAATTATAAAATAACATCATTGTGTATTTCAATATTAAAACATAATAATAAAATAATGATAATTTTATCCTTATATATATATATATATATATATATATATATATATATATATATAAACAATAACAAAATAACATGAAATGAGTTTAAACATAAAACACAATAATGAATACATATTACATAATGACTTAAACCATAAAACATAATGATCTGAACGTAAAACATAATAACTAAAATATCTCCTTTAATAATATTAAAAAGATACCCATCAAACCATAATTCTTATTTAATTTATAAAACATATTATTTGAATCTAACTTTAATTTCTTAAGTATGATTTTTTTTTAAAAAAAAGAGTAAACTACTGTTTCATCCCTAAGTTTGGTCCAAGTCTCGGTTTTAGACCAATAATTTAAAATTATGAGTTTAGTCCAATAGCTTGATATGTTATCTCAGTTTTAGGTTGTGTTTTGCACGCCATAATCTAGCTTATATGCTAGCTTTTTGACGTACCAAACGATATTTTTTTAAACTAGCCTTTTTAAAAAGCCCCGTTTGGTAACGTCAAAAAGCTAGCTTTTGAAAAGCTAGTTGGAGTAGAGTTTCAACTAGTTTTTATAATAATTTCAGCTTTACCCATCCCTAACTTATAAATAAATACCTTTATTTACATTTATGACATGTAATTTTATGCCATTTTATATTTTTCAGCAAGTTTATCAGCTAGTTTTTACTAAACGTTATTTTTTATTAGCTAGCTTATAGTTTATCAGCTAGCAACTAGCTTATAGTTTAGCAGCTAGTAGCTAGCTTTTTAGCTAGTGCGCCAAACACAGCTTTAATCTAAGTCGTCATTAATCTCATCCATTTTTTGTTAACTTTATACAAAATATCAAAATACACCTAAAAAACTATGTCCACTACTTGAAAGTAGGATGTTCATTTTTCGAATCGGATTCGAATAATTCAAAATTCAACTCGATTCGATTTCGAATAAGAAAATTCGAATTCCTTATTTGATTTATTCGAATCGAATCAGGATTCGATTCGATTAATTAAGTCGAATACGTATCGAATTTGAATTTGGTTTTCCAAATTCGATTCATTTCGAATAATACGAATAAGAATTATATATATACTTATATATATATATATATATATATATATATTATTTATCATAGTCGATTTGAATTCGACTATGATTATTCGATTCGCATTCGACTGGTTTTATTCGAATTTTGGTTTTAAAAGTTTAAAATTCAAATAATTCAATTCGAATAATTCGAATTTGATTCGATGAACACCTTTATTTAAAACCAGTCCGGTTATGTACATTAAATAAAATAAAGTATAATGAACTTTGACATTAACCATGTATCTCTCTCTGAAGTTCTCACCGTGAAATAATACCACTGTTTGAAGTTCTCATCGAGAAAAAAAAAGGATGATCGACATTAAGCGTGGATGACGAAGACTATCATTTGGGGGCTCCTCGTTCACCATGGATTGAGATTCTAAAGAGAACAAGATGACAATTAGCAACGCTACCAACATTTAATGTCGCCGCCCAAAGATATCCACTCGCTGTCGTGATTTCTCCCCCATCAAAGACTTTGCCACTGATTAATGTCTATGATTATCGATGAGGATAGGGATCCCGTGGATGAATGAATGATGGATAATCATATCCATGATTTTCCAAAAGAAAAACGATCGATGATATTTTATGGAGAGAGGACCTAGCCTCTCTCGATTTGTGAAAAGATGACAACTGTCTCCATGAATTACGGAATCGGGTTGTCAAGACATGACTCCTATGAAGATAGTAAAGGTGGTGACGTTTGTTGCTGGATTTTGGGTTTTTCAGATGGTAAGTTTGCTTCTAATTGAACATGGGTCTTTCTCCACCGTCGTGAAAAAGGGGGTGATTTGCCAATAAAAGGTTGGTCCTCTCATCGTTTCACTGAATCAACAAGGGGATGGGTAGGCTAGATCTATGATTTCAAATTGGTTGTTTGAACCAGATTTAGCTGCAACTTTCATCTTCGATTTCTATTTGGTTGTTTGAGCTAGAAAAATTGATGATTGATGTGTTGTGATGATTTTGTTCCTCAAATTGTTTCCCAAATTAATTCTGACATGTTGTGCTACTGCATACGTTATTATCAAATCTCTCTAGAAAAAAAAGAATAATAGATTAAGGATGTTGGTGGTACTGGTGTCGAGTAAGGTCATGTGTAGTGGTGTGAAATTTTAAAGACAAAGTGCGACACATAGGATGTCACACAAGCAATGTACTGATAGTGAAAAAGTGGTGTAGTGGGTAGTGATAGTGTGAATGGTAGTTATGTGAATCCGAGCGTTTTGATGGTTTCACTCTCTCACCACGGCTTACGAGCTTATTACACATGACCTAATGGAGGTTGGTGATCGTGGAGGCACTGGTTATTAGTTGTGGAGAAGTTATAGAGAAAGATGGGAATGAAGAGAGATAGGTTAGATTATTTCTTTTTGGAAATTTGTATTTAGTTAGAGGGGTATTTTAATATTTTTATAGAAAATTAACAAAAAGAAGATGGACAGGGGTTATTGACTTGGACTAAAACTAAGATAAAATATCAAACTATTGAATTAAACTCGTAATTTTCAAAATATTGGACTAAAATCGAAATTTAAACCAAACCTCGTGAACAAAATAGTAGTTTATTTAAAAAAAGGAAGGGGGGGGGGGGGGGGGTAATATGATTTTACAAATCTAGATGAGAAGATATCAATTATCCTTTTTTAAATATAAATTTTTATAAACAAATTTATAATCAACATACCCTGAGGAGACAAAAGGAGTTCAAGGCGCAATTGGAGTTCTCGGAAGACGATGGCCACGACGTCGTTTCGTTCATACGCCGTCGTAGCGCTTCTCATCTTCTTCTTCTTCTTCATACAACCATCGATCTCCATCTACTGTGATGAAGATGATTGCTACGATCTACTAGGGTTAGCAACATTTCAACCATCGATTCTTCAAAAATCCCCTAATTTATAACTCATTTTTTTCTAGATTGATTTCTCTAGGGTTTCGATGAATGCCAATGCATCTGAAATCAAGAGAGCTTACTACAAGCTCTCCTTAAAGCAGTAAGTTTCTTGTCAATTAAGTTAATGTACAGTTGGATTGTCTGTTCATGGATTCGAATTGAATTAATTTGTGTTTTTGACAGTCATCCTGATAAGAATCCAGATCCTGAATCGAAAAAGTTGTTTGTTAAAATCGCAAATGCTTATGAGGTACCCAATTTTAATTTGAACTTTATTGTTATTAATCTGTTTGCTGTTTAGTTAATCGCCAAACATATGTTTTTCAGATCCAAAGGAAGAATATTGGTTCACTTTTGATGTTGATTTTAAACTTTTTTTTAATATTGCATATAGAATGTAGGTGTAAATTTGTGTTATGGTTTGTCCCAATCTTGCTATTGAATGATACCAGGTTTGATATTATGAATCTAATGTGATCTTTACTTGTAGATTATTTCGGATGATGAATTGATCATTGGTACATGAAACTATGTGTAAATTGGGCTTGGTTCTAAAAAGTGTGTGGTGCTCAAATATGTTTTTGATCCCATAACCAATGTGCACGCATCGCATATATGAGGCATTTGTTACTAACAAAGACTAAAAATTGTTATAGATAATATTCTCATCATCCATGCTCTTATTTGTTCAATTGATGGTCTATTTAGTTCGAATACTCAAACCTGTTACTCAGTTTATGGTCATATTTATTCAATCTATACTTAAATTTGTTCAATCAGATTTGAAAACCATATCTATCTCAGAGTCATTTGTTAATACGGTCAACTGATAATACTCCCCAGCCACATTACTGCTGCGATGTGATGTCATCACCCATCGTGCGCATTATGTGTTCTGATGCTCGCATTTTAAAACCATGTAAGTGGAAATAAAAAAGTGTATGCATCAGAAAGTACAAAAACATGATTCCCAGAATCCAGCTAAACAGTTTGTGTGAACTTAGATGGATTTTAATTATGCCCCTTATATATTTGTTCTATAAGATATTGATTTCCATTCCTGCATGATGGTTGTTTTTCTTTTCTCTCCATATGTATATACACTCAGCTTCAGATATGTATATTTTAGAAGTGGTAGGATAGAAATGAACCAAGAAAGCATTTGCTCCTACTTTATGTTTTGCATCTTCCCATCGAAATAATTCATCAGCCTGTAGTTGCAATATGCAAATCCATAAACCGTGATTTGGGGGCAAAACTGTCTCGGCATGTTTGAGCTTGGTAACTTGTCAAACTAACTCAAATCTGGGAGCTTGTGACTTAATAAAATTAGTTGATCACTTACATGTATATAGACTTGTGTGTTATGAAGGTTAATAACGTAATATCATTTATCACTTTTCATTTTCATTCACAGATATTAAAAGATGAAGTCACAAGAGGGCAATATGATTATGCAATTGAGCATCCTGAGGAGGTAAGTTACTATTTGGAAATCCTGCTTGTCCTTTCTGATTTTTCTAAAATTGACATGGTTGAGTAGGCAATGTCTTAGTATATTTGTCACTAAACATATATACAGTAATTGGGAAGGAATTTATTTGTCTACTTGAAGTAACAAAATGTGATTTTTGTATTGCAATCAACTTATCTAGACGTGATCAGAAGAGTACACATTATGTATGTTTCATCTGAATCAATAATTTTACTGTCCCTTGCCATCCAATTTTAGGTATTCTACAACACAGCCCGATATTATCATGCTTACTATGGTCACAAAACGGTGAGTTCAGACTTCCACTTTCATATTTTTCTTCTATGAAGATGATGATAAAGCTTCAGTACCTATTTATCTATCATTTATAGTAATAATGTACTACGTTTTCATTTGCTAGGATCCTCGTGCTGTTTTAGTGGGGCTTCTACTAGTTCTCTCAGGAATTCAGTATCTTAATCAGTGGACAAGATATCATCAGGTAAATGATATACTAATATAACTTTATTTGGTGTAATCGAACATCATTTTATGTTTCTTAGCTTTTTATAACCCTGTAATAAGGTATGCCCTCTTGAAAATAATGAAGAAACAAAAATATATTTTCTAGCTACAGAACTAGGAAATAACTATAACAAGAGGTCATGCGAATGGTTTAAAACCATGGGTCATATTAACTTAAATAAAGAAACCACAACCAAATGACCTGTAGTCAACGTCGCAGTTTTGACACCTGGTGGTTAAGGTTCAATCTCTAGCGGATCAGAAGGCTAAAAGTTTGAAAGTTAGCTTGATTGAAACATGCCAAATGGGTTGAAAGTCGTTGAAAAACATATTTTAAAGAGTTAATTACACGGTTAGTACCTGTGGTTTACCGTAAATAACAACCCAGGGTAGTAACCTTTTTTTATAACAAATTGAGGTAACAACTTTTCTATTTGTTTCACCATGGGGTATTACGATAACCCCCGTTTAAAATCTAACGGAAACCTCCCTCACGTGACTAACACGTGGGGGCATTATAGTCAATTAAGTTTTGGGCTGGAAAAAGGAGATATATACCCCCCCCCCCCTTGTGAAAAAAAACCCTAGCGCACATCGAAGTCTGGCCTCCGATGACCTTAATACCGGCGATCTTCTCCGGTGAATTTTTCCGGCGATTGACTGGTCAACGAAGATGGTGATCTGCAAGTATTCAAAATAGTGTTCTTTGCCTGAGAACAAAAAAAAAACAGATCCTTTAAACCCAACTGAAAAATCGTGATGCTCAATCGACGGTTTACAGAGTAAAAAAGAGTTCGATTACTTACTGTATATGCATTCGTAGTCAAAAGGAGCACCTCCATCCCTGATTGACCACCGTCGCATCTTCCAAAATCGTCAAATCGATGTCTGTTTTTGAAATCGATCGCCGTTCAGAATTGCCGTTCACATCGCCGTTCAGAATCGCCCCTTTTCTGTCTTCCAAGATCGTCGAAGTCTGTGCCCCTTTTCTATGAAATCGAAGTCTGTCTTCCAAGATCGTCGATCGGCGTTCAAACCCTCGCCCCTTTTCTGTTCAAGTCGTAGTCATTCAACCCTCTTCTCCCGTCCAAAACTTAATTGACTATAATGCCCCCACGTGTTAGTCACGTGGGGGAGGTTTCCGTTAGATTTTAAACGGGGGTTATCGTAATACCCCATGGTGAAACAAATAGAAAAGTTGTTACCTCAATTTGTTATAAAAAAAGGTTAGTACCCTGGGTTGTTATTTACGATAAACCACAGGTACTAACCGTGTAATTAACTC